>CM036541.1:18664669-18999669 GCA_020745685.1 Tautogolabrus adspersus | reverse complement strand
AGTCAGCTAAAACTAAGTGTTTTACATTGTTATACAACAAAGAAACTTTTCAATATCTTCAGAAAACAAGAATACCTTATTAAAATGCACGACAGAGACAATCTTAGAGAGAATTTTAATCTGAAGATAAACGTCGTCCTTGATGTCCTGCTAGTGATGGATGAGAGACAGATGCAGTAAATGCTTAGTTTACATGCTTATGTTGCCAATACAGTATAGTAGTACAAAGCTAGGTGGTTGTAAGCTATAAAGTTAATGGATTTATAAGGCCTTTAAAAATCACAGATTCTTTATTTTGTTTTATATTATATTCTCCTCTCTGTTCTGTGCTCTCCACTTGTCATTATACTGTGTCTCACTTCTGAATGTAACTTTAGATATTCTACAGACCTTTGAGTTTTAATTTTGCATCTCCTCTATAGTGAACATGCTACAAAGAACATTAAAAAATTGTGAGGAAATTGCACTAACTGGCCAAAGTATTGCCAGGCACCGTAACTCAAAAGTATCATGATGGAAGGTGGATGTAAGTAAATACATTTACTGGAGTACTTAAATGAAGTTTAGATAGATAGGAATCATACTTAATCAGACTATTATCTTCTTATTCACCTCTATCCTTCTCCTGTATTGGTTATCCGCCTGTAGTTCTGGCCCCCTAGTGGGGACACCTAAGATCTCAGGGGGGCTCGAGGCTTTGTCTACTCTTGGAATAAGCATGTATGGGTCCTGAGGAGGGGCAGCTTTTCTTAGATACAGGTAGGTGAGGTCCATGAAAAAAAAGGCTGGGAACCACTGCTTTACTCCACATCATGTCAGAGGGAAATAGTTCAGCTTTTTACTCCACTACCATTGTGTGACTGCTTTGGTTACCAAAACTTAACATAATCTTTTCTTAGAACATACTGTATTTCACAACATTTCAAATCAGGACTTTTACTTACAGAGAAGTATTTTCACGAGGTGGTTTTAGTACTTTTAGATTAAATAAAGGATATGATGATCTTCATCCACAAGTGGCCAACGGTGAACTAAATAGTTCTTACAAATGATTACTGACTGATTTTAGCCTCTTCTCTTCTCTTCTCTTCTCTTCTAGTCTCTGAATCTCATTTAGACTTTACACCTGTAAAGTGTAATGGCACCCTCTTTTGGCCATTCTTTGTCAGTGCATAGCTGCAGGGCACACTGAATTTAAAAGATTGACCACTATTCTACTCTGCATGCCAACAGGAGCTGCAGTGCATTTCAGAGTGCTGTCAACGTTGCCATTGCTCACTTTAGACATGTGTTGCTAACATTCAAGAATTACACAACAATTTTGCTTTATATTATCAACTCACTCAAAATCAACAAGATTCACTCTTGTATAACATCTCATTCTGTTCAGCTCTATGATGCAAAACAGGACACAGGATGCATGAATGTTGTTTGTGTGTGTGTGTGTGTGTGTGTGTGTGTGCGTGTGTGTGTGTGTGTGTGTGTGTGTGTGTGTGTGTGTGTGTGTGTGTGTGTGTGTGTGTGTGTGTGTGTGTGTGTGTTTGCACACTTGCTAACTACATCATGCGTGATTAGAAAAAAAAAGGTATAGATAAGGAGGATATAATACAACTTTAGTTTGTCATCATTTATAACATTATGAATGTGTTTTTGCTTTTACACTGTCCATTATTCATACTGTGCATCAATACGATGTTATTCTGTACATTTATTGCATCTTTGATTCAATATCTGAACAAAATAGATCAATATTGGTTAACAAAAAAAAACAGGTATGTAGTATCTGTTTTTAACCATGGGAAGATATATGAAAGTAAACACAGGGGCGCGAGAGTACACGAGAAAAAAGGGGGATTTGATGGACGGTGGAAAAAAAAGGGGAAAGCAGGAACATCTATCTCTTTTCCCCTACCTCCCTCTTTCCGTGTCTACATGAGAGAACAGAGAAATGTGAGCTTTCTATTAGAGGGAGAGTGTGGGGAGAAAGAGGGAAGGAGGGAGGGAGGGAGAGAGGTGGAGAGAGTTAGAAGGAAGTGGACGAACACACGATATGGTGAGACGAGAGGAGAGGAGGAAAGTGAGACTGAGAGGAGAAGGGAGCACAGGAAACACAGAGGAGAGAGAAGCAGAGGCGAGCGTGATACATGGAGGCAGAGAGCATCATGTTAGGATTTAGGTGTGTCCTGAGTTGAGTTTTCATTGAAAAAAACAGGCAGGAGAGGCTACACATACACATTTCACACACATACAAGTGCATTTACAACCCATACATTTCAGCTGCGTAAAGGGACCCAATCCTCTGCCTCCCTTGTGACTTCAGAGGTAGAGTGGGAGCGACAGCTTACACACATGCATACACACACAAACACTTTCTTTCTGTTCTGTCCTCACACACATTCTGAAAAAAGCATGTGCTTCAGAGTGGACTCGCAATAGAGGGATGCAACATGAAGGTGAGCTTTACTTACTATGAATTGGATTTTTTTTACGTGTGTGTGTGTGTGTGTGTAAAGCATGGTCAAGAATTGGAATCATTTCCCTTTCTTTCATTTTATTGTATCACTGTATCCATCAAACTATCTATCCATCTGACACTGTTGTGCTCATGTTGTGTTCTGCAGATGAGACACTGCTAATGTTTCTCACAGGAAGTGTAGGGTGTTCTGAACACAAGTTCATCACAGCTTAGTACAAATGAGTATGTGTGTGCAGAGAGGCAGCGTTGCATATAGTGTCTGATTCACAGACATTTGTACTTGAGGTGTTCTTTCTAATTGCATCTTGTTTCTAAGCATCAGGATAATTATTTTGGTGTCTCCTCTTTAAACTGTTACACTGATGTTTGTATAAAAGGAAGTAGCTCAGAACTATATTCCTGTGTGTATCTCATGCACGTGTGCAGTGTGGCTCATTGACTCATTGAGTGGATGTGAAGAGTTCAGCGGCTCACTTTGTTTATTGTGACTGCTGTGCACTCCATAAACATGCCCTCAGGTAAAAACTGCATGCGACAAACCTCGAAGCAAACTTAGCCTTAGTGCAGCATCACAGCTTGAATACTGAACCTATTAAGGTTCATCTTTGATGCGCCGCAGAGCAAGCAAGACTTTTCAACATGGATATGTCCTTCTATCGTTTACTGCTTTTTGTGGAAATGGGAATATGGAGATTTAATCACAAACACATACAGTTATTAGCTAAGATTGGTAAGTAGTGACCAATGCTGGAAGCTACAATTCATCATTCAGTAATAGTTCATAGCAAACTGTGATTGTACAGACATGTCATGGTATGTGATTTGTCTGACAAGTTGCAAAAAAGAAAAGAAAGAAATTGCAACAAAATGATTAAAACATGTTTTACAGTTTTCATAGTTTGTCGACCGAAATGATGAAGAGACATTTTGTCTTATCCCTGGATATTTCTTCATCAAAGTTCTTTCTAAAATGAAATTAAGGTGATACTATTATCATTAATAATTTCTGATTAACTAATAACATGATGTGGATTTAAAATGTGAAACAAACTTAACGATTTAAGTGATCTAATTGAGTTTTACAAACATACTTTTAGAAACAGAGAATAGTCATTCTGTTGGATATAATAACACGCTCTCCAAAATAGTGAAATGTCTCTTTAACTGAACACTGAAGTTGTGACATGATCACATAGTTCATCATAACACAAATCAAATGAAAGAAGAGGAGGAAAAAGAGACTGAGATCATGTTTTATGTTTTAGAGTGACTCACTGTGAGTACACAAAACAGGGCAGCACTGTAATCGTGTTTTACTGTGATTTTTCCTGTATGTGTGACAACATGATATTGAACAGCTTCAAATCCTCATAACCTCTTTACAGAGAAAGTAAAGGTTTCCCCTTTATTGTAACTCTTCATTTCTGTCTGTCTCTGTGGCTGTCGGTCTCCTGGTGCCGTCACTCTTTCACCCTGGCCACGTCTGACACTCAGAGTGTGTATCTTTGAGGAGGAGAGGGGGAGACGAGGGGGATGTGTAGTGATTGAAAAGGAGGGAGAGCAAAAAAGACAGACAAGCAGAGAGAAAAGGTGGTGCGGCAGAGAGTAAAGAGAGTCTTTCATAATTCTGCTCACAGCCAGCATCAGTATGCTGGGTACACAGATTCACAGTTCTGCATCAGTACACAGGCACACATACAAGCATGCAAACACACAAAGAGACCAGGGAGTCATCAGACCATGTTGCAAAGAGCCAGCAGACAATGGTGCCCAAAACACCTGAAATGATGTCCATGGAAACCAAAGTATTGACTCCTGCGTGATAGTGAAAGACAATGGGATAGATCCAGAGTCAGTGTGTTTACCCTCTGACACATTTCTTCAAAAACAGGTCACTCTGACACGTGTATATTGAAGGTTTGTAGTTTGGCTCATGTTGTGGGCAGAGACTGATTTATTTTTCTTTCTTTATACTCTCTGGCTCTGGCATTATCTGTTCTCACGAGGAAACAACAAATAGTGGATACAGCTAACTAACTGCACTGCAAGAATAGACAAAAACTTGAATTGTGTAAACAAAGAACAAGTGATTGATTCCTGGTGCAGATTGTTTTCTATGTGGGCATAGACGTAATTTAGTACAGGTACAGAAGCAGCAAAGTATTTTTTTAACTGAATGCAAAGCTCTTATATTCTGGTTGGGCTGGTTTATTCAATGCAAATTTGGATGCACATGTATTTGCAATTAACATCTTTTTATGGTATATCAAAATACTATAAATAATTTGCAGGATTCTGCAGCATTTGCAGAGATAACTGAAGAGGTATGCGTACTAGTATTGTTGTATTTCTGCTTTAAATGTGTTTGTAATTTACACAGGGATATGAATATGTTTTTTTAAATGGCATATGTTTGGAGTGTGCCTATGGAGATACCTGTTGTGACAGTGAATGTATGGCAATAACACATTTTGCAAATGTATAGTTATATTTCAGAATATATCATTCCTCCAAGAGTCTGTCTCCCTGTTCCTGTTGCATAAGGACAGAGCTCACACTGCTATTTGCTGAGTATGCTGGAAACGTGGTTGAGCTGTGGAAGAATGCTTTTCATTTTCACAGAAACTATCCAAAAAGAAAAGCAAAAAAAAAAAAAAAGCTTTAAAAATGAAGCCGCACTATGCAGTCGATGCCCATAGAAAGTTGTTTTGTGCTGCCTTGGCTGTCGCTCTGAAAACTGTTTAAAGTTTGATATTGTGTCAAGGTAACATCACAGCAGCTTGATGCAGAACAACATGATTTATTTCTTCTGCAGCCAGAGATGAGCTATTGACAAGCTTTGTGAGGAAATAATAGAAAATCCTTGGACCAAATCAGACTCAAACACTTAAAAGAAGGCTTTTTGTTAACAATTCAAAACATAGTTTGTTGATTCTGTCAGGTCATTGTGTCTAAGACTAAAAGTCAGTTGACTAACATACTAAACCTGACTTCTATGTATGTCTACTTAACTAATTTTATTCTTAACAGTACTGCAGTCTTGTTTTCCAAACTCCAAACCAGAGTTCACAGCAGCGGATGGAGCAGTGACGCAAACATTTGTGTTACTTTTCCTTCTATAAGACAGTATTGTCCACCATCTCTATTTTGCTTTTTGCTGTACTATTAAAACATCACTCTCTAAAAAGGTGCAGTTAAGCAGTCAATGTGTTATCTTATATGTTGCTGCTGATGAGGTTCCATATGGTAGTAACACAGAAGTGTACTTACATGGCAGGTGTAAAGCTAAAGTTAAGTTTCACATGAGAGACAGTGGTTCTTACTTGGATCAAAGCATCATAAAAAATGTCCCCAGACACACTCTTCAGTCTAGTGTTACTTTAAATCTTGCACAGATTTCATATAAGTCCAAAAACTCTAAAGCCAGAGGGGCATGGGTCCATTTTTTTTCTACTAGAGTTCTCCTCAAGATACCAAGATTAAAAGCCTATCTTTAATGCATCATGTCCAAAAGCAGAGAGGCTGTGGTTCTTTATTCTGAAATATTAATATGAAAGTCACAACCCATTTGTGTGTGAGTGGTACATTTAATATGGTTGAGTAAGGAAAAATGAAACACAAGAATACCTGGGGTTTTTTTCTTTCATGCAGCATGCCATGCCAGCAGCTCCTTCCTCCTTTCCTTACTGATTGGACACGCAAACACCAACACACACTTACAATCACCCGAACAGACACATTATCCATCATTCTGTGCTAACAAGGATTTAACCAGGCAAAACAAATGACACCTCATGGAACATTACAAGATCTTAGCAGAGAACGCACAGTCTGATATATCAGAGCATTAATTATGGATGGACCTTTATTACATTGGAGGAGAGGAGAGGAGAGGAGAGGAGAGGAGAGGAGAGGAGGAGAGGAGAGGAGAGGAGAGGAGAGGAGAGGAGAGGAGAGGAGAGGAGAGGAGAGGAGAGGAGAGGAGAGGAGAGGAGAGGAGAGGAGAGGAGAGGAGAGGAGAGGAGAGGAGAGGAGGATATTTACTTCTTATATCAGAGATTCACTCTTGGATTCTAATACTCATTTTTATAGGTTTTGATGATGTTTATGAGACATGGGTGAAATTTCCATTTGGTTATAACTATCAGTACAATAACACAGTTTTATAGCTGTTGCCTTAGTGACGGATGGCAATGTTGTGAATCCACTGGTGTACTTTATTCACAGCTGTAAACCCAGCTCTTATGTATAAAGAGTGGAGATTGTTCATGGCTGTCCTTCATATTCAGTGTGCACGCACGGGCTCTTCAGTTGCATTCATGTCGCTGATAATTCAGTGTTTTAAACAACTAAAGTGTGAAGGCTCATCTCAGTCATTTCATGACTCAATAGTTTCACTCTGCATCAATTTTCATTAAGCTCTTGTCACTGTGCATTCAAAAGCTACGCTAATTTGACTTTACAGAGAGATTATCAATCACTTTTCTGTATTCTGTTTTTGACTTATTTGAACACAGGTAGACATTTCATCAAAAGACTTGATTCTCTCTCTAACATGTTATTACTGACAATAAACTAATGACTTTAATTTTGTCTTTGAAGGAGAAACTTCACACAGCAATATAACAGAGCTCTAACTTTTTAATGGCTGCATCTGGATGGGGCTAACAGGACTGCAGATGAGGAGCAAGTTTAATGTTGTAGTTTTATTATCAGTGCTGAAAGCCAGGACTCCGTGAATTTGAAGTTTTCTTCCTTCCTAACACTAAATGACCTGAAGTGCCAGATCATTAATGGGAGCTTCAGCACACCCAGCAGATCATGAGGGAGAGGAGGCACAGAGGGATGACAGTCTGCATGGCCAAACACTAAATCCAAACTATACCATTCATACACTAAGCTAAAAACAGAAATGGTTCAAAAGAACATAACTCAAAATGCGTGTTCATTTGTTTATCTGGTGGTAACAGGTAAATAAAATGCTTACAGAAGAGCACACAGCCAAGTTAGCACCTCTGTGTCTTTTTACAGAAGTGTTTTTAGATGAAAATAAATGTCAGCATGCTTACATGTTCATGATGACAATGCTAATGTGCTAATGCTCTGCAGAAATATTGTTTGCCATAGTGACCATTTCTGTTAAATAAGTAAATGACACAAAGAACTGCAGAGGACGATGGCATGTCAGTGGTTTTGCAGCTAGTTAACGATTTGCTAAATGATTGAATTATGTACATTTTCTTTCCTGATGATGGCACCATTGCAGTTTTAAATTTCATAAGGAAAAAAAACACAACTATGACCAACTATTTTATATAGACTATTTTGGTCATTGCCAAATAGATATGTGATTTTTTTTAATGTAATGCCTTGAGATACATCCTGATTGAGGCATTTAAAGCTTCTCATTTCTTTTACAGATATACTTTCAATTGACAAACACAGGTAAAAAATACAGGGTTGACAGGCACAGACATACAGTATGATCTACTAACCAAACAAACAACTTGTTCTCCTCAATTGACCTATTTTCATATATGTTATAAAGGGTTAAAAAAAAGTAATGTAATTAAATGTTTATTGTAATTGCCCAAAGGTCAAAATCTTAGATGCAGAGACACAAAGACTGCTGCACAAACTTCTGCATCATGAAAAGGTAAACTGGCCACACGGCTCTGAAAAGGTCACAGTGAAGATTTGTTGCTCAGCTTTATTATAGCTGCACTGCAGATATTGCTCAGAAGCACCTTCTGGAGAACGGTTCATCTCTCTGTCCCCAAGGTGATAGCTTTATTCAGCAATAAAAAAACAACAACTCTGACTTTGAAGCAGCAGAAAATACTACAGTGTGCTCCTTACTTAAGTTGAAGAGTATAGGGACAGAGCTGGGTTTGCTTGTTTCATGTTTATCTGTGACTACACTTGGTGTCGTTTTTAATATAACATAGACATTGTTATAATCTCACTTATATCTTTTCATCCTAAACAATTCAGTAGGTTTTGGGTTCATACGCAAAAAAGGATCTGTATAAAGAGCAAGAGGTGTGTGTCATGATTTGGTCTTGTTTAGTTTTATATTTTCAGAGTTTAGATTTCATTTTTTGTTTTATTTTGTCTCGTTCTTCCCCGGTGTTCCTTGTTCCCCTTGTGTGTTTCTTTATTTTTTGGTTTTCTAGTTGAGTTTTTGTGTTTCCTGTTTTATGTTGTCATTTCTTATCATCGTGTTTCTCTATGTCCTTGGTTGTATTTTTACTGTTATATTCTTGAGTTTTCTTTTGGCCTATAGTGTTTCCTGTTTTATTTTGTAGTTCCTGTCCTCAGTGTTTCTTGTCTTGTCTTGCTTCCTCCCTTTGTCTGGTTTCCCTCCATTTGGATTGCCCTGGTTGTCTTCACCTATGCTGTTAGTCTCACCTGTGTCTGATTACCCCTGTGTCTATTAGTCTCAGTGTTCCTTCCCTCTTGTCAGTTCATGATATGTCATCCCTGAAACTTCTCCTTGGACATTTCCTTGTATCTATGGACATTTACAGCGTAAGCCTTTGTTTTCCTTTTTTTGTGAAATACATTCTTCAGTTTCTACACTTGGGTCCTCCTCTATGTTTTTGATGGTGACAGTGTGGACCATATCTAATGCAGTAATGCAATCTCAGACCCCATTAGCTATGGTCTGACAGCTGATTAAATGCTAATGGGGCATTTTATTCAGACATTTAGACAGACATCTGCTTTTCAGTAAATACTGCTTTTAATCTGGTCTAGTCATATAACAACTCCAACTCCATTTCCTTGTTTCAAATTAGTAGTCAGACTGTATATAATAACCTGCACACAAATAGTAGTCTAAGCCCAGATATCCTTTTGCTCATCCTAATACGATACCATATGTTACGATAAATTGTCCAGCCGATAATATCTGCCGATTTTGGCAGAACCAGTGATGATTGGTATCTGCTAATTTTATCACAGATATGCACCGATATTACTAGATTAATTCCTCAATCAAATAGCGTTTCATTTGAGAATCATTGTTTTACACTAGCAGTTCTCTTTTGGGCTGTAACCATCAGAGTGTGCTATATGGATTACAACAAGCATCATCACCTTCCAGAGTGTCGAGCGGTGATGCAGGTTCATGCGCAGTTACTTTCCAGTTGAGTGACCATCTTTTCTTCATTATATATCTTTCCCACAAGTGTCTGATAAATGCATTTGATGGATCATTGCAATAAACGTTTATATCTAAATTATATCCATCTCTACAGATCCAACTTAGATCTAAGAAAGATATCGGCTGATTTATCGGTATATGATTCTTTTTTCTCCCCAATATCGGTATCGGCACCAAGAAATTAATATCGGTTGGGCCCTAATTGTGAGTTGTTTACAAACGTAATCCTAATGTTACCAACTGGATGAGTGTCTCCCAGATTTAAAGTATGAAAGCAACATTGATGGAACATTTTGCAGAAACGAATACTAGCCTATAAGAGCAGGCAGACTGGGAAGTGTCAGAAAGCTGTGTTGTGTTTCCAACTCACCAGCAGCTCAAGCTGCAAAATTCTTTTGACATGCCAGTTTTGTCTTCTCAGCCATGACGACATCAACTTGTTTTTTCTGATGACAACAATTTGCCTTTGTGTTTTTTCATTTTCTGAAGGAGTGAGATTTAGCATGCATGAGCCTGCAGCAAATCAGTAAAGATCTGAAAATACTTGTGTTGATCAGGAGAGATAAGGACCTGAGCCTTTAATTTGAATCCATTTACGATCATCTGCCTCTCTCTGGCTTTGTTCCCTGCCCTCGTGGTAATTTTGTGAAGCCTGTAGCTTGTTGAGGGATCAAGCCTGAGCAGCTCTACTGGCAGAGCTTTAATGAAACAGTTCTGGCAAAGATACGTGCACGTGAGTGTGTGTGTGTGTGTGTGTGTGTGTGTGTGTGTGTGTGTGTGTGTGTGTGTGTGTGTGTGTGTGTGTGTGTGTGCGTGTGCGTGTGCGTGTGCGTGTGCGTGTGCGTGTGCGTGTGCGTGTGTTATGGTGTGTGTGTGATGGTGGATACTATCCTCTCTGTCTAAACCAGCTGAGCTAGTGTAATTGAACATCCTGCTTATTCCACCAAAACAAATAAAGTCACACAAGTCCACACACACACACACACACACACACACACACACACACACACACACACACACACACACACACACACACACACACACACACACACACACACACACACACACACACACACACACACACGGGACTCTTGCACAAGCAGTGATGTTTATTTGGTTGTTACGTGACTGATGGCAAAAGGATACATTTGCTGTTATGGATCTGCAGAGAAGAGCAGTGGCAGGAAATGAGAGCTCTTGGTCGGAAATGTGGAGAAAAACGCAGGGGTCTGCAGAAACATCTGCTTTTCAGTAAGATGAGAACACAGTGAAGCCTAGAGTACTGTAGTCAACAAAATCTTACAGCAGCAGTGCGAATGTGATATCAGGAATATATTATCTGTAGTTAGGAGTATCAGTTCTATTTTGAAAGCTTAGCAATTGTAAAGTAATAGGGATGAAACTTGAGTCCGGAGGTCTGTGTGTTTTGGTCTGAATGTGTGTGATGACAGGGAAGCTGAACTAAGCTGTAAGCGCTAAAATATGTATTAGTCTTATCTTTAAGAGTTACAAAAATGCTCTTCAAGATAAAAGACATCTCAAAATAACAGTAGTGCATACAATCATTAAACAAATAAACTAAACTGCTTAAAAATTATTAAAAAAAATTCAGTAAAAGTTGAAAGTGAGCTGAAACCAGATCAGCATAATTTACAAATGTGGTGTGAAAACAAAAAAAACTTCCTAAATGTTCAAACTCACAACATCTCCACACTCAAGTCAAGCCATCATTCACAGCACGACTACCCAATGTAAAAACTAGTAAGATTACAAACCAGACAGTTGCACCACAATTATTAAATAAAATACATCAAAGTAAGTACATGAATTGACAATATTTACATGATCAACTTAATGCAGGAAACATGTTCACATTTATATTTGTAATAATTGTATTAATTTGCATCTTAAGAAAAGGTTCCTACAGAAAAAACTACTTTTGAAGACAAGAATACAATGGTTTGAGGATAAATTGCGATAACTGATGTTTTTCTAAAATCAAAATTAAATAAATCTAAAAAAAAAAACAGTGGGACATCACCAATGTCAACCATTTATTTACAGAGCAATCAGACTGGCATCATTTTTGTTTTTGTTTTGTTTACTCTCTTACTGTTCTATAATACTGTTAAGCAACTAACCCTTAAGAACCCATTGTGCATGACCTAGCACCAAACAGCAGACAGCCAAAGTCTAAAAACACTTTGGCAGCTAAAATGACATTTTTTCAGGAGTTGGTGGAGACCAAAAACAGAACTAAAACAGTGGCTCTTGCGGTCCTAGTCACCAGCTGGTACAAACTCCAAAAAAACATGAATCCAACAAATAAGAATTCCTCTATAACTGGTGCAGTGTACAAACAAGCATGAGAGGATGTGGTATTACCAACTTTCTATATTATTCAAAGATTGCAGCTGATTGAAGTAATTTCAGTAGTGACTATGCATATGAAGTTGGTTGTTTTCGTCATTTAAGGTAAGCCATGCTATATTCCTCATACCTCTTTAACACACAAAATTGAGTGGATGCTGTTTGAATATGTTTTTTTAAAAAGTACAGATTCTAATAGGACAAAGTAAGCAAAGGAGATAACTTCATGACACAAATCTTCTCCTCTTATTGTCGACACAGCAAAAAAAGAAACAATAGGCCTTGCGGTCTCTAAACTGTTTTCACATGACTTAATCTTGTGCATAAATCTAAATACTTGCTGTATAAGAGCTGAGAAAGGCATTATTTAGCTCAGATAATGAATGCAGTGCTGCTGTGTGTCTTATGCAACCAAGTGCTGCCGTTGTAAAGACTGGACCAAGAGGAAGGCTCTGACAGGGTTTGACTGAGTGGAGCGATGATTGGGTTGGTGTAGGCTCGGGTCTCATCATGGCCAGTAGGACTCTCATGTCATTTTAATGGGACTATAATTGACTTATTGATTTTGAGAGCACGGCTGGCATTGATGGGAACAGCTGCTTCATAAAGGAGGGAGACAGAGAGGGAGAGCTAAGAGAAAGTACATGTAGTGCATCAAAGTGGCTGACATTATGTAAAAAGGAATCGTACATACTCCTTGTTGCAAAAGATGATACAAAACAAGTGGCCACAGTTCAGAGTCATTGGTGCAAGAGAGTAAGCTGTGGTTCTGTAACAACTGAGCTACAAGGACAGCTTGTGAAAAGAAGTAAAGGCCCAGATCAGATTGTGCAACATTGTCATGGAAAGTAAAGGTCAGTAGAAGAAGCAGAAATTGTCATTATGGAGATATTTTAAGGTATAATTTATTGAAATTAGATTTTTTTTAAAGCATATTTTTTCAGATACTATGAACAAGTTGATTTAAATTGAGATAATACCTAGAGTAGAAACAGTCCCAATAATAAAAAAAAACAAACAAGAAAAACAAAAAAGTATAAAGCGCAAAACACTTTGGCTGCAGGAGTGCTGGTTTTGTTAGTAATACATTTTATTCAGGTCGTGTACAGTTATGTCTACTTTATATCCTTAATTCGGTTACGAAACAAAGTTGAAAGATGGCTCTAGAGTTACTGGTTCCCAGGACGGGTTAAAGAACATTCATGTCATATCAAGTATATTAGTGCAGCAGTCTGCAGAAGTTTGGACCTAGCTAAAACTCATGTTTAACAGTTTTACAAATGGTTTAGTGCAGGCAGCTTATTGCACAGTGGTGATATAAGCCAAATGTTTACAAAATGTTTTGCAAGGCTATTTCATTATCTCTGTCTAGTCTACTTGCATGCAAACTTTTGTTGCTTTTAATTTTAAGTTTGGAGGTTACTCATAAATATTGTAACGCTCAGGAATCACCAAAGTTATCACAAGTCATCCTGAGGGTGGTATAATTTTTTTTTTAATGCAAAATGTAATGACCATTCTTTCAAAGTATGAAATAATTCAGACCAATAGTGTCAATACCATTGCTAAACAACAAGGTATTTCGGAAAAAGGAAGTCGTGAAATTGTTCTAAGCTACACTTGAGGACTCCGGCTAATGAATTGTTAAAATGATATTTCATGTTTCACTCAAATTTTCTTGAATGGAGGGCATCTGAAGAGCATTTACAAAGCATGACCCTGAGCCAGTTCTTAGCTTTGCCCTCAATGTGTTTTATTTTTCTGCTCAAATACTTAAACGTCGGCTCACTTACTGTAGGGACACGGAAGAGAAACACATAAAAACTAAATTGCCTCCACTGTTTCTCGTCACATGAAAACATACACCGACTGAAACCAACCACATGGCTGTAATTCTCTCCGTTCACCTGACTTTCACAAGCAAAGCATCACTGTTTTCTATTAAATGCTACTTTATAATTCATCATGTCAAGCTTGGATCCTTTACTTTGTAAATCACTTTCATGGTTTTCTCCTTCTCTGCAGCCCCTGTCTGTCTTCCTGTCTCACACACACACACACACACACACACACACACACACACACACACACACACACACACACACACACACACACACACACACACACACACACACACACACACACACACACACACACACATGCGCGCGCGCAAACATGCGCAGCATTGAGGCCAAGCTGGTGTTCATCTTCAGAGGTGGACAGTAAGCTTTCACTGTTAAGTCAGTTATCGAAAAGGTCAGGGAAAAGGTCAACCAAAAGCTACTCTGCGGGAGGATCGTACTGACTGCATTGCTTTATCTAGCCTTTCAAAATAAGAGGCTTTGGTGGCCAACTCTTGAATTGTATAATATATAGAAATTACTTGTGTGTCATAATTCATGATTTGCATTGTCAGTATCAGATATATATCATGACCACAAGACTCCAGAAGAAAAATGCCAGCTGCATCTAGGTTCTTACACACATTAGTCAGTCTTGATTGGCTGGGGTACAAAAGTTTCCACATCAGTAGACACACACTGATAACATTAACCAAACAGTGCTAGTGTTCTCTGAACACAGAGGTGCATCAGTCACTGTTCGTGATGTCGTGCCTGTCGGTACTTCAGACATCAATTTCTCTCTGGTCCAAACTAACTGTCAGCCTGGATACAGCTCCACCAGTGTGCTTGAAATGAATTCATAAATTACAGTTTTCATCTATACAGAGAGTTTCTGCACATATTGCACACAAGATACACAGATACTGCATCCCTGCCTCTCTTGTCAAAATACAATACAGTGGATTTGTTTGAGCAATTAAGCCTATGAAGAATCCTTAACCTTTTGTATGGATCAGGGGAAAAGATCCAGTAAAGATCCCGTAATGATGGGTGCAGATAGAGAGATATAAAGGACAGATTGAGAGACGAGAGCATAGTACCCAAGTGAAGGGAATTGATGAGGTTTTTTTTAGTGTAGGTGTAAGGGTGCACGACTGTCAGAGTAAATCTGGGAGATTGGAGCTGCTGGTACTGCCTAGCTCCAGCTTGCTCGTCACCAGACTGCCTGCAGAGGTGATGGATGGGCTTGCCTTCAGCCTCTACAGCGGAGCAGTCTTTAATTGACATAGAAGCAATTTATTATAGAGCAACTTTGTTTATAAGACTCACAGGACCAAGAACATATGGACAAAACTGATTCTGTGAAAGTCAATTTATTTATAAAGCTATTTGTCACTTGAATTAAATTAAGGGGCACAAAACCAATACACAGCAGGAAAAATAACAGTGTCACCTCTAAGAAATAGAATAAGAGTGTTATAAGAGTGTTATTGTAGCTGTTGGGTTTTTGTTTTAGTGGACTCCTTCAGCAATTTAATCACTGTACCAGACAATGTAAGAAGTTGCAAGGTACAGCAAGGTGTTTATGGTGGGTAATTATCTGTAATGCTGCTTTGGTCTGGTATGACTAACACCTCAGTGTATAGCTTTTTTTTTGCCTTTTTTGGCTGAGTCTCGCAGCTTTTTATTTTTTAAACAGCTGTAGTAGGCAGCTGCTGTAAGAGAAAATGCTTTGTGATTTGAGTCTCTAAAAACACATTTAAACTCATATTATGTCACGAAAAAGAACATGACATGTTTAAAATGTGAGTAGTTTGTTGCTTGTTTTGTAATGAACAGTTGTTTTGTTGTCCTTGTTTGTCTCAGGGCCTTCAAAGTTAAATGTCCTACGTGTCCCTTCAGTACTACAGATCATACCCCTGTTCTTCTGTCTGTACCTGTCTTTAAGATGGATGATGTTCCTGCTCCAATCGATCAGCTCCAATTATGTTGTATAGATTCAGACGGAATTCAGATGGATGGACGGTGGCATTTAGCCAGGCTCTTTTTTCGTGCAAATATATACAGGCAGATAAAGAGGTCATTCTTTAGGCATATGTAGACATATAGTTGCAGGTTTAAAAGGACAGTTTAATGTCACCGGCTAGCTTGGGTCTTTCCAAAGGTAACACATGTTGCCTACTGTAGACATACAGTATAAACTCACAACTTAGCATTTAATATTTTCGCGATTCTAAGCTAGAAGTGTTCTCTTTTTCCTCCCTGCAGGAAAACATAAAGCCAAAGCATTTATCTTAAAAAGGAAAAACTACAAGAAATTACATTAGATGGATAAATGTTAATTTTGCTTATTAAAATAACATAATGTTACACTAAATATATATATTTTTTAAAACAGTTCCGCAGTTGAATAAAGGGTAAGTTTATGAAAGGAAAAGACATATTTAGGAATGTCATCAAATAGGCAGTTTTTCTTTTCTTATTACTATTTTTTTTTTTTACTTCAGAGCAGTCGTAGTTGCTGTTCTTGTTAACAGAAGATTTTATTGAATTTCCAGTGAGGACACTGTTATACAGGAACATTTTCTATTTTTGACTTACTGTACAACCTGTTGGTTAGCACAAATAGATGTGAGGGTTTATTGTAAAAAATGACTGTTCTACAGTAATCAACAAGAGAGCAGAAAACCACAACACTTGACAGAGCTGTCCCACAGACTGATCGTGGAAAATCTTCAAAGATATGTAGGTCTGGGCTTCTAGCCACTATACAGACTAGAGGCCTAGAATCTGATCATTCATCTTTTGACCTTTGGCGTCAAGCTGAGATGATCACTACTTTTTTAAATTAACCAGAGATGGAAAAAGGGCTGTCAGCTAACATGCTATACTGCACTCTGTAATTCAAAGTCAACTGGATTTCCTTTGTAGTCTTAACATTTCATACTCATCCAAGAGGCTTTATCATCAGCTGTTGTTCATGTTTAGCTCTGTGAAACTTGGAATTCCCATGGCCTACCTGGACAATAGACTATCATCATAAACATAGTCTTCTCTCTTTAATAAGGCTTGCCCCACCCTGTGATTGTGTTTGAGTAAGCTAAGCGCAGGTCATTTTGACTGCACATCCGGCTGGCAGAGCGCTTGGAGCCCTGAGTTCACTCAGGAGACTGGAACAGGCAGACAGTGAGATGAACTAAGAGCACAGTGTCTCTCTGGAGAGAAGCACTCCGTGTCACTTTCCATAAGACTTGAGGAGCAGGCGGCGGCTCAGAGGTGACAAACTTTGATGGCTGGAATGGTGCTGCACACTGTTCATTCTTAGAAAGAGAGTTCCAGGTTTTATTTTATTTTTGCTCATCTCATCTTTTTGCTTAGTATTTATGAGGACTTTTGAGGTGGAAAAAAAAGTACAATAATGTACAGCTTGCACAATTTTCTTGTAACAAATGTGGTGCCAACAGATGAAGCAATGATGGATGACATTGATCAGGCTTAACGGCTGTATATATGACCAGTTTTATAGTAGCTTGGAACAGATTATTTAGCCTGTGAGCTGCTTGTTTTGACCTTTAATGCTAATCACTATGAGTGTATTTAGACAGAAAAAGGTTTTGCATTATTTGATCACTTCCTAACTTTCACTCGACTTCTAACTTGTACTTTGCAAAACCAACATTATAAAAGGTGAATATCTCAAGTACCATGCATGTAAAAGAGCAAAGCATAATACATTTCACAAAAGCATTTTTTTTCATGGTGTACCAAAGTCATTCAGTGACGATGTCCATTCCAGCTGCCACTTTCCTGTCAGTCTCCGTTGCTTTTTATGTCCATCCCCTGTGTGCACACTCAGCCTTTCAAAGCAATGTGACAACTTGTTTTGTCTTGACTGTTGCTCAGTCTTTAATTTTTAGTCCCTGCATAGAAACATTTGCCTAAATTGCCTACCCCCCTCCACACACACGACCGAGAATCAAACATCAGTCACACTTTAAAGATATATGGGGGGAAAAAAACGTCTGTCACTTTTGAACCCTGATAAAGATGGATGTCTTTTCACAAACTCTTTTCTAATTCATAATAAACTCATCCTACCCCTGTGCCAGTAGCCTACAGCTTCTTTTTATGCAAAAAGGTGTAGCAGAAGGGGCGAGGGTTCATAAAATGAAGTAGAGTTTTCTCTCAGACTAGACATATGTTTGGATTAAATATCAAAAAAATAAAAAGTCAACTGATGTACAGCTGTCATACAAATAAAAAGACTGTCCAATAACTGTAATTAAATCTTTGTACACTTTAGCTTAGTAATATACAAAATATAACACGTGAATGAGTTATTTCTTATGCTGCTGTTTGGCTAATTATGTCGACTTTCTATGGTCATACTTACTGTTGACTTTTTCTCCTTCTTTAAGCTAAGGTAAGCTAACTGTCATTTCGCTGTAATGTAATCTCAATGTACAGTATATATGCATTTTACTGTGCACAAAGCCAACAGGCCATTTCCCAAATTGTACAATGTTGTTTTAAGGATGACAAACTAAAATCAACTCCTCTCATGAGGATGTCAAGTCACCACCTAATTAAATAAACATGAACATATCACTACTTTTACTGTATACACCCTGTTTTTATACCTTGAACAAAAATGGTTAGAGTGAATATCGGGGAAGGTGAGAGTGAAAACAGAGACAGAAATAGACACAGGAGATAGGACGCAGACACAGACTCGGGCAGTAAACAAAGTATGATGACGGTAAGCGTTACTTTATAGAATCTGGCTCAACTCATTACACAGAGCCAAAAAGATATGACAAGTAAGAGAGAGTGCAACCAGACAGTTCATTGGAAATCAACTGCGCTCCCAGCACTTTGCTTTAGGCATCAAAACACACACACTCGTGCACACAAACCCAAAGAAACCTGCCTCCTCAGCACTTGGAAATCAGTCAGTGCAATGTCTGATATGCTCCATTTCTGTCACTTTCTCTGCACCTCTGGCATTCAAAAGCTACTGCATGTAAATAACCTTCACATCATGACATATTGCATTTATACAAAGATAAAAGTGATTGAATCTTGTAGAAGCCATATTGGGATGATGCTTTGTTATATCAAAAGTTATTATTGAGTTTTTTTTTATCTTTATTAAACATTTAATACACTGTTAGACGGACAATTGATGAAAAGGAAATATTCCATAGTCAGACCCAGATGTGCCACCTGAAGGTTGACTACATCATTTCAAACAATCAGTGGCTGTAAATGTTGTTGTGGTAGAAGTGGCCTTGAACTCAGAGGTGTGAGCTCAGCTGTGCAGATGATTTTACTGGTGAGGAATAAAACATTTATATTTTCAATTGCAGAACCTAAAATCACTTTTTTTTGTGGTCAAAAATGCAAGTCAGAGCTGAGAAATCTTGGAAAGTGCTTTTCTGCAATGTCTAGCGAGTTCAGATTCACTTAGTCCTATTACATCCATTTAATTAATGTGAGTGTTGCTTCATTGCTTCATTGCAATGAATAGACTAGTAGATGGTAAACCTTGGTGCATAAGCAAAGACTGCAATTGAATCAGGTAAGGTAGCTAAGATGAGTTACTGTGTGCAGTTTGTGTGTGAACCAGCATCCCTATTCTCTGCAGTTGCTCATCTATATCCCTGCTGTGAAGAACAGACATGTTGAATGGAATAATGATATCTTCCTTGTATGGTGGAGACAGTGAGTACCCGGTTAAGATCAGCAGCAGTTAAACATTACCTGAAGGAACAAACTGTGCAGTCGCAATAAATAGATACACACTATGCAGTACAATGATCAGATAAGTGAAGTGAAAATAATTTTACCTCTCTTCTTTTGAGTACCATTCCTTTTAAAAAACGGTGAGACAGGGATGTTTGAATTAGTTTTTTTGACCAAGCAGCAGCAACCTTTGGGACTGTTCCTTGAATTGCCACTTGGGGCTAACTCCAAAGGCAAGTTATTGTCTTTATTGCAAAATCCAAAACTTTACAGCATAATTAAACATGTTTACAGACTGGTACAAAAAAAAGGCTGTTTGCGTCAATATGATTGTTTTCCTCTTCATTACAACTGAACAGCAAGTTCATTTTTATTCAACTCCCTGCTTTAAATTATATTGAGGCTGGGGCACTGGTTTAGCTCAGTCAGTAGAGCACCCGCCCCATATACAGATCCAAAGTCCTTGATGCACTGGTTACTGGTCCGACTCCCAGCCAGCCACTAATCTCTAATCTTGATATTGAGTTGAGTTCATGTATAATGTGGGTTCAAAGTTTTATGTGTAATTAAAAGGTTGGCGCTAAGAGTTTACCGTTCTCTGTTTGCTAACTGTGGCTGATTTGAGTCATCAAATGTAACTTCTTAAGTATCATTCCTTCTTTTCTAAATATGACTTCCTGCCACAAAGCAAAAAATAAAGATTGCTACAGCCAAAATGCTTAACTCTGGGCTTCAGAGAACAGTCTATAACCTATGGGTGACATCACAGGGGCATCCACTCTTTTTTATACAGTCTATTTTAGTAAATTGAGGAAATACTTCTGAACAAGAAGATTGTGATCACTGACTCAATGATTTAAACAACACTCGTAAACCACCTGAACAGAAATAGTCTCATATTGAGTCCATGCTCAGCCACAGATAGCACATTAAAGAATCCTGTATAACTCTTAAATGGCAAGCTTTCTTTTAGCTTCATCACATTGCGTTCTTTTTGAGATGTACTGTTAAAAGAGGCATCAGTATCTTTTTTTGTTGTTGGAATAAATAAACAGTGCAAAAAGAAGTGCATATAAGACATCGCTGTTGATGTTTTGGAGGGATGAAAGTTTTTTTCCCACAGAAGACGATTGTAGTTGTGCCAAAAGTATCTTATTGTGACATCAATTATCTATGTTTGGCTCAGTAGTCACAAGATTAGCGCTTTAAATCTTTCTGTATATGTTGATAGACTCCAGTACAAACAGTATGCTTAACTTCGTGCTCCACCGCACTCTCTGGAAAGACACACTTGCTAAGATCTGTTTGCAAGTGTAATCAAATCTGACAGAGGAGCATTAATTAAAGAGTGCATGTCTTTAACTTTGTCAAATTATCTGAGACAACTAAAATTAGAAGGATTTTATTTGTTGACCCAGAAAAACATGCATCAAGGTGTCCTTAATTTTCATTATGTATTTGTATTGTAGCTTTAATACCACCTACACTTGGGTCTGTGCAATTGTTTGTGTGAGTGCAACAGATACACTTAAAGATGAATTATGTTGATGCTGTAACGAGTATAGGGTTATTAGTTGTCAGCTTTCTAGCAGCTGTGTGGACCATCTGCTTTGACTGCATGGATGAGCCAAAAACAGGACATGTGTTGTTTTTTATTCGGTTAGGACACTTTGCTCATCACAAATGTGATTGAACCTCAGATAATTGCAGCAAAGAGGAGAGATGGTGAAAGAAAGGGAAGAAGTGACAACAGTAGCAGAGGTTTGCCAATATACGCTCAACACCTCAATTGTCCAGATAGTACAGAGCTGTGATCTGCAAGCAAGGTGTCGGTTGCTTCTGGTGATTTCTTTGATACCTTATACACAGTACAGCTGTGATGATGTGTTGATTAATGATTGATTTCCAATATGTTAAGTTCAATTTTTAAAAGTGGTTGAATCAATTAACAAGGCAGGAAGTTAAAAATGCTCCTTGTACAAGTCAGTTGCAATGGTGGAGATTTATGACCCCACTGCTTGTTACAATCCCTTTGTGCATGAAGTAAGTGGAGTCAGGGCACAGCTAAATATTTGATCAAAGTAGGTTGTTTTTTATCTGGTGGGCTCAGGGTCTACGTTAGCCACTGTCTAATGATCTTCACTTCTTTACCTAGTGGGAATTATTGTGAACATGGCAGTATAAAAATATCAAAGAATACTATAGTCTTTCAAGTTTTAGGTCTTCAGGACAAAGTCACCAGTGTCCTTAAAAAGACGGTCTGGGGATCTCCACTTGATGGCCGACTTACCAGCTTTTCTGAGCTTTTCTGAGCTTTAGCTGCGTCTCATGCTCACGTCAATGTCATTATGTGACCTAAAAGGTTGATTGGGCAAGTTTAAAAAATGTATGACCAATCAATTACACTTTTTTTTTTTTTACATTGTGATCAAAAGAAGAATTGAAGTTTATTGATGTCCACATTAAAATTTCTCTTCTCCAAAAAGAATAAAAACACACTGGAGTTGTATGAAAATGAGATAAAAGTTCACTGAGGGATTAAATAAATAAATACACAAATACAAACATTAATAAAATATGCAATCACAAAACTGAAGTTCAGTAATTTGTTTGTTTTCCTGGATAACCTCAACATCGAATGTAGTTTCATGTGTTTATTTTTCTGTCTTGTTATACCTGGAGGTGCATTTTGATTAAATGTGGTATTAATGCACATTTAAATGTATCTTTTAAGTTTGATACATTAATCAAGTTATAAGTATTAAATATCATGTTATCAAGTCTCTTTTTATGCCAGCACTAAATGGGATTTATTCATAAAGCCTGAAGTCACAGGCAGTCAGCGAACATGTGACTTTTACTAAAAGGTCTTTGAGAAACACAAGCTCTATTGGCGTTTAGTCAAAGTTCAATAATCCAGCCTGACGATATCGTGAAAAAAAGCAGAAAATCAATGTTGCTTTGTAGATGTATAGATATTGCTATTGGCTGTTTGATTTTGAGTCTCTACCCAATCAGCTGTCAGACTCAACGGCTTCTTCTCTCTTTCTTTTTCTGTTTTTCTCTTCTCTCTCCACAATCACCTCTTTGCACTGGCTGGTGTGAATCATGGCTGTCTGTTGTGACCCCTGTCTCTAGGCTTGGGTGATCTTGTTCTCTACCCACCCTTCTAAGATCCACTCGACATCTGCAGTGCTCCCAGTGCAATCAAATTAGAGCAGGATATTTTGTTCATATAGCTTTCCCAGAGTTGGTGTGATTTAAAAGTCTCTTTCCCTCTGAGCAATACCACTCCATTTCCTCCTTGTGCCTTGACAAAGACAAAACACTCATAAAAGAATAATTGGGGCACTGATACTTTTCTCCAGCTATACCATGGAGAAAGTCATTCTGCTGCTCAGTAGGCGCTCTTACGATTTCCCTAAATGTGCTTCTAAAGCCGCAGGAGCAAAATGACTTCTGCATTGTTTCCACAAACAAGATTGCTCACTACATTTCTGCATTCTTTCTGCTTAGCTACATGGTTACATACAGCACAAAACCAACTGTAGTATAAGAAAAACTGGTGGTGGCTGCCTGCTCTAAAACACTGTAAAGAGGTTAGTTTCAATCTCACATCTAGATGAGTAGGTTGTGCCGACTTCTGCAGATGGCAAAGGTCAGACTTAACAACTTAGAGATTCATCAGGGATTTAAGAAGAGAGAGCAGACAGTTTAATAGTACTGCCTCTGATCATAAACATCCACTCCTTCTGGCCTTCACCTGTGTCTGCGTGTTTGTGTGGAAAGAGAGTATGATGCCAAAAAGAGACAGTAACAGTGACCGTGTATTTCTTTGTGTATGTGTGTCAGTCTGGTGCCATGCCTTCCACCTTGCACTCCTTTTTTCAGATGGACTCTTCAGGGGTTTTAAAACCGCCAACAAGCAGTAGTTCTTGATTATGATTTCTATCTGCACTCAAGGCTGTCTTTTTATCTGGAAAAAGATGAGAAAGTTTTAGCATATGCCAAAGTAATTAATTTGTGATTAGACACAATGCCTCCTGAGAGTAGAAACTAATAAAAACAGCAAAGAAAAATTGGATATGTAGCTCAGAAAAACAGTCTTGATTATCCTCTTAATATTATATACTAGTCTTTAAACAGTTCATATATGAGGCACTACTAGGTCTACTTCCTGTAATTGAAGGTGTATTGATTCCTTACTGTGTTCCAGTGTCAGGTGACACTGTCCACTTTGCACACTTTGAGTCTGATCTCTTCATATATCCACCATACTGCACGTACACAACTGACCACACATGAATGCAAGAAATAGACAAGCACTGGAAATATGAGAAGCTTGCAGTGCTTGAGTCTGGTAGACCTTCCTCCATATTTCTGTGCAATAAGGTCCAGCAGATGAATGGAGGATTTGATTTAACCTCCGTTTATCCAGGCAGTGTTTGCTGAGTGAGCTTTCGTGAAGTGCCAGGGGCTCTTCAGCTGCAGATGTTCAGAGGGTTGGAGGTTGTTTTTTTTTTCCTACACTTACATTTCACCAATCAGGTCTCTGAACGGGAACCAGTCGCCTCCTAGTCAGGAGGTCATTCCTTTAACCTTTGAGATAGCTTTTGCACAACACAGACAATTGAAAGTGAATGTGTTAAGACTGTGGATAGGAAACAGGTGTAATAGTCCACCCACCAACAGTGCCAGCAAACAGAAACCCTATTCCCCCATCAGACATCAGCTCAGCCAGATGGCTGTGTGAAGCTGAATGTTTCTGCCAGTGTCTCTTTGGTCCTCTGGGGACCCTTTATTGACTGGTTGGCAGATTAATTTAACTCCCACAAGAGAGAATATGTGCAAAAGTGTCTTAAGCGACAATAAACACAATGAAATATTCAAGGCTTTGTGCTTGTTCAGCTCAATGAGGTTGATGGTGTATGATATGAGATTTGTCTGTGAGGATGATGAATGGGGTAGAGCTGACTGTGCTAATGATCTGCTGTGTTCAAGAGTAATAAGTTTTGTCGGTTTAACTGGGATCATGATTAAAAAAAAAAGTATTATATACCAGTACTGTGGGCGTTTCCCAGTAACTGGGTCTATCTTCTGCAGATTAATATATTGCAAACATGAAAGAAGTCCTGAAGAAGCAAAAGGTACACATACTGTTCTATGATGTTACTATCAGTCCTGGTACATTAAAAAAATAATAGGATTATATTATGAAAGCTAATAATACAATTTTTACATCCTTGAAATAGTAAAACAAGAGGACACGTGGGGAGGATCACAACAAAGCATTGATCTTTAAAGCATTGACAGGTATCATGAGGACTTCAGTAAAGAGACTAAATCAATACTGAGGTCTCAATTCTCAAGCAGAGCGGTTAACAGATCTTTTACACTGCAGACATTTTAATATGCCATAAAAATGAAGACATTTGTTAAAATTAATCATGTTTTATTCAGTTCATGTGAGCCTTTTTAAAGCTCCTGTGAGAAGTTTTACGCTGAAATAAATTCGGATGCGTCTTTATGAGCAATAAAAGCAAACCAGAACATGAGCTTTAAAATTGACTATTTTGATATAGTTATTTTGTATACCTGAAACTGCTGCTGGGGGAGACACTGCTTTGTCCTCAGGGGGCAGAAAAATTGACTGGCGAACAGTCCAGGGTGTATCCCGCCTCTCGCCCAATGACAGCTGGGATCGGCCCGGGCCCCCCTGTGACCCCGAACTGGAAAACCGGTATAGATAATGGATGGATGGATGGATGGATATGTTAAATGACTTATTTTCAAGATGATGAGTTTATGTATCCTGCAACTATTTTTGTTTTCTAGAACTAATGGGACAGTTGTGGAGAAACTCAAAATTGAGTTTGTGTTAAATTTGGTTACACCTTTTTTCAGTCTGCAGGATCATGTAATGACTGTCAGTGAGGGTCAATAACTGTACAGTGATTGATGTATTGAACTTGAAATTTTAGCTGAAACACTTTTGATCTCTGATAAACATTACAAGTCATCAGAGGAAACGATCATTTGTTTCTCATCACAGGTTCATTATCTCTTTGTCTTGAACACACAGAGCTTGTTTTCTCCAGATAACAAATTAACTTCAGTCTTCAGATAACAGCATTAAAAAGATTATAACAGTCAAGAGCATCGACTGCTTCTGCACGCTCACAGAGGTGTAATAACTCCCAGAGGTGTAATAAGTGTAATAATCGTTCATTTCTTCCAAGAAGCCGTGTCAGTTAGCAATCATATGTTACACCAAGGCCCTGAGAGAGGCAAAAATAAACAATGTTTGTTGTACAAAAATTGAGTAACTTGATTTTGCAAATAAATTATAAACAACGTTTTCTCAACATCATGAGGAAATAACGTATTCAATTTGTTTTCCTATAATTTCAGAAACATAGTAAATGTTTTATAAGGATAGATTTGGGTACTCAAAGCAAGAGAAAGATTTCCGTTGCCGTTAAATAAACCATATTTCAAAAATGACTCTAAGCCAACCAAAACAGCATTTCGATGACATTGACAAGTCTCAAACGCTTTTGTTTGCTAAATAAAGCACACTATCTAATTTCATGATGTATTCAGAGAATAAACACAGGGAAACCAAAATCCACAAAGAAGAGACGAAATGAACCATGATAAACTAAAAGTGTCTCTCTGTTAAAATTCATACAGTTGAAATGTGTCATATTGAAAACTAATATCCTGCAGTGGTATGTAAAAGTGCTGTAAAGGCAAAAATGACGCCTGTTTCATTGACTGCTCAGCATTTTTTATGCAATAACACATAACAACAATGACCTATGCACAATGATTTACTTTTCCCTTCTTGAAAGGTCTTCTAAAGGTTCACAAATCCTCTGGGAAATTCTCTGAGTAGGGAGCAGGAACACACTCCTGTCAAAAGTATTGGATATTGGAGAGTCACTTTGGGGAAGTTTGACTGATGAGTTACAGAAATAGTATTTTCTTTTAAATTACCCTTTGCCAATACACAAGACATGAGCCACAAGAGACTCCCACAGCTGATGGATGAGTAACAGCTGTGAAATAGTTTCCTTTGCAACATGTTGGTGTCCTCCTACTGTGTTTTTTGGACCTAAACCAAATATTCCATGCTGATTGCTTAAAATAATCCATATTTTGGTTTTGAAATTGGTTTGTATAATTTGGTTTCCTTTGATATGTTCTTCTCTTTGCTCACTGTTTCCTCCTGCTTGTCATCATTCCTGCTTCATGTTCTGTAATGTATATGAAAGCCTGATCTTGAAAGGTCAAACATCGACCCTCTGCACATGTTTGTGTTAATTTCCCCTCTGTATCATGTTATGACCTGCTGAGCTGTGCATTAAATCTGCCAAAGCTAATGGGAGCCAAGGTTGGGGCACTTTGGCCTTGTTTTCACAGTATAGTGTCTTAGCACAAAAAATACACCTTGGAAATCGATGTTGTTCTCCATCTTTCTTTTGCAGTCTCAGCAAAAGTGCATCGTGATCTTTGCCCTGGTTTGCTGCTTTGCTGTACTGCTGGCGTTGATTTTCTCAGCTGTGGACGTTTGGGGCGAAGACGAAGATGGGATCACAGAGGAGAACTGTAGCAAGAACTGCAGGTAAGAACAACACAACCACAAACAAACTGACTTCTAATCACTCAGAGTAAGTTCTGGCAGGTCAGATCTGTTAATGTGGAGGATTCTTACACCCCAAATACTGCACAGAATTCAATAAAAAGCAAACACAGGATTCTTGGATATCGTAACTGTCAAAATAGCACAAATTACAGATAAACAGAATTAAAAAGTAATTCTCTATCAGCAGCTTGTAGACAAGATCTTAAATGTATGTGATTTGCCAAAAAAAAATCCAGGTTGAATTTATTTGTGTCCACAGTTTGTAAGAAGTTGGTGAAGACACCACGATGTCCCCTTAGTGGAATGTTCCCGTCTTGTTTTTTGTTGTTTTTTTAGCCATAGGGGTAATTAAAAAAAAACACAGCTGGGAAGGGATACTTAATGCCACACCTCTATCCTGATTGTCAATCATTGGTTAGTCATACCCTAAAGCAGACTCTGCTTTCATGTGTATTTTACCCTAAATGGCTCCATGATTTTAACAATTAAGCATCATTCTGTGTTGAATAATTGAAACTAGGAATTGAGAAAATAAACTTCCTCTGAACGTTAGCATTAGCTGATATTTCCACCTCTTAAAAAGTGAGCTAATTTAGCTTTAGCTTAGTTCTGAACCATAAAGCAATCACAGTCTATGCCTTGTTGAAATGCAACAGCACATAATGACACAGGATATTAATAGCATTGTTGATGGTAAATGGAGTGCATAGAGATTATTAAATCTTTTAATCTCACAAAGTGTTTTACACTACATGTCAACACTCACCTTTTTACACTCACATTCATACACTGATAAGAGTCTGCTGAGCAACAGTCCAAGCTGCCCATCAGGAACTAATCCAATTACACTCACCCACATTCACATACTGATGGCTTTGCCTTCGTTGCAATGTGGGGTTCAGTGCTCTGACTTAGGACACTAAGACTTACGGCTGAAGGAGCCGGGAAATCAAACTGCTGTTCTGTAGATTAGACAATGACCCACTTTCCTCTGAACCACAGCCACCCCCAGTGTGGAGGCTGCAGATTCTGTAGCATTGCTTGCATTTTTAAGAGAGAGTACATTGTTTTCACAATCATAATCTTACACAGCAAACAATGCTCTGTGTCAAGAAGCACCAATTTATAACAAATATCTGTTCCCCTAACCTGGTCCTATTACAGCCTCCTCTGCTGCCCTAAAATGTTGACCAAGCTTTTCTGAAAGTTATCTTATATCAGACTTTACCAAGTTTCTACAATTTATTGAACTTTCCGAGGATGGCTTCCCCCAAAAAAAACCTCTACAGTACATCCTGGTGGTCCAAAGGGAAATTGGCTGATGCAGCACACTCTGTTCACTCTGCTTTCCACTTCCCACTGGTTCTCCTCCATTAGGCTTTATCATCAGATTTGCCATTCAGCCTTCAATTACTTCCCTGTCTCTTTTCTTTATGCCTGTGTCTGTCTTCTCTAACCCACATCTCCTCCAAATCAGCCATTTAACAACCTCTCAGAAAACTTTAACAGGCCTTCCTCTCCTCCACTCAATGGTTAGAGAGTTTTCCCAATTTGCTGAGCTGAATTGGACTACGCTCTTGCCCTGAAGGAGCAATGAGGAGTAGAGGTTGGAATTTGAGCTAAAAACAAAAGAGACAGTGGGATGATGGAGCAGCACAAATCCTGATATCATTATTATGGCGTAATGAGCATGTACATGAACACATGACGAAACACAGCCTGAATTACAGTAAATGTTTTTTGTTAACGCACTACACTTACTCAGCATTTGTAAATTTTACCAATCGTGTTAAGCCTAAAAAAACACCAAAAAAAATGTAAACTGTTTTGGGTTCAGGAGGGACATGTTGTAAACACAAGTACTGAGTAAAATGTTTAGAATAGAAGATAGGGAAAAGAACTGTAAATTGAAACTTAGATACACACTTAAATGAATGTTTGTCTCACTTAATATCATCATCGGAGAATCAAATAATTTAATAACACATCAAAGATTTTCCTCATTTTGTGCAGGCCTAATAGAAAGGGTTAACCAAAAGGAAAGAGAAGAAGTATACGACGGTATCTTGGGTTGCATGACTCAGAGATGAATGGATGCATTTACTGTTATTGGCTTGTCAGCTCAAGACTGTGCACTTCTACTTTTATTCCATAATCTTAATGATACTATTTTACTTTGACATGCATCATTTGAGTGACCTGAGGTGTGAAAGTGTGACATAGCTGCTGATTTCTTAAAAGAATTTGACTTAGAGCAAGTTCCTGCAGAAAATAGGAAAAGTGAAAGACGACTGAGACTGACATTTTAATGTCAGGGGTGCATTGAGACTTGTCTGTACTCCCTTTATTTGCTTGTAATTAATCAAAGGAAACACATAAACGCTCCTCATGATGTAGTGATAATTTACATATGAAATCCAAGACTTCCCCTATGATGAATACTTATCTTCTCTATATCTCTTCTTGCTTTGCAGTCTTTACTCTTTCTGGGCTTTTTAACAGCCAAAATAATAATTCTGCAGCTTATTTGTTTGTGATGTTATAATTCAGACACATTACACAGTTGGTTGTTTTGTTATTTAGATTTCCCTCAGTTTTTTCGGCATACTGAATAATGCTAACGCTCGAGTTTCAGAGACAGGAGACCTTAGATGGCCTACTGCTACTCTGTATCCATCACATAATTAATTTGAAATTTTCCCTCTAAGCATGAACAGCTTCAGCAATAATTGCAGTGCAACATGATTCCTATTAAGATTACATCAGGTTCTTGTTGTTTCATTGTTAAAGCAAAGTTGAAGCTGTTTGAACCCTCTCATCTCATCCCTGATGGGAGTGTGTAATTGCCTGGTGTCTGATGGCTGATAAGCATGTTAGTATTGATCCGCAGTTGTCTTGTGAAAGGGCAGAAAAAGTGTTTCGGGGAACCACACTGACAGGCGTGAAGCTTTTTGCACCTCCTGAACCATCAGCTGTGTAAGTGTACAACGTTCAACATTTTTGAGAGCCATGATTTCCTCCTTCCATCAATATTCTAAAGATGTCAGGATGTCTCTTATCACTTCTGTCAAGTTCAAACAGATGCAAACAGACACATTATTGTTAAAAAGTTGCTTAAACATGACCCATGTGTTGTCATTCATAAATGTTACTCCAGTGACTTTAAATACCAAAGTTGTACTCGAAATGTAATTTTTATAATGCACACTCCAGTTTGGTGTTATGCCACTGCTCTTAAGATGACATGTAAAGTTGTACAGGGATTTAAAAGCATGGCTAGATAATTATAAGCTCTTAAAAAAGTACTCTCCATGTAAAAGAGGAAAAAAACAAATGTACATTAGCAAGTGTAAATATAATTGTATACTTCAGCTAACCTCTATTTGTCATTATGTCCTACATTTATGCCAGAATTTATGGTTTTGTTTACCTTCATTTAAAACGTTTACTCTTCACATTGATATCAAACAGTATTCCCAGTACTATATCTCAAGCTACCCTTTTGCTAGCTAGTTTAGTTGGTGTACGGTTACACCTTGAAGTAAGTTGTTGACCATATTTAGCAACGACCCATCTTATTGGCTTGTTTTTGTTGTTCATTAGGAAACACCTACCACATAACCAGATTGAGTTGGAATTTTTAAGAGCTGGTGCAAAATGCAATTGAACACAAAATGCATAAAATTTGAAGCCATCAAACAAGAAGAATAACATTTTTATTACTGAAGAAAACTGAACAAGCCGCAGAAAATAGGACACTGAACCAACCAAATAGACATTACTCTCTTAAACAAGACAGCATAAAGGTGGCTAAGCATTTGTGTCTCAGGGACTTAGCCTCTTGTATTTTCAACCACAAGTTCAACTGTATATCCTACTGTATCAGCTTCACAGGTTAAGCAAACCATGAGGCTGATTAGTCGACCTATTGCCCATCATTTAAAATGTTATAGAACACAAAGGACATGAGTCTTGATGGATAATCAGCTAAGTAAATGCAGATAAAGACTGAAATTTACATAATGTGTGTGTTCACCATGACAACATTGTTTAGGATGTACCTGCATATCTCTTTAAAATGCAGGAAGCAGAGCAGTAGCAGCTCCTGTGATCCCCATATTAATGTCCTTGCTGCTGTGCACCAGGAGCTCAGGGCAGCTCAAGAGAGGGTGGATAATTTATATCAGATGTCAAGAGCTGTCTCTGGCTCATTGGGCTTTTACTCTAAGTGTGCTACAGCAGGCACACAGTATCACAGGCATCTGTATGTAATTGCATTGTTTAAGACAGTGTAGGCACTACTTGTGCCTTGGAATTGGAATTACAGGAGTCATGGGGGCGATGTTTGTAGCAAGGGCTAAGGATTTTTGACAAAACAAACTGTCTTGGCTGACTCCAGAGCTCTGGGACAGTGTGGTTCCCATTTTTTTTACAAGGTGGACCATTTATCAGGGTATCACACTAGAAAAGTTTATTCCAGGTTGCTGGAAAGGAGACTCTGGCCTAACTTCGAACCTATGTGGGACAGTGGACCAGCTTTTTACCCTCACAGGACTTCTGGGGGATTATGAGAGTATGCTCTTCCAGTCTACATGTGTTTTGGTGACTTGGAGAAGCCCTGTGATCACATCCCTCGATAGGTCATGTTGGTGGTGCTGCAGGAATATCAGGTGCCGAGGGCATTACTACAAGCTATCAGGTCCCTGTATGACCAAAGAGGGAGCTGTGTCCGCATCCTCTGCACATTGTCAGACATGTTACCAGTGCGTGTTGGCCTCCACCATGGTTGTCCCCTGTCATCTGCTCTGCTTGTGATTTTCATGGACAAGATCTCAAGGCACAGCCTTCAGGAGGAGGGTTTCTGGTTTTAGGACCTCAGAATTTCATCTCTGCTTTTTGCAAATTATGTGGTTTATGTTGGCTTCTTCAGGCTAGGACCTCCAGCAGGCATTGGATTTTTTTTGCAGCTGAGTAGGTGAAGGAATTTAAATATCTTGACCCTCTTCACAAGGGTAAAATGGATCGTGATGACTGACTGATTTGTGCAGCATTGGCAGTAATGCAGGCGTTGTACGGGGCAGTCAAAGCTTTCAATTTACCAATCGATCTACATTCCAACCCTCAACTGTGGTTGAAACTTGTGAGCTTTGGGTAGTAAAGAATATGATCACAGATACAAGTGGCTGAAAGGAATTTCCTCCGAAGGGTGGCTGAGCGCAGCCTTAGAGATATAGCGTGAGGAGCTCAGACATCTGGAGGGTGCACAGAGTCGCTGCTCCTTTGCATCGAAAGGAGCTATCCCATCTGGCCTCGTAATCCCCCAGGAGGAGCTAGAAAATGTTGCTACGGAGAAGGATGCTAAGCAAAGCCTCTGCAGCACTGGCTTGGGTAAAATATGGTACAGCATAAAACTTCTGCTAGCTAGCAGCCTCTTGGCAGCTGTAGCTAACATTAGTATCTTGAGGCAAATATCATATTGCAGAAGCAGCTTTCTTTCTGCTCACAAAGATAACGTACAGCATTTGCAACTATTTCAACTGAGGTTCTTTTAAATGTGCTCTATAAATAAACTTTGGACTTATTGGATTTCATCAATACTGATCGATAATTTAAGTAACTCCAGACCAGAAACTGTTAAGGTAGTGTATGTTAACATTGTCCCACATTTGCAGTCAGGCTTGCAATGATACAAACTCTTCAATCATTATGAAATTAAAATATATCAAATTAATATTTCTATGATAAAAATCGTCCACTTTTTTAGGTTTATAAACCTAAGCTGAATTGATGTCTGTTCAAGAAACAGCAGGCACCATTTGGTCATTTGGCTACAGTAGTTTTCTTGTAATGTTCAGTGATTATTTAACCTAAAGACTTCCCCCAGCTTTGGTATTATCATTAAGACACACATTTTCTGTCTTGCTGTGTTACATATGCACACACACAATTTTGTTTTCAGCTGCTTTGGCTGTAACACGCCAATAAGTGCAGAAATGTGTTTCAATCGAGGGATCCGGCATTTGAGTCCACAGGCTGCATAAATCAATGTATCCCTTGCAGACAAAAATTACCACTTTCCACTTTTAATACAAAAGCCTGTCTGGCTGTTTGATCTGCTCACAATCACCATCCATCATCACTCACAGCCATTAGAGTTGACTGAGAGGATTTCTTTCACAATAAGATTACCCCTCCTCCTCTTCTGTTTTCCATCCATCCTCGTTCCTCCTCATTGTCAGGTGTTTGCTGTAGCTGTCCTAGTTTTTCCTGACTTTTCAGAACAAAGGGGACTTCACGCTGTGTGATATCAACAATAATCTTCTTAATAATTTCATCACAACTCAAAAGATGTGCTTTGTGCTATGTAACAACTTGTTTTCACTTTACTTTATGTTCACCCCAAAAGCTCTAAAATTTACAACAAGAAGAATATCCATCAAAATTAGCGGTTACATATGAGCTTAATTTACATTATTATACCAATTTCTTCTTATCTGAACATATTGATTGTCATTTCCTTTAAGATTAACCAGTATGTTGTGATCACAGAGAGTCTAGAGTCCTAGAGCCTGACCCTTGGCCACTTTCCAAAACCTGACTTTGCTTTACTCCAGCCAGGAATATACTTTCAAGCTGTGAGCTGACAATGGGTCTCTCTATGTGAAGCCACTACATTATCACCTACACCACTGTGCCCTTGAGCTATGCACTCACAAGACCCTGAGCTGTCACACTTAATGCTGACCATGTGCTCTGATTGGTACGAGGGCTAGATCTGTTTGGTATCACAGAGCCCTCCCCAGGGAGTCTGCCAGCACTACACTGTATTATACATCCATATATTTGAAAATAAAAACATAATACATAATGGTTTATTGCAATTCCCTTTTATCAGACTGTTCAAATCAGTCTCTTGACAATTTTAAGCTGTTTGAGAATGCTGCTGCACATCAGTGGACATGAAACCGGAAAACAGATCATATTTCTCCCATGGTAGCTTCTCCACACTGTCACTCTGCAATGAAACCTTCATCCCCTTCCGACTGTCTCCTTGAAGTTAAATCCTGGTTCTCTCATAACTTTCTCAAACTCAATAGCAACAAAACTGAAGTACTCCTGGTTGGATCCAAATCCACTCTGGCCAAGTCTGAAATCTCTGCAATAACAATCGACAACTCCACAGTCCCTCCCTCCCCCCAAGTAAAGAGCCTGGGTGTTATCCTCCACAGCACTCTATCCTTTGAAGCGCGCATCAATAATATCACCCGGTCAGCATATTTCCACCTGCGCAACATCAACCATCTACGCCCGTCTCTCACACCCAACAGCACCACCATCCTTGTCAATACCCTGGTCACCTCCTGTATAGACTACTGCAACGCTCTCCTCTCCGGTCTACCTCTCAAGCTACTCCATAAACTTCAACTGGTCCAGAACTCAGCTGCCCGGATCATCACTAGAACCCCCTCCATAGACCACATCCCTCCCGTCCTTCAACAACTCCACTGGCTCCCTGTCAAATACCACATTGATTTTAAAATTCTCCTTCTCACCTTCAAGGCTCGCCATAATCTCGCACCTCCGTACCTTTCCGATCTCCTTCACAACTACACACCCTCCCTGGACCCTCCGTTCTGCCTCCTCCATGCTCTTCACCACAATTCCTTTCCGCCTATCATCAATGGAGTCTCGAGCCTTCAGCCATACAGCCCCCCATCTCTGGAACTCTCTCCCACAATCCATCCTTGACATTAACTCTCTCACCGTGCACCTTCAAATCACTGCTCAAAACACATCTTTTTAGATTAGCACATTCTGTCTGACCATGCACTCCTTACTGTTGCTGTTTTTGTTTTTATGTAGTTGATTGTGTTCGTTTTTTTTTACTCTACTGTAAGGTGACCTTGAGTGACATGAAGGGCGCCCATAAATAAAATGTATTATTATTAATGTCTAGAACAGCTTCTCACCTACAAAGCTCTTTATGGTAATGAACCACCATTTCTTAAAGTGCTCATAGTGCCCTGTCATCCTACTAAAACATTGCACATGCAGAATGCGGGCTTTCTTGTGGTGACTAAAGTCTCTAAAAGTAGTACGGGACGTAGAGCCTTTAGCCCCACTTCTTTGAAATCACCTAACCAGTCAGGGTCCGGGAGGCAGACCCCCTCTCTACTTTTATACTTAATGCTTTCCTTTTTGATCAAGCTTATAGTAAGTGCTGGCTCAGTCTTGGACCAACCCCTAGTAAGCTGCCATAGGCTAAGACTGCCAGGAGACTTGATGTCCCGAGCTCCTGTCTACTTCTATCTTTCCCCATCTGTATGCATCCCTGTTCCATTGTAATTAGGTAATTTCCATGGAGTTTATGCTCCCTTGTCTCAGAATATTGCAATATAAGTCGTTCATATATTATTATTATATGTTATTGCTTATATTAGTCATGTGTCTACAAAAATCATTGGCTTTGATACTATGTCACTCACAAAGAGTATGGTAGATATAAGGTATTTTTAGATTGTCATGACATATAAAATTACAATTTGGATCGATTGATTGATCAATTGATTGATTGACTGATTGAAAGAAACCTTAAGCCCATGCTCTTCTGTTAATTGTAAAGTTTATTATAAAAGTCATCACCTTGTTTAGAAGTCAATAAATTCTTGTACAGAATTTGTTCTGCATTATCGTGGATAATATTTTATCCAAAGACTTAATCAAACTCAGAGGTGCTGCAGATATTAAATCTGGGCTGGTCACCCTCACTGAACACCCTCTCTCAACTTAAAATCCAGTTGACAGGAATCAGTGTTGAAGCTATATGCAGAGAGAGTGTGTTGTGAGCACTGGAGCCTGGTAATAGCCTTGTTCTGTGTGGCTGCAGATCTAGGCTAATTCAATCTGTTGACTCTAGTGCTTACCCCCCCTGTCATTTTCAGGCTTCCTGGTGAGGGTAAAAAACAGAACAAGAGATATATAATCGTTAGCTCAGAGTCATTCTTAGACAGATAAATTGGCAGGGAGATTAATGGTGATTTATACAAAACATTGTGATGCAATACATTTTCTTACATCAATAAACTCTCAGTCTGGTGGAGAAATACCTGACTGCTCTGCAATCTAAAGCAGAGTAATTTAACAGTTAGTGTATTCTTCATTCAATCATCTGAATATGATCCTGCATCCCTGTGGTGTTGGAATATTCAGGAAACTGAGTTCCTGACTGGGAACATTTAAATGAACCACCCCCCCTTGAGCAGCAAAGACTGTAAAAATGTTGATACTTGACTTGTCACATTTCACAGAGAAACATGGCAGATGAAAGTAAATGTTGAGATGATTGTCAGAAACCTTTTATTGATTCATGCTTTGTGCATTTGAATGTTTGTGTTCATGTCATTTGTAATATGAGATTAGGATGTAATTGCTTGATGCTGTCCTAATGAATTAACCTAGAAGTTATTTGAAAGAATGAACCCTTACTGCAAGACAGGTAAAGTGATTTTTTGGTGCTTTAAAGGAAGAATGTGCAACATTTTACACATAAAGATAGCAGAAATCCAGTATATCCTCTTTAAGTAACTCTCTAGGTCATGACTGTCTACAATGAGTAAGACGCGGGAGTCGCGCTGGCTATGATGTCTGAGCCGTATTTACAGAGTGTTTACATCTCGTTGCGTATAGAAGCTTTTTGAGTGAGGGACTAGAGAAAAGAAGAATAACATACTGCACTCAATGCTTAATTAAATGTCGCGTACGTTTTTTTGAGATCATGGTCATCCGGTGTAAATTTACAAGCAATGTGAAGCTATGAGCAAACTAAAGAGCGCTACCATTAGCCTGCTAACACAACAATGCAGCTTGAGACAAGGACAATTTTGTCTGCCACTTGCGTTAAGTGCTTAACAAATGTGCGTTCCAATTTGATAACTCTTTTGTGCAAACGTGAGGGAATAGGGGTTGGAGGTGTGTCACTGAAGGAGAGCAGAGGATTCAGTGTGGCGGAGTTGTTTGTTTTGGTTTCATGCTGGCGCTCATGCGACATCTACTGGATCAAAAAGTTGCACATTTTTCCTTCAATGCTTTAATGAAATATTCATGTCTAGCAAAAAATCTTATAAAAATGAGAAAATAAACAAAAACACAAATAGTGGAAACAGCCATCAACTTTTGGTTTAAATCCGACAGTTAATAAAATGTAAGCCATATTCTTTGTACAATTTTTTTTAACCATCTGAGAAGCACGTGAATGCAGTATGACTTGCAATAGATTGGTTCTGTCTTATTTATGCTGCCTGCTTCATATACATTTTATTACTCTAGACTGCTGATGATTTCATTACAATGCTCCACCACAGTGAGTAGTGTGTATGAGATACCAACAGGAATGCAGCCAAAATGAAACATTTTTCGCTGACTAGGTGTAGCTGATTCTACTGTGCTACCAGCTTTTAAAAACGACCTGAAGTTTAACCTATTCAAGATCTAATAATGCTTGATGCAGTCTATGTGGTCAGGAAATCTTAATAACTCTCATTAAGCTAACTATCCTAATTATCCCGAGAAAGGGGAAGTAGGGTACTGTTAGTAACACTACGTTTCAGGTATATTACCTCACCCAAGCTGATTATAATTCTGCCATTAATGCAAACATATAATTGCTTTGTGAAAGACTGTGAAACTTACATTAATTTCTTCTGTGTTATGTCATTATAATGTCTCTTTGGCATAGCTTAATTATGTGTTTTTTGCAGCTTTGAAATGAAGCTCTTAATTCCAAACCTTTTTTTCTCTCCCCATTACCTCTCACAGGGCAGTGCTTGTTGAAAACATCCCAGATGACATCTCCTTCTTAGAGAATTCTACATCCTACCTCCCTCTCTCAACGGGTCTGTTCAGCCTACTGGACAATGCCATCCGTGCTGTAGAAATAGTTTCCCCGCTGTGGCTCCTCAACTCCTCCGATTATGAATCCAGCTTCCAGCCTGCTGCCAGACAGGTAAAATCAGAGCAAGCCAACAGAGACTAAGAAGTTGTGATGTTCATTCAAACTTTTTGTCTGTTCTACCTTTTTAATGTGTGTCCTCTTAATATATTTTTCTGAACTGGCCTATTTGTCTCCTTTTCATGATAACAAGAGAGGCGAAAGTATTACTTTTTTTTTTACTTTTGAGTACAAGATGTGTTATGGTCTCCTGAGAGAAATGTAATCCGAAAATTAACCAGCAACTTCAGCTGTAAAAAATAAATCAAGTCCAAAGTAAACTACATATACATTATTTGCATAAGCTGTCCAGCTCCAGCTGTGACTTTTGAATACACAGCTACAGTTTATTTTATTAATTATATCTTCAAAGGAACATTCAAGAAAAGATGGTTTGCTGTGTGAATTTTCTGTGTGAGCTAAATGGGACAACTTGTGGGTGAAGATTCTGAAGAACTATTCTGCACTATTGTCAGGCTATTTGAAGTGAGCTATTTATTTAGGATTTAAACTGATGGAGTGTTATTGACAGTAGCCTGGAGGGCTGACCAGGCTGCGTGAACACAAACACACACACACACACACACACACACACACACACACACACACACACACACACACACACACACACACACACACACACACACACACACACACACACACACACACACACACACACACACACACACATGAAAGCTTCAGGCAGTTGATTAGAAAGTAATCACTCCTTTCAGAACCCCTCTGGGCAGAGAAGAACTAATGGCTTCCAGCCTGAAGGTCTGCTGCCAAAAAATTACACCTCATCCAGAGAGTGGCAGAATATTATACACACTTGTCTTAGCATTGCATGTCTCTGGGTGTCTTAGATAATGTGATCATACCTAAAAACTTGAACATACTTTTTGTCAGGGTAATGTAAACAGTCCACTGAATTTGATGACAAAAATTCAACAGCACTTGATTTGTAAAATCAGTGGACTACCCCTATTCATATGTGTCAATTTAAATTGGTAATTTTTGTAAACTTTTTAGCTGAGACTACAAATGAATCAGTATAAACAGTATCTCCTCCTATAGGTTTGGTGTATGAAGTTCTATGCCAATTGCAAAAAAACATTAAACAAATCTTCTGGATATTTAAATGAAGCCAATTTGACCCCATTCCCATCTGGGTATTACCACTAATTATCTCTTTGGCGAGCTGCTTGAAAAAGATTTACAAAGACATCTTGCACTGTTGTGTATTTTAGATTAGGTAAAAAAGAAAACGCATACTTAACATATGTAAAAAAAAAAGTGTATTAAACCAAAGCTTTCACTACAACGTTAATAATTTGATAGAATTCACCATGCACAAATCATTTTTTTTGCATGGAGGATGTAATATGCTGAGATGAATGTCTCATCACTGAACAAACAAAGAAAATCATGCCACCCACAGATATGAATACTTGAGGAAAACAAAAACTATTGCTGACTGCGCACAAAGGATCTCTGGAGAATGCAGCACAAATATAGCACATGAATGGTTGCTGATGTTGCCACAATATTTAAGAAAATCTACAGTGAATAGGTTTTGTGTGACAGCAGAGGTCTTGTGATGTGTCTACCCGCAGGGCAAAGCTCTGCTGTCCAGACTTCAGGGGCTGAACGCTAAAGGGATTCAGCTGAAGATCTCCAGCGGAATGATCAACTCCACTGAGCTCGACACACTCGCCAAATACAGTCAGCACTCACTCTCACGGTGTTACACATTCTGTGTTTATGTGTTCAAATATGCTGCAGCTTAACTCTCTGTTTGCATACCTTATTGTTCCATCTTCTTTTTTTGTTGATTCTGTTTCTGCCTTACCCAAGTCTGTCTTTATCTCTATTATTTCTCTCACATGTAACTACCTGGTGTTTTTTCCCTTGCTTCTTTTTACCCTAAATCTATGCTTCTCTCTCACTTAATCATCATTACCAGAGGCTGAGATCCACTATGTGAACATGACAGCGCTGACCAAAGGCCACCTCCTCTCCTCATTCTGGGTGGTCGACAGGAGACATATCTACATCGGCAGCAGCAGCATGGACTGGAGATCTCTTGCCACGGTATGTAAGATCCATCATACATATCACAGCACACATACTGTAGAAGCACACATTTTCCGACATCAACACTGTCATATAGACATAAACACAAGGCTTTGGAAAAGGCAGGAAAATATGTCACGCTAGTAAATGCAACCTAAATTATGTAAATCGTCACAAATATAAATAACAATCTAAAAGAAAAAAGTCTGTTGTACTTTGTATCTTACTGATTTAAATGAGATATAATCAAATAATAAGGTCTGTATTCCCTCATGTAAAGTGTTAGATGATGATGTTAAACTGGTACAGACTCGAGTGTTTAGCATTGAAGTTCCCTGTCCTCCTAAAAACTGCGTCATATGAAGTAAATTAAAGTATCATGAGGGTTAATTAATTCATCATGCAATAGTGCCATTTTTATTTATCAAGTCCTAAATTTGATTAAAGATTCAAAATAGTTGTTTGTGCCTTAAAGGTGCCATTTTTGTGAATAATGTCAATAGAATTTTTCAGACTTTTTTTTCTCCAATTTTTCATGGGTTCATCAAAATGCGAATTACACCCCATGATTATCACACGTGTGCTCAAGCTGGTCAAAAGTTGCAGCATCATAAAACACAGAGCCACAGATGTCGGAAGTTTTTCTGGTGTGATGTATTGGCATCCTGACAACAGGAACATCCAGCAGGGCTTTTGCCCTTGAATTCGATGGTCATTTCAATACCAAAAGTCATCTCCACTGTCATTTTAAAAAATTTGGCAGTACATCCAACCCAACTCACAAACCCAGTCAACATGTAGCCAAGCCATGGCATTGTAGATAATACGACATGTTTAAAGTTGTATTTCATTTTGACCAGCCTTGAACACATCTGTGTATAGGCATACCTGTTTAACATCATCTTAATATGCCAGACCTGTCATCGGGATGGATTATTTTTTACAAAGAACTGATCACTTACATGGATTTACGTACAGTTTTGAAGGATTAAGCCTTTTGTGTTCATAGAAAAAGTTTTAAATCGTTTATCATAACTCCTGAAAAATAGGAGCAAAGACAAAAGGGTTACAGATTTACTGACACTTTATAAACCTGTGAACACGTTCTGAATCCTATTGCAGCACACTTGTACAAATAGTGAGACTGGATCTGTGCACATGTTCCATGACAATGTCGTCTTCTTCTAAAAGTTGTAGATACAGGATGAAGGGGTGGGGTGGGGGTCTTTTGTTGGGGCATGCAAGGTAATCTGACATCCAAAAATAGACAGTGGCCATTCTTTCATCTTCCTCTTCAAAGCTGAGCTACCTGCATGGTTCATTAAAGCGTGGAGCCCTTTGTTAGGCAGCTTCATCTATCCTTGGTGCTCACCCAGAGTTTTTACGGGGCCTTGATTTAAGAGGATGAATTACAAGGATCTCAAGGTGGTCACCATTATTCATTCATATGAGGACACATATTTAATGCCTCCTGATATAAACTCGTAACTAATTTAAATGTATACTTTTGAATTCCTACATTCACTGTCCAGTGTTTACTGAAGGCCAAATGTGTTTGTATGAATGTAAAAAATAGGTGCACATTAGGTCATATTATATGGCCTGTTTGTTTTTAGAGGGAAGAATAGTATGTGTCAAATTTGACTTCAGTAAATAGGGATCTAAGCTCTATTAGAAAGACTTTTCTCCTGTAAACATTGTAGGAAGAGAATACATTTGGGAGTAAAAGAGAGAAAGAAGACAATTTAGAAAACACAAGCTGAGAACCTAAGTTTGAGGAGTGCCTCTTGGAAATGAAAAATCAGCAGAGAGCAAATAAAGAAGATGGAAACAAAGAGAGCAACCACTATAGTGTCTTCTTACTTCCAGCTGTTGCTTTGGTGATGGCCTGACATGGGAAAATGCTTTTGTTGGTGTAAGAAATAATGAGTATTGAAAGAGTAAACACATATTTCTTCAATAGGAAATCTGATGATTCTTTTTCAAATGAATTTTGAAGAAAAAAAAACGTTTTTTGCAATAGTTGGTGTAAACGTTGGTTGTCTCCAGGTATTTTGGTCGTCTAACACAGATTTTGTTCTCCAGAGGAAGGAGCTAGGTGTGTTGGTGTACAACTGCAGCTGTCTGGCTCTGGACCTCCACAAAGTGTTCAGTCTCTACTGGGGGCTCCAGTACAGAGACTTCATCCCCTCCTTCTGGTCCAAGCGGCTCTTTGCCCTCTTCAACAGGGACGAACCACTAGAGCTCACTCTCAACAGCACAAAAGCCCAAGCCTACGTCTCTGTGAGTCACAGTTACAGCATCATTCTTACTTTACAGAATCCCAAGGAAACACCTGCCAATGATAATGATTTTGTTTCCCTTTCCCTTCATTCCCTTTAAGTATAAATAAAATGTCAGGGTTTATTAAAACTATGACAAGAAAACCCTCATACACATATATACTATTACTATGCAACAAACACTCAATGGTTGACTCTATTGCATTCAGTCAATGGAAAGAAAGATTTTGGATGCCTGTGACTCAGATCAAAGGTAGTAGGTATCATAGTGTCATTGGACTTTTATTGCATCAAAAAAAACGTTACTGTGGTATTGCAAACAAAAATGACTGCTTCATTGTAGGAGGTGAATGGTTCAGAGCATTTTGAGAGCATGCACGCTTAACTATTAGAAATACAATCTGTACACACAGATTTGTTTTCCTATATAAATGTGTGAAAACTAGTGTGGCTTTAAAATGTTCTTCGTTTGCTGCTACGATAAGTCAAAATGCCTGCTGAGTTTGAAATCAGACAGAGAATACAGTATCAGTGTTATGATTTGAATGTAGACCCAAAAGCAGACACGGCAGCAAAATTGAAGGGTTTGAGGTTTTATTGCAAGGCTTGGTATGGATGGCTGACTAGCTGGCTGGTAGAGATTGAGTGGAGGAGACGGATGGAGATAATCTGGTGCCGAAGGCAGACAGAGAATAAATCGAGTTGTTTGAAGGTGAAGCAGACTGGAGGAGATGACACTGCCGAAAATCTGGGCAACAAGAGAGAAAATCTGTTAGGACTCACTGAAAAAACACTGGGAGTAAACTCTAACAAATGTTAAGAGCAGCCGATCATAGCTAGCACTTCAGTAGACTGAATAATCTGGCGATGAGTAGAGTTGAAACGAGGGTTTTGTACTGAGGCAGATAAGAAGATGAGTTGCAGGTGTGAGTAGTCACCAGGTGCTTGATTGAAGAAGCCACGCCCTCCAGAGACACACACTCCAGAGACACACACACAGACAGACAAATGGGGAGGAGACACAAGGGAACCAGGAATACACAGGGAAACAGGATCACAGCCAGAGCCGTGACAATCAGCTTAATTTAGACACAGATATTCAGGATTAATAAGAAGGGTATATCGAACTTTCCATGGCACAGAGTCATGATGACTGTTAATAAAAAGCAGGATAAAACACTACTTACACGTGTACAGGCCAAAACCAGAAATATTATCTGTCCACTGGGGTCACCAAAATCAACACAAGCCAAAGGTTCCTCACAGGAGCTTTAAAGCTGAATCTTCAAGGCTTTTGAATGACATCTATGTACAAGACAACTAGGAAATCAAATTGTTCTGTTCACTTAGGCCAACACAAAGATGTGAGGGCTGAGTAGGTTGTTATTTTGATAACTGTGTTAACCATCATGAAGGTGTTTATTTTGAATGCTCTGACCATTTGCCCATTTGTGTTTCCTTAGAGAGGTGTAAACTGTCATCACGACATTGTACATCCCTTAATAACCCATCAACAACACTTCCTAATTGTCGTCATTCCTCTTCTGATGACAGAGCTCCCCAGATGTTTTCATCCCAAAAGATCGCAGCAGTGATCTTGAAGCCATTTCCAGGGTCATACAGGAAGCTCGCCATTTCATATATATCTCAATCATTGACTACATGCCCCTCCTGAGCAGCAACGCTCACAGGTTAGCACCACTCTAATGCTGTTAGAGTTTCTTTCTTTGGAATGACTTGACCGGCATTTATCATCAAAAGCTTGGATTGGTGACTTTGGTTCAAGCATTTGAACTCAGTGTGCCTGTGTGTCTATCTGGCTGTGTTCCCACATTTGTTCCCACGTTTGTGTGTGTCTGTGCCAAGGTACTGGTCTCGTATCGACAGCCTTATCCGAGAGGCTCTGATCCTGAGGAAGGTACGGGTTCGTCTGCTGATAAGTTGCTGGGAAAAGACTCATCCACTTACTTTCAACTTCATCTGGTCCCTGAGGAGTTTGTGCATGGAGCAGGCCAACTGCTCACTTGAAGCTGTAAGTACAAGGCCACTGTGTACTATCTCTTACCCTATGCAGATACACTTAATCATTGCTCAAAGCAAGACCGTGTGTGTGTGTGTGTGTGTGTGTGTGTGTGTGTGTGTGTGTGTGTGTGTGTGTGCGTGTTTGTGTGTGTGTGTGTGTGTGTGTGTGTGTGTGTGTGTGTGTGTGTGCGTGTGTGTGTGTGTGTGTGTGTGTGTGTAGAAGTACTTCAGCCCCAGGGTGCAGAGGGACGGCAGTCTCCAGGGAATAAACCACAACAGGTTTATGGTCACAGAGCGGGCCATTTATTTAGGTGAGCTCATTGACTAGTCTTTATTAATGTGTCCTGTGTTTATCTAAAAGAAAAGTTCAGGGTTTTTGGAAGTACAGCTACCTCTTTAGGAGAGTGAGACACGAAGATCGATAACACTTTTGTGTGCTTAAAGTAGAGAGTAAAGCCAAGAATAGACTAGCTTATCTGAGCATAAAGTCTGGAAGCAGGGTAAAACAGGTAGCTTTACTTTCTCTAATCACAACATCCAGCATCTCCGAAGTTGATGTTTCTTATTTGATTAGCTCTTAAGTCTAAGTAGTGTAAAAAGTTCCATTTGTTATGTAAGAGTAAAGTTAATGTCAGTAAAGTTTATTTGGGAGAGGAACTTTCACAAAACAAGGTCAAAAGGTACCAGAAAATATTACAACAATAATAATAATAACAATAATAATAATACTCATCATAAAATGAGCAACAAAAAAACCCTGAAAAACTGCAGTTGCACAGAAGATAAACTACTTAATAGAAAAAGAAAATTACTTCTGATTGACAAAAGCCAATTTGAAAATATTTGTATTAAGCTGCTGCTTGCACCAGCCTGTCATCTTGGTGTAGGGAAAGAAACTTATTTTAGTGGCACATTTATAGGTATGGCTTTGGGCACTGGAGTAAAATAAGTTTTAATCAATGAAGTAGCTTAGCAGGTTTGTATTTTTGCATGATTCAAATTTGTCAAAAACTGTAGTTTTATGGATTGATCAATCAAGAAACAAGGTAATCATTAGTGACCTTTAGAAGTGCTGATAGTCATACTTCTTGAAGTATGGAGAAAGCTAAGCTAGCTGTATCCAATCGCTTTAAGTTTTCATGCTTAGCTAAGCTAATCGCTTCTGCAGCTATGTACTTAAAGTAAAGACATGAAAGTGGTATCGATCTTTTTATCTTTCACTCAAAAAGTCAACACAGCAATGGTCAGTGATTCCTATAAAAATGTATCTCTCCTTTAAAACAGGGAACTTCACAGAGCAGAATGGTCTTTATTTGTCATATTGCTACAGCTATACCATATGATTATATTTAAAAATGTGTTATTCAGTTAGTTGGTATGTGCTTTTGTTTTATCTGAAGATAACATGTGATGTGATCACTTTATCTTAAAATCTCTCTGTGTGCTGCAGGTAACCTTGACTGGGTGGGGAATGAGTTTGCCTTTAATGCAGGAGTCGGCCTGGTGATCAGTCAGCCTGAGGGCGTCGAGGAGAGAAACTCTACGGTGGTGGATCAGCTACGGGCTGCATTTGAGAGGGACTGGTTTTCACGTTACACACGCTCACTGCAGGCCAATAAGATCCCCATCTGCAACAAGTATCAGGTCAACAAGCTGATGCCAGTCAAAGCCAGTCACATAGACAATGGACCAGTGCCTATCCGAACAGGTCACCACGATAACGGACCTGCACCAATGACAAACAATCACAAAGATGACAGACAGAGGCCGGTTAAAACAAGGCACCATGAGGACAGACTAACCAAAATAAGTAGCCAAGGCATGGCCAATGGACTGGTGCCAGTTATTGATACTTACCACGACAGGGGACGAGGAACATTGAGTCACCTTGACAACAGACAAGTGCAACGCAAAGATAATCACCATGACACTCCAATGTTTCCACCCAGTCATTCAGCTGAGAGCAGTGGCAGCAGAGAAATCTCTAATGGATCTCCCTGACTGTAACAATATGAACGTTGTATGGATTTCGATAACATAGATGGAAGAACTCTGAAGCGGAAGTGAAGGCTCCACTGCAGCCTAGCATTTTTGATGGACTTTTTGAGAAGAATACCGATTGATACACTCTAATTATAACCTAAAACCTTGCTACTTATTTAACTTTTTTCTCTCCTTGTTGAGTGCTCTCAAGCAAAGGAAAGAGAAGAAATCTTATTAATTGCCCGTTTTATTGTATGAAACTTGAGCTGTTCTGGCAGTCATTATTAAAAGGAGGCAGGTTTCAGGGGGGATATGCAGCATGTTTAGCTACACTAGCTACATTTAGATGTAGCAACTGTGACATCACCTATTTGTTCATTGACTACTGTTTTGAAGCCTCAAATTTAATGTTTGGATCAATAAAGTTTAGCTTGAGTGGAGTGAGGTGTAAAAAAATTGCTAAGTCAACAGCTAATACTAGCACTAGGTGTGTTAGCAATGTTAGCAATGAGTAAGCAATTCACTGTAACTGTGATGTGAATTGAGATGCAAATGTTATATAGCTAAAAACTGGTCTTTAAACACAATTTACTTTCCACAAAAATGAAAGATGAATCTTCAGAGGATCTTTTAGTATAACTAAAAGAAAAGAGGACGAGAATAACCTTCCTGCATAATTGAGGATCACTTTCAGAACCTTAAACCAATTAGAAACCCTTCACTAATCCTCATATGCGGGCACACATATTTTGTGTTTCTTTTAAATTATAATCAACAAAAAACTCTTTTGACCTTCATTGGCACTTATTACATTCAATTGAAAGTTCGTCCATAGAGAACATTACCTTCTGCCTTTAACAGTTTTCAGACCTGGCAATTGCCCTTATCGTACCCAATACTTTTAAAAGAAACCAAACACTGAACAATAACTTTTCTGGTCCATATGGTAGCATCTTGTCCATACCATTAAATCGTGCCCTGCTTGTCTTCTTTGATATAATAAACAAAAACATCATACTGTATTGAAGAAGATGAACATAAGTACATTAGGGAAATGAATCAGGTGAGAGGAAGAGATATTTTTTGCAACTTTTGGAATCGCCCCCTTGTGGCCAATACTGGGCAGTCAGTTTGAAGGCACTTCCACATTGGCTCCACTTTTCCCAACACGAGGCAATGTCCACTTTCTACATTCTACATACATAGATACAGTCTTTCTTATCATGGGCCAAAAAAAATAGTAGCTTTAAACTGTATAGATTTGATTCAACACTGGTGACTTCACCACTGATTACTTCAGATGTTCATTTCAGACAAAACCAATGTAAAATCTTAAGTTTAGTACACCAGGTCAAATGATATTTCATAAAAACATACAACCTCATATTCAATGGGCTCATATTTGAGGATTATAACACAGGTTTCACCAAATGTTTATTGAATGTTCGCTTTTATGTTGACTCAAAATAACACACATAAATGATGAGCATTGCCATTTGTCCTGTAATTAATAAACAACCCCATTCCTCATTTTTGTGTCCCAACCTACAGTTTAGAAGTGGTGGCTCCACATATATCGATTAAGTCCTCCTACTTTGTCCAATATCAATACCTCAAAGATTTAAAGGCTGTACAGAGAGTGGTTACATAATCCTTGCCATTATGCATCATAAATCTCAACACAGTAGGATGGTTGTATATTTTATTTTACGGAGGACATAATTGGATTAGTTGATGCCACTATTGTGCTCTGTGTATTACATAACACTAATGTACTATGGCCTGGATTTTGAATTTGTCGCCATTTACAAACGACAGCTTTCATTAGTTTAAGTCAAATGCAGGGATTTTTCCCTTGAGGAAAATGAGCTATTGATCCAAAAGGGACCTTATTAATAATCATTCCAGTCTCCATATACAAATCTAGCAAAAGAAGAGGAATCGAATGATTATCTATAGTATTCCTCCAAATGCAATGTTGTGACTTATTGAACAAATACTAAAGGAGCATTTAGAAGAAGGCACCAGAGGGTCTTTGCTGTCAGACAAATCAATACAATGAATTTTTAACAGAGCTTGACAGTTGCAATTGCTGCAGTTTAACCTCAAGGACATGCTGGTCTCTGTAGCCATGAATGTGACTGAATACATTACCTACAGTACACCTTGTACAGCTACAAAATATTTAGGTGTCAGCAAAGAATAACTCATCTACCCTTGTCTGAAGGCTTGATCTGACTTGATTTTTTGAATGATTGCATGACAGTTAAAGACCTTTACCGATGTTTGCTGCCTGTGCAACTTTTTGTAACAATGCTTGCAAGTTTATACAAGCGAAGCAATTTTTTCTTACTTCTGAAGCCATTAATCAAGAACAGGAGGACACTTCCAGAGAGACTAACATGTCTGATGTAATGATGTCTTCATAAACAACATGTGTGGTGTAATAGTCGGTGCTTGAACATGAAAGCAGCACAGTTTTAATCAGTGTTTCACCTGAAGTCACACTGCTGGAAGGTAGAACGTTATCATGGTAAAAGGTTATATCCCATGATGCTTTGATGGATATCACAAGTATTTTAAATGCTGTAAATGTTCTAATTGTGCTAAATGTCAAGTATAAACCATGACACAGACTAAGGTTTGTCATACATGTTCCTTGTATATGTGTAGGTTTTAAGCATGTAGCTGAACCACTTAAACAGTTGTTGGTCAAAAACAGCCCACTTGACTATTGGTATTTGCTTAGGATGGAAATATACTGCCATCTAGAGGACACAGCAAGGAGAATATTTTGTCTCCTTTTATCTTCAGCTGTATGGCATGATTTTTTCCTCAAAATCAGCCTTGAACATTAATACATGTTGGTTGAAACATGTTTATACACTTGTTCTTATAATAAATGGCATCAAAATAACAATGTAACACATTTTCGGCTCAAGTTTGAACTGGGATTACTATTTCTTGGTATGAGGCTATCAGAACATTACTGTTTTTTTTTTTTTTAAACACTGTTCTCTCACTATTATAAGTCAATATATTGATTGTTAAAGTATACCACAAGATTTATGTAATAATAACTGAATATCAAACTTGCCACTGTCAGTGTGCCATTCAGCTTTAAACGCACTATCACTTATATGAAGCAAAATTAACATTTCATTCCTGTTTGCCACACAGAGCTGTAGAACTTGACCACATACTTTCTTCTAAAGTTTGTAATCTGACAGCTGTTCTTGAGTCACATTTGTTACCAATCGCTGCTATTATCAATGATTGTCTTACTGAGAGCGGGAAGATGAGCATTTTTTTACTGAATACCTTGTGAAAGATATGTTATTGTTTTTTTACTTAAAGACAGAGGGAGATGAACAGAAACAGAATGAAGCACTATTATATGCTCATTGTAACAGCTTTTCAATGTCACCTTTATATTGTTACATTTTTCGGCATGATCGCTGCTTGCATGCCTTGCCTTTATGAACTGTGCACAGTAGAGCCTTTTTAGAGAATATAATACAAATGAAATCTTATATACCTTTAATTGAAATCTTATGAACCTTTAAAAATATTAGAAAGAATGTATATTTATTGAATCCTCTTGTCGATGCACACTACTGAATTATCTGATTGACAAGTTTTTAATTTAATAAAAAAAATATGTACTCTTAGTTTTGTGTGTCAGTGTTTCTGTTAAAGAACAATTGACTGGGGCGGTGGATAGCCAAGCGGTTGAGTTGCGCATACCATGTACATATGCTATAGTCCTCATGGGTTCGAATCCACTGTCTACCCGTTGCTGTGTGTCATCCCCATCTCTCTCCTCCCACCATTTCCTGTCTCTTCAGCTCTCCTATCCAATAAAGGTAAGATCCAAAAAAAATGTAACTTAAAAAAAGATCAATTAGCTTTTGTTTTGTTTCCTAATTACAAAGGCTGTTAAGTAAATCACAGTGCTTCACTCAAAGGTTAGTCGTGTGCAATATTAACACTGGCTGTCAGTCTTTAATGTAAGGATTAATTGCTTAACTACATTTTAACAATTTCTTTTTTTAAATTCTGAGATGTTGACTAATAAAATAAGCATTATAAAAGTGTCACTTTGGGCTATGTGGAACATCTTTTTAAAAAGAAAAAAAAAGCAGGTTTGATTAATTAATTCATAACAAAATTAATCATTATTAGGCCTACATTATATTTCCAAATGCAGTAGGCCTACTGAGCAGAGTAGCCTATGTTTGGAGTGGATTTGGCCTATTGGTAGCCTAGTATCTCATTTGAGGCCTACTTGCTCCATCAATATTTTACACAATGTTAATGTCTGATTGTGTAATAATGATGTTGCATGGAAGCTGCTAAAGCATATAGATAAATCAAAAGATAGGTGGTGGTATAAAATACTGAAACTGTGAGATAGAGCGGCACAGATTCCTGTACCTACACTGCTACCTGGGCTCGAGTTCCAACAGCAGCGGACTGACGTAACTGTTTCCTTGGCAACCGATTAGGCGTCACCACTCTGCTCTGCAAATTCATGAGTGCGCTTTTCTTTACGGAGACTGTCCCGTTCTGTCAGGAGGGAGAACACAGCCCCTGTAAAGCGCTATGGGGACCAGTTTTTAAAGGAAAATAAACCAGATGTGTTTTTCCATCTGTCTGACTTGGTGTAATACTGGAGCTGGACGCGCCGACCTGAAGAACATCGCTGTGTTGTCGAAGCTGTTGTCGCTAACATTGCCGAGCAGCAGCAGCCAACATGGCTGAGGATGACAGCGAGTGGGTTATTGAGAGCATCGTTGGATACCTTGGCAGCCCGGAATGGGTCATTCCTGTCACGGACTTTATGGAAAACAAATGTACAGGTAAAACACGATGTCCACCATGTTCAGCCGTGGACTTCTGACTATAGACTTAGAGCTGCACTGTACTGTGAGCGATTTGGCTAAGCTAAGTAAAAGGCCAAAGTGTGACTGCGATGTTTTGGTTGACCTAGATATATTTACAAAGTAACATTGTGCACACTGATAACCCTGCACGTTACTTTTTGGATTATATCCGAATTTCTGAACATTTTCCTCGCATTAAGGCTCCAAAGAAAACAGTTTACGAACAAAGTTAGCAAGTCATAGCATAGTGGAGTTCATGCAAGAAAGTTTGCTTGATTAGCTAAAAGTAACACTAGCTACTCTTTATTTGAAATGAGAGCTACAAAATATCATTGGTAATGTTAATGTAGGTAAATACAGAAAACATAAGAGCTGTTTTTCAAATATCTGCAGTGGCCATTGTTTGTATGCTGTATTACTAACATGTAGATGTTATTGATTTCTTCTTGTTTTAGTTTTTGATGATGAAGATGAAAATAAATTATCCTACACCGAAATCCACGTGCAGTATAAGAAACTGGTAAGTACAAGTTTTGGTCCTTATGTGTCAAACACATGATAAAAGATGTACAGAGTGCATTTGCCTCGTCAACATTAGTCATTGGTGGCTTTATGTTGCTGACTCATTAAACAGATCTCATGTAAGCTGCTTTTCTTTTGTAGGTGGAGAAGCTGTTGGATAATTACATGCAAGAGGTAGGCATCAACGAGCAACAGTTTCTGGAGGCATGCACCTCTCCTTTTGCCAAGTCCAAAACACTGCAGGTACGTTAAGCTCCCTGTTGGCACAACACTGTCAGTCTTCAACTTAACCTGAATAGAGAATCAGGGCTAGGATTTGCTTACATAACTGCAGCTCTGCTACTTTTGAATGGTTGACAAGGATAGCTATGTATCTTCTTGTAAGGCTTACTAGTGATTTTCAGACAAATCATTCAATCAAAATCCAGTTTGTATAACCGCATTTGTCTTTCAAGCCCACCCTATAGATATATGTGTTCTATACAGACAGTCTACTGAATTTATATTACACTTAGCAGAGTATCATGCTCCACCATACATTTGTCTACGCAAGTGCAAGCAGCCATATTTTCATCTGTATTTTTTACAACCTGGATAGTACCATTTGTCCTATCAGCATATATTTGCTGGTTTAGTTCTATGTGGCTGATTATCTAAAACTGCTTTGGTATGAAGGACAAGACTGAAATACGTATTTCAGTGCTTCCATATTTTCTACTGCAGAAAATCATAAAGGTCATGCCCTTCATTTGTCTGTTGGTAGCTTTAAATGGTTTGATTGTGACATCAATCTCTAATCTGTGAAGGTATGCTGCTAATTTGCTTACAATAATGAAAATTAAGGCAGTAATTAAATGGCAGGGATGAAGAAAATAGATTGTCCTTTAGCCTTTAACTCCATACATACTGTACAGGGTTGTTGTGGTAATAAACTTCCAAACTAAGAAACTGATGAGACTCTAAAAAGTTGGAAAGTAAACTTTGTGTTTGGAATATCATTGGTAAACAGGTGCCATGAGACCTTTAGTCTTGTTTGAGAGTTCAGGTTCATGCTATTGTATAGCTAGTTTAGGCAAGGAATACACATTGAAGGGTTTGGGGATTCAGGTTTTTTTTTTGGTGCTTCTGGTACAGCTAAACTAAAAACACATATCTGTAAAATGAAATTAATGGGGATAAAAACTTTGTTTTATGTGTGTGATGTGGTTCTATTTTAGTTTTCTAAGTTGTATCTGCTCACAGAGGTTAGAGGAAAAAAGCTTGAGGTTTTAAACCTGGATTTTAAAGGTTAAATAAGGATTTTGTGAGTACAGTTTAAATTGTTACAGCCTCTTAATAGATTTCCCTTGGCACTGATCAGTAGGTGTTATGTGGCATTGGTAGCAAAGTAGATCTGGATTTCAGAATTCATCACGCTCTGGGTAGTTTAATGCTTTATATGACTAGAGTTACCACATATGATGGCAGACATGTTACACATGCTTGGCTTGGTCTGGTTGGGTTAATGTTGTGAGAACAGAGAAAGTTATTTTCTAGAGGTTTCTGCAAACACAAGAGAAAGGAAGCTGAGCATTAAGAAGCTTCATCCCTAAGAAGCTGGTGACACGGTTGTTGTTAGAACAGTTAACATGTATTAAAGGTTTGTCACAAAGATGTTCCTAGCATTAGCCTAGATGTTTGACAAACCTTTGACTACAGACAGGAAACTAATATAAAAGGTTAAGCCTAAACTACCCTGTTTACAAACATATCCTATAGCCTATGGCTATTGGTCTTTTTTTCTCTTCCTTTTCCTCTATAATCCAAGAGGTCCCACATGGATCTGTACTGGGGCCGTCTCTATTCTACATAAATACACTCCATCTATAAATATGATTAGAATTATGACATATCTATCCTGTCACTTCTTGTGAATCATCAGTGTGTATTTCCTTTAAAATATATGTTGAGTCCTGAACGCATCTTCTGAGTCGTTTCAAGTACATTAAAGAATGACAAGTAACTTTCATCATCTATTAATACCCAGAAGCCCACTCAGCTAGGCCAACTCAATTCTGAAATGTAATCACATGCACAAAAACGTACTGTGTTTAATCTTTCATTCTGAGCTTAATACTAAAAGTAAAGAACCGCTTCTAAACTAAAGCCTATTGGGACTTTTAGTCATATAGGAAAAGTGAATTACACCTTCTTTAAATCAAATATGGACTCCTGCGATTCTTTGGTTGGGCCAAAAAATGCTGCTGCTGTAGCAAGGATGTTGACTCATTCTGAAAAGTTTGCATGTCCATATTTTCTCATTGTTGTTTTGGGTATGTTTCTCTTTGGGCTTTGTTTTTACGGCCCTTTTTTCTATTTCTGGAGATTTTTTTCTCTATCAATAAACTTAGATTTTTCTTTGTTTTTCTTTAAGCTAATACGTTGAGTCCTTATCCTTCTCGGAGTAGTGAACATCTTGTCTGAACAGCGCACGGTTAACAAAGGACGAATGACCACATTGTATTCTTGTGTAAGCTGATTTCTGATACTGAAGCAACATTAAGCAGATTGAAAAATGTTTTATTAAATTCTTTGATTATTCCCTGGACCTTGGTTAGTTTTAAAGAGTAAGGTTTAGCTGACAAGATACTTCTAATACCATTCAATTTTACAATACTGGGACAAACTGATGAGAAGTTTCAGATGGATTCTTTGCTCCATCACCACCCATTCATAATCATGTATAATATAACGAGACTTTTCATAGTCTTCCTTTTTGATTTTTAGTCTGTGTTCCAGCCAGTTCTGGCTACAGACGACTTCCAGATGTTTCGCTCTCTGATGGTCCAGAAGAACATGGAGCTGCAGCTTCAAGCCCTCAGGGTCATTAAAGAAAGGAATGGTATGCACACATATAACTAAACACACGTTCACAAACAACACTTCTGATGAAATTGCAAGTCTAGTAACATGCATTTGTGTTTTTGTTTGTATAGGCGCCCTCCCAGAGTGTTTGACTGATGGTGTTGACGTGATGACAGAGCTTCAGGAGCAAGAGATGAAAATTCTGCTGGAGGTTCTCAAGTAAGTCACATGCTCGCTCTCTCTCTCTCTCTCTCTCTCTTTCTCTCTCTCTCTCTCTCTCTCTCTCTCCATCCGTCTCTCTCAATTTTTCTGCAGTTTGTGGACGGTCTTTTTGACTTGTCTTGATTTATGTGAAGAGGATAAGAAACAGTGCATTTAACAATAAAAGGTGGAATGAATGAAATATTGTGATACCAAAATGATGAAGATGTTGAGGGTAGCAACAATCAGTGAGCGTACAACTCATTCTCATGTGGCTTGGCTTCTTTTCTCTGAATTCTGACAAGAAGCTCAAAAATCAGCTGTGTTTGATGGCAGTCATTTACAATGTTTACGTCATATGTAGGCCTTTTTTGAAATACAAATCCTCAACTGTTTATAAAGCTGGGAAACACAATATAATCATTAAATTCACCAGCCTGCCCATATTTTTTTTTTCTCTTAATGATTTGAAGCTAACATATCACGTAAATGACTTTGATACAGAAACATGTTATACATTCCTTAAGTCGGTAGATATGTATTTATTTACTTACTTTTAGTATTGAAGTAATTTAGACTTCATATAATCACATTTGAGTTTATTCCTTATTGTGCTGTTCGGATATTTCCACATTTTCTTTATGCGCACATTGGCCGTGTGTCCAGCTTGCCTGAAGCTCCTGCCCTGCTACCTAATGAGATTTTGCTGGCAGCCTGGCCAAGTAGAACACACTGTGTCTAATGGGACCGCAGTTAAGCTCCTTAGGATTCAGCTAATTTAGGTTGGAGAGATTGACACTAAACAAGCAACTGAGGAAAAAAAGTATTTTATCCCCTTTGTCTTACCAGGGCACGCTGGCTTCTAATCAGCACTGTACTCCCCTTTAATTCTTCCCTTAAAGATATACTGTAACTACCAGGTTTCTCTATAAGCACCTGAATGCACCATGAAGGAATGATATGCCTTAGCCCTTGATTGCAAATGATTTACCATGTAATGAAAACTTTAAGTTTGAAAGCTGACTTTTATTCTAAACTGACATGACTTAGTAATGTTTGAATTTTTTTAGCAAACTTACTCAGCTGGAAGTGGATCATTTATTGGGTTAAAAATAAAAAAAAGAAGTTTTTCCTTTAAGTTTGTTTGGCTACTTGTGTTAGAAGGAATTTAAGCTATTTTTCCTTTTTTTAAGCACTCAATAAATCAAATGCATTTCTATTTTTTATCTATGTCATAGGTCTGCAAATGATTGGATGGTTCACCTCGGCAGTGAAAGATAGTTTGATACATTAGCCATAGAGTTAGTGGTCCTTCATGTGTTTGTGGGGAAATTACTTTTTCTTTTTCTTTTTTTTGCTTGGATATTTTTTAAATGTTGCTGATTTCAAGCACAGGTACTCAGCTGTCTCCGATTGAACGTCTTTTGATGCCTTGTGGACATTTAAGTAATGGCTTGAGGCTTTGTGAACAGAACATGTTCTGCTGTGTTTACAGATATCTGCTTTAATGTAGATTAACTTGGCTTTTATAACACCTGGGCTACTAATCATACTCTGGAATGGGGCTGGGCAATTAATCGAAAATTAATCGAAACCGACATTAAGAACAATTAATCGATGTTATCTTGCCCATGTCGATTTTTTCGATTATTGTCAGGGCAGAGTCAAGTGGCAACACGTCCAATCCCCGACATGGAAGCAATGTCCGTCGTTTGGACACATTTAGTCTTTCAGGAGAACGACACCGAACCAAAGAAGTCAAATGTAAACACTGCAAGAAATGCAAGTTACGTATTTCCTACTGTTTGAGAGAAGTTAATTTCTACTTTAAAACTAAAATGTGTCGTTTTAATTTCAAGCGATGCTTCGATTTCAGTTTGAAAATATTCAATAAATAACCACAAAATAGTTCATCAGATATGCACTCTTTCATTAGAAATAATATCCCGTCTTTAATAGTTGAGCATATTTACAGTAGAGACCATGTCAGTGAACTATGAGGGCAAAAGACAAAAACGAAGTAATCGTTCACTGATCGTAATCGAGGTAAAATGTTCAATTAATCGTGATGTTGATTTGAGGTATAATCGCCCAGCTCTACTGTAAAGAGCATGACTTTTTAAGACAGCCTGTTTCATGCTTGCAGAAATCAGAGAAGATACTTTTACTGGGGCTCATCTATGCCAAGTGAAAACAAATCATTTTCATTAACTCAGACAATAAGCATCAAGTCACACAGTGACACTTCCTTTCCTCTGCTTCTATTCTGTCCTCAGAAAATCCAAAGAGGAGTATGATGAGGAAATGTCCAGGAGGCTGCGATTAGAAGAAGAGGTTGGTTCCACCTCCAGCAGCTGCTCTGATAAGCCAATGGTAGAAAGCAGGGAAGCCCTTAATGCAACATCTGCTCCCAGCCAACAGAGCAACACTGCCAAGGTAAGGCATCATGAGATCATAGGCTCTGGGAGCCAAATTAGACTTTTAGTCCAATCTTGGAACCTCATGGGAGCCATGTGAGGATTGTGTGCGAGCAACAAGGTTGATATCTGTAAAAACCTGCAGGTGCTGCACTTTGGTGGGGTTTTTATCTCCCATGATTTTTTATCAACTCAGAGTTTTCATGTGTCCCTTTAAACCTCATTTCTATAACGCTGTGCTATTTATTTCATGCAAAGGCCAAAACCAAGGAGAATGTTGACAGCAGCAGCAGTAATGGTCACCACGTCCCACTAGTGAACGGACACACTGAATCAAATCTGGTAATTGAACCTCCCATGTAGCAAGATTTGAACCAGTGACAGACAGTTACTGCGCACTCTAAGGATGCATTAATAATCATCATTTCACTGAGGGAAAAGTATGTAATTGTAAGACTGAATATACAAGAACTGGGTACAAGATCTTTTATGGCAAGGGAAAGAGATTTTCTCTGATACTAAAATGTTCTGTATGGTATGCTAGCGTTGTCATCATAATCATAAAAAAGGTATTAGTGCAATCTTAGAGGGAGGAGTAACTTGTCACTTAATAAACTGCATAGTGAGTTGGTCATGTAGCAGCTTTGTAGTTCAAAGTCTCAGTAATTAGGTTGCTTGTTTGGTATCAATAGAATGAAAATATGTTCTGACTGCAGGATGACAGGTAAGTGTTTGGTTTTTTTTGTTGCAATTTACATGTATCAAAAATCTGATGTGAAATATTGTCTTAAGATATTCAGAGGAAACAAACTCACACAGACTGATTCACCAGAAAGGACCTTCTTTGACCAGTTTCTAAGCAAGCAGTGTCTGGTTGCAGTGCATTAAGACTTATTCGACTTTTTAAGGACTTTGTAGGAGGACTTTTAGGAATTTTTCAAACAAAATCCTTTGATAATATTTAGCGTCAACTTTAGCCCATATGTTGTCATGCAACCGAGAACACGGCTTACGTGCCAGACGCTGAGATGCCCAAAGTTGTAATATGCCTGCTGAGTCAGGTATAGATGTCATAGGAATGAAAGGGAATTTAAAAAGTGGCAGATTTTTTTTTTTTAAGTATCCTGTCATTTTCTACATAATTGTGAAATTACATTTGTAGCGTTAGCTGGTTGCAAAAGTGGGCTCAATTTAATGCAGGGTTTTTCAGCATGTTTATAACATGTATTGTACTCATGCCGGGTATTCCCACTTCCAGGTGAACGGCAAACCTTTGAAAAAAGATGAAAGCAGGACAGCTAACCCTGGTGGTGCATCTAAGAGCAGCTCCACATCCAAACCCAAACCAGGTAAATCAAAAGAGTGTCCAACTCTAAACTCTTCTTCATTATGCCTCATTAAAACTCAACACATTCATTCGGTTTACTGGCTCTATATGAACCTGAGAGAACCTTGAATTCATTCACATATTTTCAAAACATTAAATAATCTTTGAAGGAAAATGTGGGGTTACAGGCAATTGATTGTATTTTTCTGTTTTTAAATTAGCTGTCACTCTAATCATGTTTAATGTCATCTTTTTTGAGGGAATCTAGTATTCTTTTTTTTTTTTACTACCCAGAGGTAGCTGTGAGTTACCATGCAGACATGAATGTGTTTTGAATGCAGATTGTGGCAGTAATGGTGTCGAGTCCAGAGTCCTTCCAGCAGTGAGAGCTTCAGTGAAGTCTTCTGAACCCCAAGTCAGCCTCAGTCCTGAATCCAAGCAGCAGAGCAGCAGCAGCCACACTGCAGCTGAGGCGTGGCTGGAGGAGGCACACAGGGAGGCTGGCTTCTCTAAGCCATATACTGTGAGTCTGTGAGCCTGCTACAAACAGTGCATACAGTCTGTGAGCTGGAATGTGTTGTGATTTAAAGTGCTCAGGTTATATCTAGTTGGTCTGGTGAGAAAGAAATGTAAGAGCCAACCAAATTGTTTGTCCTACATTTTATAAATTAACACACAGAATCTATTCAGTAGGTCATTCCATCTTCCCCTTATTAAACTTTTTATTGCAGTGTTTTGTTAATCAGCAGGTAATCGAATTCCATCGTGACCAAATTCAAGTGTTCGCTAATGTTTGCTTGTGAACGGTTACAGTAAGACCTGTCCTCATCTCTGCAGGAGTTAACAGCATCTCAGCAGGAGCAGCTCCAGCAGAGGGCAACATATCTCCGTCAGCAGCGAGACAAGCTGCACGCACTAAAGAAAGAGCAGCAGAAAAGCAAGCAGGCGACCACACCAGAGGAGTCACCCGCCCCCACAATGCCCACCACGACCACCCCGGTAACTACAGCCTTCCTCCTGTCTTTCTTAAACAGCTCATCACAAAGAGGTCGAATATTAGGATTGATCACCTGATTGTTGAGGACAGTTTGTCCCGAGAACATGTAAATAAAAATGAATGAATCTGGGAAAATATTCATGTTAACATGCCTGATTATGTTTTTAATATTTGTTTACGACTATAGTGTGCTTGATGTTTTTTATACTAGACAAATTAACTATTCAGTATTTGCTCATGTTTCTGTCCTCACCTGACACTCTGCCAGGTTGATCTAGCCTCTCAGTCTTTTTGTCTGCCACTCATGAAATGTGATATAAAACATGTTTGCTAAACCTGTAAACACTCTCAAGTCTGTGGTTGCAGACTGTAGAAATGTTGATTTCAATAACCCCTGGCTTTTCTTAACTTAAAAATTACTCTTTAAATTATACTTAGATTAATATGAGATAAACCACCATGGTGGCAGGTAACATTCTTTTTTTACCTTTTGCAGATGTCGTGCTTATTTGGTTCCCTGTATCAGACCTTTGTAAAATACAGATCATCTGAAATTACACTGGCATAGAGTTTTCAAACCTTTTCATTCTATTCATATTTCTCCTTTTTATTCCTTAACTACTTTCTTAATTTCCTTAAACCAAAGTTTTCCTCATGGTTTTCCTTTTTATCATCCATCGGACTTATTTGTTGGCTTTTTGTTTTTCATTTCCCTCCGCGCTGTTTCTAACATGGTGCGACCTATAAGGAGGCAGTGGGGCAGTCACAGAGGAATGGGGCCTATACCCCTCCTGCTCCTCTTCCTCCTCCTCCAGCACAACACTCTACAGCTAACTCCTCCAAACAGAAGGTGATCCATCAGCTGCTCGTGTCTGATGTGAACACATGTACTCATTTGTGCCGAGTGTGTTGCTTAGGTTTTGCTGTGTAGTGTTTTTGCGCTTTGGCTCTACCTTACCCACAAAAATGTTCCTGAAGTCTTTGTCCTGGAAAGACAGAAAAGTTGTTGGCTGCATTGAGAGATATCAGTCGTTTTTCAAGGCTGGATAAATATTGGATCATTTGATACAGCTTTGGAAACACTGATAGTTCAGGTATAGGCAAAGTCGTAATTCCCAAATTAGCTGCTTTTGCTTAGTGTTCTCATACATGTACAAAGTATTTATACATGTGCTTTGTTAGTTTTAGTACCGTTTCCCAGTGCTTTTCGCTCCCTCAACATTTCGTCCTAACACAATGATGGTGTTTGTTATCTTCTCTCTCTGGTTGTTTACCCTTCTGTCCGCTCTGTTCTCTTTACACAGGAGATAACTGCCGAGGAGAGGAAGAAGCTGCAGAAGAGAAAACATCTGGCTGACAAGCTGAAAGAGGAAGTGATCAAGAAATAACTTCCCTCTCCAACTGCAATATTCCCATTTCTTTTCAGTCTTTCAATCAAACATAAGCTTCCTTAACACAGCCTCCAGTTACTTCACTTTACAGAGGAGCGTTTTTCCAAAGAAATATAAATAGTTAGAGGGCTGCCTCCATCAGCGTTCTTTTTTCGTTGCTGACAACAGAGGAAGAAGATGCACCAAAATTCCATAATTCCAATGTACCAGTTCAGTATGTGGCAGTCTGCGCTCAAAAGAGATCATTCATATTGTAAGACCTTTAAGACAGTCGCATGTGTTTGACTGAGCAAGATAAGAAAATGTAAGGCAAACTGAAAAGCACAAGTCAGGCAACAAGCTGACATGGTTGAATGCCCCCCCCCAAAAAAGAAGTGTGTTCACAGCATGTTAAGCACTTGCTAAACATCTAACAATTCAGTGCTTCACTATTCATAGATAAGTATATGTTAATTATGCAACACGACACTGGTCAGTAATTGTGTGAAATCATGACTGAAAAATACTATTTATATCACAGTGACTGAGGGATGATTTTGAAAACATCTCTGGGCTACAGTCAAAACTTTATACAGATTTATTATTAGGCACAGCTGGCCTGGCTTTGTATCAGTGAGATAAGGGTTAATGCTCTGAGAGTAATATGTCGCGGTGAGGTAATGTTAGCTAACACAAGTCTTGTTTACGTTAGCTCTCCATGCAGGGCGAGTCAGCTGGTACACCATAAAACTGATAACAAGATAGCAGAGACAAGTGTGAAGGCTGGAGAGATGATCACTGTCACGTATTGATAAAGGGGCCAAGAGAACAGTGTATCGCTTTCTACGAGGAACGCAGTATTTCATGTACAATGTTTAATAAAATCACATTTTATAGAAACGACCCCAGACTCTGTGTGTATAAAAACTGCAACGCTACATACCAGTACAAAGTAGTGTCAGAATTACCGTCTGATTAAATCAGGAAAAAACAGGGTTTATTACCTTCTGTACTAATTGTATAAAGAACACTTTTGATAGGACAAAATACTGTGCATGTGTCATGTCCAGTCACAAAATCCTGTCAATACACTGGTACACTGTTCCTTGTTTCACAGATCACAGGAGGAACTAATTAACGCAAAGACAGCAGCCTACAATTCACACTAATGGTCCTCAGGTACATTTCCCCTTACTGCTGTCTTCAATAGATCTAAATACCTGGAAAATTGTTTGGCTGATTAAAGAAAAACAAACATCTGGACTTTGTTGCTCTTATTGCCAAATCAGAAAAATTAAAACGAAGCTAGATTCAAAAGTTCAAAGTCAGGGTCACATTTAATTTCAAATATCAAATAAACTCATACAAATGTTAAGAATGGATAGTGGTAGTAAATGCACTTGGTACAAATTCATCAAGGGAGAGCAAAAACAGTCATATTGTTTGGGTAACGCTTACAGACTGTAAGAAAGACAATTCGCTGCTCATGTACTCATGTACATCCTGAAAAGCATGTTGGAAATAATTGTCTAATTTGTGCTCTAATGCTGCTTGCCTGTGGTGTCACTCAGACGTCTGTGTGATCCAGCAGGTTTTCTTGAAGCTAAATTTGACTCCCTTCCTCAGATTCTCAGAGAGCTATTGGTGTGACCAGGAGAGAGGACACAACAGGAGAAATGTTTAAGCAGACACTGAAATGTCTCATGACTGTCAACCTTCGTCAAACCTGTGTTGTCTCTCAAATACTTCGGATTTTGATTTTTAAAAAATAGCACTGCTTGTTGTTTGTGTCAATTACTCATTTAAAAAAAAGGTTACCCAATCACTGAGTTAAAAAAAATTTCATTCAATCTATTTTTCGTCTGCAGAGCTTTTTTTGAGGACAGGCCAGAGAAAACTAGAAGTTAGACAAACTGTGAAAGAAAGCTGAATATGTTTGAAATGGATCACGAGGTGTTGAACATTCAGGACCCTTACACTGGCACTTCAAGCTCCCTATTAACTCAAAGCAATAATTCTCCATCGAGTACTAAATGTCGGATGTATGCACAGTTAAGATGGGGAGCTTTTTTGTTTCTGATGCCTATTGAACTCTGAACCTGAGATCTGTGTGAGCGGAGGGAGGAGCTGGACCTCCTGAAACAATAGTGAGCACTAAATCTATTCTGAAGCAAGCCAACTGCTCAGGTTGTTCACCTGGTCACAACAAAAACTGGGCTAGATGTGTATTTGAATGAAGCCACTAACTTCTTAAATCCACTGAAATAGAAATCCAGATATCCTCAAAATGTTGGCTGCAAAAAAGGACTTAACTGCAGTTTTAATGTTATTTTTAAACCACCATTTGCAGCTTCTCTGCATTTTACATTGAATCAAATGAACTGGACTGAAAGGGTGAACAGTGACCCCACCTTTTGTGCAACGACAACAAAAATACACAGGTAGGTAGGTGTCTGTATCCCCTTTCAAAATCAGATCAGGGGCGAATGATTAAAAAGAAAAAAACAAACATCTGTACAGTAATCTTTAACAAAGCCATGAAATACAGGATTTCTGGCTAATGCAGTCCTGTGTGTGAGACACTGTTTGTGTTGTGTGTGAGCCTTGGTCGAACTGACACCATGGCTTCTGAAGGTTTGAGTCCTGCTCCTCTGGATCTAAGCCACGATACTGCTGAATTGTCATCCTGGTACATTTTGTCACCTCCCTTGTCTCAATGTTTTTTGATTCCTCTACGCTGCCTGTATCCCCGACTGCAGTGAGCAGTTCTGTGGCGGGGCGGCACACACACTACTTCAGCCAGTCAAGCTTTTACTATCACTATGGCGGCTAGTCCTGCTAGCCTGACTGGCCCCCTCAACAGTTCATACGCTGGCTGGTTGTGTTCTGGCTCCCTCTTTCTCTGGAGCTCATTGGTTCCGGTTTGAGACGGATGGAGAAGAGAGTTCAAAACGAGTACAAGTAAGGGATCCTGTGGGGCTGCTGTAGTACCGCAGCTTCCCCGCTACTGTTGCTATAGCAACAGGGCAGAGTTGGGAACCCCCTTGGCACTGTTATTCAACCTCTGCAGCCTCTCTGGTTGATACATAGGAGTGAGGATGAAGAGGAGAATTTTGCTTAGAAGGAGGTCAAACAAAGAGAGAAGGAGAGTTAAAGAGGAGGAATGAGTTTAAAAGGGTCAATGAGTTTCTCCTCAGGAGAAAGAAAGGAGAATTTGTTATCTCCAAGAGGAGACAGTCAGAGAAAAAAGGGGGTAAAATCATCTGGCTGAAGGAGCAGACTGATCCGTCTTCCTTTCAAAAAGAGAAGCTCTCCATCTCCTTCACTGAGGGAGAAAAGAGGAGCAAAGATGAGGAGGGACTGAGTGAGGTGGGAGCTTGTCTTTGTGCGTCTCCTCTGTGAGACCGACAAGTGGCACAAGCAGGCTGAGGATGCATGAGACAACCAGAGGAAGGAGGATAGTAAGGACGTAGTGTCCCTCCATATAGACCAATCAGAGGACAGTTAGCCTTTAAGAGCTCAGACGAGGCCGCTTTCTCGGTGACTGCTCTTCCTCCTCATCTTCTTCTTCTTCATCCTCATCGTCGGGGTAGTCTACCAAACCAACCAGAGCGGTCTGAGAGAAAAGGGAAGAGAAGCAAACTACAGATCAACAACAGCACCCAATTATCAAGCACAACATATGCAAGATGTAACTATTTCAAACACACACATGACTTATATCTAAAGGTGCTGCTGCATCATGATTTGTGCTAATTTCTGGACAGAATTAGTTTACGGCTCTGGGTGAGATACATTTGGTAAAAAAAAAAGATAAATAAAACACTCTGACTTAATGATGGTTGCTGATTTAACACTACTGTAATAGATCAGCCTGAATCTTTGATGTAATGGTAGTGAAATTCTCATAGTGTAGAGAGATGATATAACATGCAGGGTTTGCAGTTACGTTATAGATGCATCTTTACCATTAGGCCGGGACACACAAGTATTTAAATTTACAGATTATTAACTTCACCTTAGTTTTGGACTCAGTCCAGCATGATGAAAAAGGTTTTAAAAAATGGTTAGAAATAAGTGATTTTTTTGCTACTTTTTGCTACTTTGTAACAGTAAGGAAAATTCTGTTTTGCAGCCAGTGAGATGGAGTCATCCATTATGACACCCAATTACAAAACACATGTGACATGAAACAACACTATAGAGAAGCAAATTGCACTTAATCCAAAATAAATATATTTTGTTCCTAATCCTGCTTTTACCCTTGCTTAATTCAAGAGGTTATGTATTTGTTACTGACATCAGGCTGCTGTGTTTAAGGAGAGCCTTACCGAAGACAAAGCAGCAGAAACTTGACGTGGAACATGTGGAAACTTTTGTTTCTGTTGTTTGCTAATAGTTATCTTTCAGTCTTCCCAGCCGAAATAATAAGATTATATATCCAAAACAAATTTACCAAATGTTTTTATTACAAGTACAACAGTAGTGAGGATGACTTTAATGTGGCTGCAATTACTGGGTTTAGAAAAATAACTTGATTACACTGAAGCATCCTCAAACTATTTGTGAAGACGTCTTACCTTCACTACTGGTGTGGCAGGAAGAGCAACCGTTTTGACGGAGGAAGTCGAACTGTTGTTTGGAGTGACGGCTGGTGAGGCAGGCGGGATTACAGCAGCTTTCCCATTATTATTGGCACCATTGGCTCCATTGGCAGCTCCTGCAGAAACAAAGATTATAAACATCAAACTTGAAAGGATGTTCTAGTCCTGGGAGAGAGCTTAATGAAGACACATTCAGTCAAACCACAGCAGCTTACCTTTTTTTGGCTTCCATGTACTTGCCGTAGCTGTCAGAGAAATCATCCTCCATGCGGCTCTTCTCAACAGCCTCCCCATCTTCATCATCTTCGTCGTCATTGAACCACAACTCTTCATCCTCGTCCAACGACCGTGCATCTCTGCGATATCTACAGGGAATAACAACTGGAATATTTAATAACGTTCGCAATAACATCAGTTTAAAAAAAAAGAACCATAGCACTTTTGTGTTCGGTCTACTGACCTATTGAGTCTCTGACTTTGACGGTCTTTTTCCTGCTCGTACCTTCCTTTCAGGCCCTTGAAAGTCTGGACGTACTCAATTGATTCAAGTGCTTTGTAGAAGTTATCGATAATGTGAGCAATGAGAGACTTGACGTCCTCCTGGAAAGACGAGACATGGTGTCAAAATCACAAAGAATTCTATTTACATGTGCGCACTCAGATACAAAACCTTTTCATTCATTTATTTGTGTCTACGCACCACTTTAATGAACTCAAAGAGCTCTATGATAGCTGAGTTGAGGAGGTTGTATCGAGTGCCGTTGTCCAGCAGGGCATTGATGACAGGCTCAAACAGGTTCCCTTTGATGATATATCTGTTGTAGTACTCATCCTTCAGACCAATAATTCTGCGCATGAAACGCAGGGCACCTTGGACCAAAAAAAAACAACAGAAAATACATTCAACAAAAACTGTTTCCTTTAGGATAGATTAACTGTACAAGAAAGTAGTACAGTAGAGGGAAAGACAAAGAAACAAAAAGTGTGTTTCTTTAAACCATTTGTGTATGTGGACACTTACAAAGGGCGAGGAAGGTGTGTTTGGAGTTCATTAGCACCAGCACTCTCCTGAGCAGGTCTTTGTTCATGATGTAGGTCTTGATGTGATAGGTATGGTGCTCCACACAGAAGGTCAGAAGCTCCAGGATCAGTGCTAGCAGCTGAGCTGTCTGGAAGTTGTCTACCCATTAAAAGAAAAAAGAAAAGCTTCTTCAAAACCTGACAACATGTATGCAACCTTTCTGAATCTTCAACAAAGCTGAAGACTATGCCCTTAAAGTCCAGTCTTTTTTTTTTTCAAATCATACAAAAGATACTCTTTGCCTGTTCAATTTGAAGCAACCGTGAATGAATTACAATACTTTGCACCCACTGCATCATTAGAGCTATTGTTAGGTTGTTTGTCTCAATCTTTTCTAGTGTGTGTAGTTTAAAGAAAGGAAGAAATATAAAAGTGATGTCATTATCTGACTTCAGAATAAAAACTCAGACATGCACAGTTCTTGACAGTTGGGTTGATAAAGGCTTAATTCACTGACCTGGACAGACCGGGTTGATTTTAGTCGAGCCCTCCTGTAGATCTGAAAAGCAACGACACAGATTGATCAGTGACTTTCTGTGTTTTTTTTTTTTGTTTGAAACTGAACAGTTTGCAAAAGGGCTCCGTCTTCAGCTCACCTTTTGAGTTTTTGTCATGTGTGTTTGCCAGAAGAGGAGCCGTCAGGACATGCATGCAGTACTTGTAGAAGAAACTCAGGAATTCTGTCTTCTCGGTTTTCTAAAGGGAAACCAATGACAAGAGTTGATGAACAGTGTTGATGTTTGTACAAACAAGTGGTATGTTCTTCAGTTGGTGGCATTGTGGGCTGCAGTAATCATTACTTTCAAGTCATTATTCTGGCGATTAATCAGGCAATCAGATTTTCTTCAAAAGCAATAGTATTAGAAAAAATAAGACAGGTCTCTTAAATGATGAATGATCATCAAATATCATCATTAAAGTTCATTAGACTGGCTACTGAAAACCATTTACTATGTTTAAGAAACGCCCTACACTGTAATTAAATTAAAATAGTACAAGCAGGAATCACATTTGACTTAACTTCAACAAAACAGAATTAACAAAATAAAACATTTAAAAATGTCTTACATTTGTTAACAAGTGTAAATAATGAAGGATTTCAATCTTTCCTTCATCGCACTCACACTAGGCAATCCGTACCGTGCCCAAGCACGCTTAACCCCTAAAGTCCAGTTCGTTTGACTAGTGCGAGCGCTCCGATCCGTGGTTCACTTCCCTGGCCCTGTCTAGTGTGAGTGCCCCCTAACACTATATCTGCCGAGAGCACCGCGGTCAGATTTCAACCGCTGTTACGGCATTTTCCAGGTAAGACAGACCAACAAATTCTAGAAACAAGCAGAAGATAGTTCTTAAAGTTCATGTCTAGTCTGATCGTCTCTAAATTGCTTTAAAAAAAAGCACAAACAGACCGTTTCTATTGAGACACTTTCATCAACAGACTGCGCAGTGCACCGCTCACGCTGTCGTTAAAAGTCAACATAGCTCGCCAACTGGTGATCCATCTCCCTCCCTCAACTTGAAATAAAAACTAATAATCCATACAGATCACAAAAAGAGGGGACTTTCTTGAACTATAATAAAATCTGATGTCACTTGTGAACAATGGATGTATTGGTCAACACCATCCATAGAGAGCAGCATGCTTTATGTGCGTGTATCAATTAAAATACTAAAAGTCTGCGGGTCACCAAAAGCTGTCTCTTTATCTTAAATGTTTCCAGAGAAATATTTTAAAAGGAAAAATTGTAATCTTTCAGGCTCAGCCAAAACTCATGTCCTGATGCTGCATCTAAAGCGGGATACACACTACAAGATAATCGGGCCGATTTTGGCCTCGATTCCCCCCTTCCGACCAAAGTCAGCAAAAGCCCGACTATCATGACGGATCTAAAGATGATCTTGCCAGATTTTCCTGTGGTGTGAGGTGTGTTAAGAGTGATTTTAAACTCCCCGATCTGCTCAGAAGACGATCAGGGCCGCCCTGATTTGAAATCGTAAATATTAAATGTGTTCAATATTTACGATCAGAAATCTTGTTGGGGAGAACACCGAGGAAGATCGAGCACGGACTCTCTGAATTGTCACGTGGAACGGAACAACAGCCAATAAGGAAGCAAGCTGACTGAAGCAGGAAGCACAACAAACATCACCATGGCGACAACAGCAATGGCAAAGCATAAAGTGAGATGGATGTCATAAATTCAGGACCAACTTGTTGATTTGTGGCAACAACACGAGTGTTTTTACAACGAGTCCTCTAAAACAAACCACAATCCAACTGACAAGGAAAGGAGTTGGACCAAAATGTTTACCGTAATGGATGAGGGCTACCAGCTAACAGCTAGCCACATTTACCTTGCCCATCATGTTTGTCATTATCAGCAAGGACCGCCAATGATTAAATTTTTGTATTCATAAAATTGCTGCGTGCACGAGAGAGCGGGAGAGAGAGAGAGCGCACAGGAGAGTGCAGGCACGCTATGAGTATTAAGCGCGTTTGATGTATGATTTATCTGCTCCTCTCTATGCTGTCATGACTGTGAGCATCGCGAGGCACGCTGAGATACACTAACATACAGTACATTGCCACACACACACACTATGGAGGGCGGAATGGTTCAGCTGCATGCACGCCGCACGCACGTGTGATTACTTCATAAAAGTCACACACGTACACATGCGTGTGCGGTGTGTAAGTACTACACGCAGCCTGACTTACAGACGCACGCACATACGTGTGATTTTTTTAAGTGTCACGCGTACACACGCGCGTGCGGTGTGTAAGTACTACACGCAGCTTGACTTACAGACGCACGTGCGTGTGTTTTTTTTTTTCAGTCACTTCAGGCGGTGTTATCTATATGATCAGGAAGATTTGATTAGAGAGTTTAGCAGGGCTGTTAGCGCAGCGGTTATGAGCAGAGTTATCATTTGGCAGAGTGGGGTTCATGAATCATATGGATCATAGTATTTTCTAGTTCACATGTGCCAAACTCACGGCCCGCGGGCCGGCTCAGCTGGTTAAGCAGCCAGCTGTTGTGCCTCCATCACCAGCTTTCATCACACTGTATATGTCATTATAACGGAACATTTCCTTATATCCGAAAACAATATCCCTCACAGGCGGCCAGATCATACGGAGGTCCGCTGGTCAAGCCGCAGAGCAGCGCTAAAATGCTTCCTTAAATTACGCACAGAGATGGCACAGATTAAAAATCAGTGACATCGTTAGATTATGATAGTATGGACTGGTAGAAGAACGGACTACCAGGCTCATATTAAAAGGGAGCTGATCAGACTGCAGTGCGCAACGCTGAAGGAAAAGTTCACGTCTGTTCATTTGGAAACATTTGATCATGTTTTAATGTTGGCACTAAAATACGTCTCTTTAAGGCTCTCATCGTTTCTGATGTTTTGAGAATCAGCGGATAAAACTGAAATCTGCTGTTAATATTTTCATACTATCCCCGTTTGTTTATACAAAGCAGAGAGAAGGCTTGTTTTCAATAGTCTTGCTTGGTTTAAGAGTTTGTAGTTTTATTAGTTTAAAACGGTGCACGTTCCGTTGGACTCCGGGGAGGACCATAGCGAGGAGCCGGGCTTGGCTCCAGGCATACCGGGGCTGCGCTCACTGAATCTCCTCTGAGATCTCTACAGATGGACGCTCACAGAAAATGAAATTAAACACACGCACGAACGCACGTCTGTAAGTCACGCTGCGTGTAGTACTTACACACCGCACGTGCGTGTGTACGCGTGACACTTTAAAAAAAAATCACATGTATGTGCGTGCGTCTGTAAGTCAGGCTGTGTGTAATACTTACACGCCGCACGTGCGTGTGTACGCGTGACACTTAAATAAGAACACACGTATGTGCGTGCGTCTGTAAGTCAGGCTGCGTGTAGAACTTACACACCGCACGTGCGTGTGGGACTTTAATGAAATAATCACACGTGCGTGCATGCAGCTGAACCATTCCGCCCCACACACACACACACACACACACACACACACACACACACACACACACACACACACACACACACACACACACACACACACACACACACACACACACACACACACACACACACACACACACACACACACACACACACACACACACACACACACACACACACACACACACACACACACACACACACACACACACACACACACACACACACAAAAAAAATATACCCTAAGATATGAATAAAAGAAAAAAAAAAATCCGATCCGCTATCCTTTCCAGGTTTAATTGGATTTAGACCAAAAAGTCTGGCATTGGTTGAATAATTAAGGCTTTGTTTCTCTAAATACTTGTGTGCGTTGGGTTTGCTCACATTTGTTGAAGCCAGCATGTTCTCAGGGTCGATGAGCGTCCTGAGCAGACCCATTAACTGGACAGCCCCTCCTAACTCTGGGTCAGAGTCACAAATCATCTGCTTGATCACAACATTTATCAGCAACACATCCTGAAAAGACACACAGAAGAAGATACAGTCAATGATGCTGTTTCTATCCGATTGTCTCACATTCCTATGTAAAATGAACCCATGAAAATGAAAAATGTTATCTTCTTTATGTGTGCAGATACATAAGGAAAATAACAAATAAACTGAATCTTGGATGCGGTCTGGAAGATCATTAATTACACAGATCTTCTCTGAACAGTACAGTATTTAGTGTCAGTACAGAATTATTAAGTGTCAGTGTCTGGACTTTATTGATGACCAGTAGATGAAATCAATGAATACTTAAATGGTTCTCTGACAGTTATAGGTCTCCCGGCCATCAAATTATGATTTTACTCTGTTGCATATGTCAGAGATTAGCGTAAAGCATAGATCCATTAGCTATTTAGAGTTTCCCCGACCTTACTAGGTACTCAGGAGTACTGCTTCAAACAAGCACATGAATTCACAAAGCTAAAAAAAGATGTGTATGGGGGAAATACTGTAAGGCATGACACAGTAAAAAAAAAAAACGTGTCATACAAACCAACTTTAGGACAGCAGTACTTCAATATAGTAATACACAGCAGTAAATGAGTAATGAAATTCTTCCATGTGCAAGTGCAAAGTGTAAGCATCCTCTATTGACTGTGCCTGTAAAGCTTCTTACGTCGTCTGTCTGCTGTGGTTCCTGCATCACAAACTCCCTGACCATGGAGGGGCTGAATTCCACCAGGTAAGAAAAGATGTCTGTAGCTGCCGCCCTCACCTGCAGGTCATCCATTCCCTAGAGGAGAAAATAAATGTTAAAAAACCTTAAAAAGAGAATGCTACACAGACATGGGCAAACAAAACACACTTTGATTTTTAACAAAAGATCAAAGATATTCACAGTTATGCAATATCCAGAACATACCATGACTATTTCAAGAGCAGGTAGAATGCCTAGATTTGCCAATGTTTTGAAGAAAGCGTCCCTGTTTTGTGGCTGCAAGGTTTGGGAAAACGCACAGAATTCCTTGACAAAGTTTACCTGAAGAAAAAGAGAAAAAATGTAATTGTTGATCAGCATTTAACACAAGTCAAACAGTTAAATGAAAGTGACAAAAACAATATTCCAAAGCATTGTTCCGCACATGATACTGTAAAGCAGAGTGACGTTTTTTAAGTCGTGAACGGTCATATTTAACAAGCCAATCAAAGAGGCATTTAGCCTCATAATCATTATAGTAAAATCTACACAATAGTCAGGTTAAATGGAGAGTTTTTTGAATATATTTCTTTAAGAAAGAAAGAAAAAGGCACTAGAGACAGTAGGAACAGATTTAACAGGGACAGTAATACTGAGTGCATTTCTTTTCTCACAGCAATGACTGAAAGTATCAAACTAAGATCAAACACCTCCAAAGCATTATCACAGCCTCCTGCCAGGAGAACTGACATGGTTTTACTTACAAGCTCCCTCCTTTTACTGTCCTCTGTGGCTTCATCTGTGAGCTGTGCGAAGACCTCTGTAAGGAATTTTTCATCCTCCTGTTGCAGGGGAATAACAGGATTAAATAAATAAAAATAGAAATCAGGAGGCTACAATACAATAAAAAACAAATTAACAAAGGGGAATACAAAAATAAATCTTGGACAATTTGTAAATAGTTTTGGAGCAATGTGCATCATGGTATAAATACTGTGAGCTGTTGTATTGTAAAGATGATTTTTAATGAACTACTTCCTTACAATAGCTCCATTTAAAAATGGAATTAGAAGCAATGAAATAGAACTTCACTCGTCTACTGAATAACTTTTTATTCATATTTTATACTTATCATTTTTAACAAATTGAAGAGTCTACTGAGCATACATACACATTGTTTTGACATCATGTTCAGCACAATCCATCCGATTATTGAAAATAATAAAGGACTGTACTTTGTTAGTAAGATAAATTAATTTCCCACATTATTTAACATTTCATATACCATAAGAAATCAACACATTTAAAACTTGCAAAGCATTTGTTATTCATTCGTCATCGAGGATGCACCATGTCATATTCTGGAATCAACGAGACAACAGGTTGGCTTGCATGTATCAAACTATTTTCAGTCAATGGTAACCGAATGCAGACTCAGGAAACTGCAGATGCAACATGTTTTACTGACAATGAAAAAAAATCTTATTAAACACTGACTTATAAAGTACACCATAACCAAAAATGCATGTTGATCCTTACCTGCAACATACTGACAATCTCCACTTTGTTGAAGAAGATGAAGGAGGTGAGCGTGGACAGAAAGTTCTCCTCAAAAACAGATGGTGTGGGCAGGATGATGTCCTGGATGTACTGGACACGGTACGTTTGGTGGATCTTCTGACGTAGCTCAGAGTCCGTGATAGGTATCACCTCCTTGAACTTTGCTGTCTTGGTCAAGAATTCCCGATGCCGTTTAGGCTGAACCAGAGCAGGGTCATACTCAAGGCAGCCCACCACATCCATGATACAGTCATCGGAAAACATCACCTCAAAAAGGGCTGCTTTATTGAGAAACAAGACTCCTCGGACAATCTCATAGAGGTGATGTAAACCTTCCCTGTTGTCCAGGTCCTCACATACTCTGAAAAGACCCAGGAGTTTCTTGATATAGCCCTCGCTCATGAGGGCCAGGGCCAGTTTTTCCCTTCGGATTGGCGACGACAAAACAGAGGTGACCAGGTCCGCAATCTCCTCCAAACGACTTAATTCGCAAGGAGGGAGCTCCACCAGGTGGCTTGTCTCTGGAATCTCCTCAAAGCGCTCCTCTTCCGACTCATCAATGGGGTCCTGGGTGATGTCCAGGGCAGGGTCCTTGCCTTGAACCTGGGAAACAATTAATATGTAGAAAATTGTTTAAATAGAGGTATCAAGGTACTGCCTCTTGTGATAGCATCTACAACATTTCCACACCAGCTTGTGTACTCACCAGTACACAAGTATTTTAGAAGAATACACTAAATTGGATGAAACTTTGTTGACTTTACCTGGCAAATCTTCTCCCAGATCTCATCGCAGCCAGCCTTTTCCTGGAAACTTAGGGCAAGGTCATAATTATCTGCTTCCGACCAAACAATCAGTGTGTCCTAAAAGAGGGTAAAAGAAACCTCAAACTGTGCACAAAAAAAGGCTCATCATATTGACAGCATAAATTTAAAGGTTGGATGCACAAAAGATCCGGGACATTACACACAATTATTGAGTGCTTGATCATGAATGATTTTGCTGGTTTCCAGTGGCAGATACTGACTTCTATTGTCTGTACTTGCATCATCTTTGCAGTAATTGGCCAGAAACACTTCTCACATTTGTAATAACTAGGACAACACATTTAACTCGGAATGTACTGATGGTTTCAATCCAACGAGTTAACAAATCCATGGCCTTTAGATGATCTGGACGTAGACGATCTGTTCTTACCTGTTGTTTCTGATATGCAGTATTCGGACTTATCTTCGACTCCAATAATAGTGATCCTAAAAACACAAAGACTGGAGTAACCTTTCACTTTCAAACTAGTGTAAATGATTACAACAGATGTAAACGATAAAATAACGAACTCCTGAAGGAGACCGTCGTTTAACCTGTGACATGGAGAGCAATTAACATTATAGACAATGTAAAATGTTGAACAATACAAAGTTGCGAATACACAAAGGTGAGATAATAAGAGAGATTACTCACCTCAAGCCCCTTACATTCATACTTTGAAAGCCAACATAATGATTTACTTTAATGAGCAATAATAAGTTAGTACGTTTCAGACTAGACTTTGAAGGGCCCCCCATGCTAAGACCACCTCGCCTGCTACAGCAACGAGCTTGCTAGCATTAGCCATTAAATAAATGACTGTCTTTTCTCTAGGGACGGTGCCAATACTGATTATATACTAACATGATACAATTGGCCCAAAATGTTGCAGCAAAGTCAATGAAGCAAGGCCAATAAGTTAACGTAGTGTACACAGTGGGCAATTAAAGGCTTCTGTCCGAACAACCAGGAGGTAGCATGAAAGCCCTAGCCCTCAGGAGCGTAAATGTGGCTATGCTAACTGAGAACTTACCGTCAGATTCCGCACGAACTAATAACGATATTCCCTTCAACCGTTCAACAAAGGTAGACGAAACGTGTCCAGTACCCCGATCGTCCCACTGTCGGTCTTCATTAAGCGTGTAAACTTTGACTCGCCGCCGAGTGTCCGACATGGTTAACCGAGTCCGAGCTAGCAGGCTAGCTGGATGCTAACAAGCTATCACCTCAACCCGTCTGGTGTTTTCCTACCCTCGACCTGTTAACTTTGCTCCCACCCGCATGTTATAAAACATGCACTTCTAAGTAAAGTTCTCAATAGCAGTACAACACTGGTAGCTATTTCATAAACACATTACGTTAACGGAGTCAAACAACTTAACAGGAGGCCTTTTATCAAACAGGAAAATTCACAGAGAACACAACAACTCTAACGGCCTTCTTGCTAACGTCCACAGACCGCCATCTTGTAATCCGATCTTGTGTTCTTTTTCTTCCTCGACGTCAATCAAGCGCTAACTGCCGCGGGGTCTCCTCCTCCGAGCGGCGTCATCCAATGGCAAAACCGCAGCTCCAAAAGTTCCCGCGCCACCTACAGGCTAGAAAAGTCATAACAATAGCCTGCTATGTTAGCAGCCTGCTGATGACATGAAGTAGACACAGCAATAGTAGACACAGGCCTAAACCATTAAAGATGCACTATGGAGATTTGGTAGTGTAATTTGAAAGTTGGAAAAGTAAAATAATTCTATGCTATATTTTAGCACTTTCTAACACTGTTTAGAGCTTAAAAGCTACCAGGAGAGTTACGGTTTAACTGTTGCAGGCCCCCCACCATAACTTCTCGCATAGCATTTTATCTTCAAACAGTGTTACAGGGACCACATTTTCCTCTGAGGACAGTTTGTGTATAGAGTTATTTTATTAACATATACCACAGAATCTGTACACTTAACCAACTTTCACATTTCTCTACCAAAACTACATAGTGCACCTTTAAGCAGATTTTAATAGCTATTTAATAACTAAATCAAAAAACAAAGACACTGTATGACTAACATAATAACCACTAGATATTAAATAGCAAAAGTAGAAAAATGTGACACATTCACATTATTTTAATGAATTTATTCTGAATACCAAAAAAGCTTGATGTGCTTTCCCTCAACTTTTTGGGCTTGAAATCCTGTCGCTCAGGCCAACAGGCCAAAATGACACAAAATATCGTAACATCATCAGCGTAGTTTTTGAGCAAGTGTCGTGCCCCATGCGAATAGACGGGAGTAATAACTCATTACAATGTAAGCAGTACTGGACAGTGCAAGGGGCCCTTTTTGGTCTCTGTATTATAAAGGATCAGCTTCCATTCACAACATTTGTTGAACGAAAAAGCATATTGTTAAGAGTTTGAATAATTACCTAAAAGGTGTCTCAATGTTTTGCATTTCAGATCACATTTTAATTGGTGCTTATATTATATCTTAGGCCACAGGGTTAATAGTTATAAATGTTTGCTTATTTATTAACAAATGCTGTGCTGTAATCTTCTAATTAAAGCAATCAACACTAAAATTCATCAGATATGTCACCAATGGGTTACCAAATCCATGTGACATAGCAGCTCAATTCGATAGTTCCCCCTTTCCTAAGCCCCAATACATTTTCTCAGTCCTCTTTGTGTAGAATTGTAAAGATTTCTTTGTTTACGTATATCCCTTTTTGAGCCACAGAGACAGGAATTATTTTGGCTGTAGGTAAAATCAGCCATTTTTACTCTGGATCACAGATATAAACAAAGACATGCTTTGGGGCAGGCAGAAGATTTCTGCCTGGTCACTGGTTGCTAAAGGGGAACCTATCCTTCAGGTGCCACAGAACCTGAAAACAAGCTATTAAACACAGATTTGCTGATCTTTTTTTCAGTAAGTTTGGAATACATTTTATTATACTGTTTTGATATAGCATATATCTTGTAACTTGCATCTTACAGTCTTGAACCTCATTTCAGTTGTTTTTGTAAAACATCTGGCATCTGAATTTTGTTCTGGATTTGAATTAGTTTTTTTCTGGGTTCATGATTTTTTTTTCCAGTGAAGCTGAATATTTACACCCCATAACAAACATTAATTGCTTTATTTGAAGGTGACTCACATATACTGTAAATAAAGCATAACACAGTGAAATAAAAAATAAGAGTTTAGACACAACTCTTAGCACTTTTTTTTCTCAATTTCTTAATTGTGGCAGCCGACAAGAAACACTTGCACATTGGACACCAAATACAAATTTGTATACAAGGCAGTTTTATCACACATGGCCCACATGAACAGGAAAAGCATTGTTGGATTGCAGTGTGACTGTGGGGTAAAAGCTGTTAAGAGGACTGTGTTTTGTACTTGATGTTTAACATACTAGCATAGGTGAAACAAATGAAACAGAACACAATAGTAGGGGTTTCTTACAAATAAAAAAGGTTTTTAATTCTTAATTCTAGGTTTTGTAATTCTATCAGTGTCCGCTGCATATCCAGTGAAGCCCGATGACAGTAGGAAGCTGTAGTTGATGAGCTGTGGTTCACTCCAGGGCAGTTTAACAACATCTGTACCCACAACTCCAGGGAGAAAGCTCCTCATGTACAGCACCATGTCTGTTGTGACAACTTCTGATGCTCTTGATTTGATAGATTTCTCACAGTGTTTGTAGAAAAATCTATTCAGTTGAATCCACTTTGGTGGCAAAGAAAAGCGAATGCCTGTTTTTTTGTGTCACAAATCAGAGGTGGTTGTGTGGCTGTTGCTGGAGCCTATGGAGATGCTCTGTTTGTCACTCATAGTCTTGATGACTGTCGCAGCGGGAGACTGGAGCACCTTCCGTGAAAGTCTCATTCTGCCGTCCGTAGGGTCCCGTCCAAAGTACTTGACCTGTTAGCATAAGTCCGGAAAGAGACAATAAGCCCTGAGGGTAAACACGGGAGATTACTTCTGACAGGACCGCCTGCAGTTAAGACACATACCTGTATCTGCTGTCCCACCTCTAAACCCAAAGCACTTGGATGTCTGATCTAAAAGAGGAAAATACAAAGAAGTCAGTAGAAACACTCACAGAAACATGAACACACAGGCAAACAGTATGTAGATCTAAATTTACTGACCCGTTTGTGGTCCAGCTGTGAGTTGTGTAGCAGAACAGCACTCATGTTGGGATAAAGTTTCACCATCACACCAATATCCCTAAAGACAGAGCCAGAAAGACTTAAAAAGCTGAACATCTGAACTAGCTGTAGTTTGATTTTAGAAGCCGCTTACTGACTGCAGTTCTGCAACAGCGCTGTGACGAAGTTCTGCTGTCATGATGCCCTTTAACATATTGCATCAGTAACGGCATAATATTGGTGTGCAAGTGTGTGAATTCACATTGCACTACAACGCTGTGGAAGGCCGAGAGAAGCACGAGACTCAAGGTGTGTGTGCATACCGTGGGAGCTCCACGTACACACGCAGAGCTCTGTTCTGCCTCGCTGGCTCAGACAGTACACACCGCCAGCTCCTCTGTCACTACCTCCCATGGTGTATCAGGGGTGGAACGACTTCGCAGGACTGTTCGTTAACCGTGCGTTACTTGCTGCACGCCAGGCGTAACAGTGATGTTAGTATTCTGCCTTCAAATGGCAGTCTGGGAGCGCCAATACTTTTTATTTTCAATATCAACAATCTGAGAAGAATGTTTCAACTGAGGGCCGATGACTTGCATTGAATACTGTTTTACAGTCAACATTGCAGAGTGTTGGTTTACCTGATCTCAGTGATGGTGGCAGTGTAGATAGCACCAAACTCTAGCTGCTGTTCTTGCTGCAACAGAAACCGCACATGTATGTTCATTAACACATTGCACACATAAAGCCAAGTTTACATAGAATGTGGTTTTACATCAGCTTTGGTTTTTAAAAAGGCTCCTATAAGTGGTGGAAACTCACATCGTCTTTGCAGATTTCACCGATAAAGTCTTGGGCTTCATGCATGGCTCCTGGAGTTGGTGCGAACACGGAAAAAGTCTCCTCGTCCACCTGATTAATTGTCACGCCTTCATGAGACAGAGCAAAAAAAAAAGTTTGAACTGTCTGTTAAGGAGTTTGTATAGCGTAACAGACTGAAGAAAGGAATAACTGTTCTTCATTCATGAAGTTCTCATGTCTCAGATTGACTTTTGATTCAGTTAGATTTGAGTTTAATACTATATTTCACCTGTTTGAGCTTGTAGTCTGCGAAGGTTGTAGCCCCCTGGACCGACAAAGCGAGCTCGTTTTGAAACAGGCACACGAACATTTTCTGAAACACATTAAACACAAACACGTAGTAATTAATAAACCATAAACAGAGCCAAGAGTTGGATGAGCTTTTTTTTTAAAAAGCTCAGAATTCATGTTAATGATGTGTAGACCTTTTGTAGGGTTTGCAGTGAGTATCAAATTGTTCTGCCATCAACTGACTGTGCAGGATGTTTTGGCCAAGAGCATGCAGAAGTACAGAACACAAACATAAATGTCCTTTTTCTTTCAAATGCAAATACACTAATATATGTACCAACACAATACTTACCAACAACAGGTCCATTTTCTTTCCTTGTCTTTCTGGGTTCTGCTAAACATTTGTTCATAATGCCCAAGATCTCCCTCTTTGCCACTGGAAAGTTACATTAAAGAATCAAAGGTTAATCATACAACAACATTTTTTACATCCTTCTTTCATTATTTATAAATATTCGGTTCCACTGCCAATTCAGCTCACTGTACCTGTGGCCTGTTGGATGGCCTCCATGACCACCTTCAAAGGCAGACCTGGTATCTTCACGTCGGCCTGGAGGTTAAAGAAAAAGAGGTGTTAAAATACGGACAAAAGGAACTGAAAATAGCTTTGGAAGCATAGCTGTGATACTGGTGAGCTTGGCTGGATGTAAAACTAGCACATTGTTTTGTTTGGCCAGTGTGTAATGTAATAATATATAATAATGACATTTTAACAGTGCATGGCAGTACCTAAAAATGAACCAATGGTTAATGGAAATCCTAAATGTAACTATGAATCCACCCTGGTCTCCTTTTTTTGCTGTTTCACAATTCACCAAATTCTATATACTAAACACAGAAAAGTGTCAGGGGGAATTTTCCATGACACACTGAAATCTTTTTAGGAAGATTTGCTTATTTTTTCCAAACCAAAGACTTTTTGTAGAGAATCACGACAGGTAAACAGACACAGTACCTGTAAAGCAGTGATGCCCTTGTTTGTTCCGGCCAACTTGAAGTCCATGTCTCCAAGATAGTCCTCTATTCCCTGTTTAGAAAATAAAAATCAACTCAAAATCAACACCACGACATTACACAGGGACAACAACACGATTTGATCCACTTAGTATTGATCGAAGGTTCCATACACACCATCTATTATGACTACATTCATCACGTACCAGAATATCAGTAAGCAGTCTGTAGTCCTGGATCTCTGTGGGTTTCTCCGAGTTGGCTTTGGAAATGAGACCAACTGCTACTCCTGCCACGGCAGAAGTGATGGGAACACCTGGGAGACACAGACTTATTAGCTACAGTTTATCACACAACTCATACAACGTGAACAGACACACTGAAGCAGAATACAGTCAAGTATCAATCAATCAATTCTTTTGTATAGCGCCAATTCATAATAAATGTTATCTCAAGACACTTCATAAACAGAGCAGAACTCTGGCTTCAGAATTAGAGCAAATCAAAATCAATAAATAACCAAAATTCTACTACAGAGATGAACTGTCCTCAAGCTATTTAATGTAATCCTTCTATGCTAATGTACCTGCATCCATTAGAGCAAGGCTGCCTCCGCATGCTGAAGCCATGGACGAGGATCCTGTGTGGAGAGAAAGGGGGAGGAACAGGGATAGGGGGGAAAGGGTGTTCAGACTTTAGTCCCCCATGTTCCTGCCTGAGACATCCTGCCAGACAATGAACACATTTCCTGTGTTTGATTTTTGCACTACAAAACCTGTGCCCCCACTCTCACCGTTTGACTCCAGCACCTCGGCCGTGACCCTGATAGTGAAAGGGAAATCTTTCGGAATGACTGGTCTCAGAGCTTTCTCAGCCAGGGCCCCTTGGAATACAAAAAAAACAAACACACAAACCACACCGGCAAACAGATCTTTGTCAATAAGGTTCTTCACAGGTACGAGTGTTTGACAGGGATTACATAAATGTAAGTGTTAACACAAACCATGTCCAAGCTCTCTCCTGTTGATGCCTCCCATCTTTCCAATCTCATTGGTTGCATATGGAGGGAACTGAAAGTAAAAGGTCATTTTAAGTTCAACGTAAAAAATAAAAGAAACACAATCATACATTTAATTGAAAAATGAAAACAGGATTTTACTCACTTCATAATGAAGCATGAAGTTTTTGTCCTTTATGCCACTGCAGTAGAAAAATGATGAAATTGTTGTTTTTAATAATTAAAAAGGTATATGTTGTCCAGTGAGCACTGACTGACACAACATTCAGGTGTAGACAGGAAGGTGGTTTAATACACTTTAGAAGTAAGTGCCAACATGATCCGAGCTGTCCTGATAATGTTAACTGGTTTAATGTTTAAAAAGCGGGATCCTATTACCTTAGAGCTGTGGTGATGATGTCTGCTTTAACACTGGATTCCAATGAATCAAATGTGACACTGGATAATACCTGCAGGGAAAGGAAGAGGGCAAAGAATGAGCTTCAAATATTAAATGCTGATGCTAACATTCCATTTGAATTTTTAGATTCACTTTTCTTTTTCTTGGTTGTATTTCTGCAGGTTGTGTTGCACTGTCCTTTGTCTTTTTATTTGTTGTGTTTTTGTCCACTGCTGTTAATCAATGTTCCCATCCAAGAACAATAAAGGTTTGAACTGAACTGAAGTTGCTTTTTCACAGTGAGAATCTGATTCCAGAACAAATAACCTCATTGGTCACCATCCTGCTTTTTTATTTGATCTTTCAAAACTGCAGAAGCAACCCTTAATAACACTAACTGTTTCTCAGCCATAGAATTCAACACAATGGTATACTTGTTTTTCCTCTTCAAAGAACGTGTTTCCGTGGAGAAGCTTCAGTAACCTTCTTGTTGTCCTATACCCACCTGTGTTTGTCCTCTCTGGAACAGAGCTGAGCCGTGCAGAGGTTTAAAAAGGTCCACATCGCAAGAAATGTTCCTTAAAGCAGTCAACTCCCTCCCATCACATCTACAAGAAATACAAATATAGTATTAATTACAAAGGTAAATCATGTGACATGGGAATACACATACAGTTCACCGCAGACAGCTCTTACCTCTTATATTCATTAAGAATTAAATTGCGGAAGATTTCTTTGCTCACAGTGTTGAAGGATTCAATAATTTCATAATGTTCAGCCTGGGGAAATCGTTCTGCACATGGAAGATATTAAGACAGTTCAGCTGACACATACAGTAGGAACACATATTTGGTCTGCAGAATCAGTTCTGTATAAGGTGATAAATCTAAATACATTATTGTGCAAACAGCTTACCCAATATTAGTTCCATTAAACATACAATGCTGAAAAGATCTACCTTTGAGGTTCTCTTCAGTTTCTAGTCGAACTTTGTTGACAGCTTCATCCCTTGAAATCTAAGACAACATTTAATAAGATGATTACGCTTTTTAAGAGGAGAGACAATCTTCTAAAATACACAGAGGAGAGAACATCAATGCTTCTGGCTGCAGAGAAAAACAGCCTGTTTCACCACCTTTTGTGTTCTTTACAAACACACACACACAGAAAGTCTTCATTTACTCAGAGAAAACTTTGAATCGACATTCGGAGGACAATTTTAATTTTTACCTTATCGTGGTTGAAATCCGTGAAAACAGCATAGATCCTCCCAGAAGCTATTCTGCATGCAAGAAAAGGAAAAGCAATTTATAACTAACACCTACATTTTTTTGAATATTTTTTGGTACTATGTTATTGACAATTCAACCTCATATTCTCTCTATAAAGATCTCACGTTCTACAGGTAAACCCAATAATACTTGTGTCTCATTAACAGTCAATTTTGATTGAAGACAAACATCTCTGAGAGCTTATTTGTTTATATCGCATTAATGACTAGGCTTACTGTCTAACATAGTCCACCATGTCAGCTGGGGCTGAGAAGACCTTGACCGGGGTGCGCTTGGTGACCTTCTGTTCACGAGCCAGCTGCTGGATGGCCAGTATGATCTGCTGGGTGTGTTTCACTCCCACCTTCACTGCATGGCAAAAGTCCTGCTGCAGCACGTTCTCAGCTGATGCCTCAATCATCACTGACAGACGGAGAAGAACAGGAAACAAAGTGCTTTGCGATGAAATCAACAGAACCTGTGACACTGATCCTGAAAGTTGGAGACGCTGAGCGAATCTATTTTGTCATTTACACTAAAGTAAGCTATACTTAAAGATTGATCGATCTCTGCTACCTAGCTTGTCCTCACACATGACATAATGACCTAACAAAAGCAATGACTTGTCAACATATAATAAAATGTTATTGTCAAGCATTGGAAAATGTGATATCCAATGAGTATCATGTTAACAGGCTTGCAAGAAGGTGTTAAACGTTTCATGTTTATAGTGTTGTAATCACAACAACTAAGGTTGATAATGTGTCTGACATCACATATATTTATTGCAAGCTTCTTTAAAAAACAAAATAATGTACATTATCATTTAAAATATGACTTTTCCATCACATTTGGAACAACAACAAACATATACTATTTGCCCCTGAACAGCTAGTTAACTATGGCATCAATATGAGCAGCTGAAATCCAAGAGTTTTACACTGTTAGGCTGATTTAACAATAAAAAATTAGACATCTTTAGATTTGATTACATTTATAATAACCAACTTAAACTGGAGTAACTACTCACAACGTTCACGTATTACTACATATGTCATCTTATTAACAGTGTTGTTGGTGGTCTGAGCTTCTCCTGGAAGTCATATTGTTGTTGTTTTTAAACTTACCCACTTGACTACTGGGGCCTCCAGCCAGAATCAGGTTCAGACTGCTGGCAGTCATTTCTGCCCTGGTGGGATTTACCACCAACTCTCCATTGACCATACCCATACGTACAGCTCCTGAAAAAAGTAGTCCCAAGATAGATTTAAACAAACCTGTTATCATTCACCCAAATATAATTTAATCATACAGAATATAACCAGCATAAACATATCCTCACCTATTGGTCCATTCCAGGGGATGTCAGACAGGGCCAGGGCAGCAGAAGCTTTGATGGAACAAAATTTTGTTTCAGCTAAGACTCTAAAAATGTTTTGCACTCATACAAATGTGGATGGGAATGAACTCACCTGCATTAATAGCCAGCACATCTGGATCATTGACGCCATCAACTGCCAGCAAGTTACAAAGGATCTTCACACAAAGTGGTAAAGACAGATTCACATTAACATCATCTTTGTTCATGAGGAAAAGAGAGCAAAACTATAGCTTCAGTATAAACTAGTGAAAATACTTTCAATCTGAACTGACCTGAGTATCATAGAAGTAACCAGATGGGAACAGCGGTCTTATCGACCTGTCTGTGAAACAAACACATGAAAAACTGTTATTCAAAGCAATCAAGTCGATAGCATGCACAGTACGCCATCAGTGTTCATACCTGCTACATTGAATATATATACATCACAAAACACATGTTTATTAACTCACCGATAAGTCTGCTGGTGAGGATTTCGTTGTCTGTGGTGCCAAGCTCTCGCCTCAAATAGTTGGTGGGGATTCGGCCTGCAGCAGCTGCTTTCTGTCTGTAATCCACCTGTTGATCAAAGTCAACATTTGTACTCAAGATAATCCAGAAATATGCTGCTGGTGCTGTTTTGTATGGTGTGGCTCACAAATACCACAAAGATGCTCCAAGACTTAACAAAAATCCATTTTGAATGATATTATTCATAAGAGGGAGGATTTATAAAGAATAAACAATAATCTTTTCACTATTCCTGTCAAGAACAAAAGATGAGTTTGATTTTAATGTCATGTTAGAAAACGTACCACTAGAGGCATGAACTGTGACGGAGAAGGTTTCGTTTTGCTCACAGCAGTCACCATCACAGAGGTCTCTCCCAGCTTCAAGGAGAGAATCAGACAAAATGTGTTACAAAATACAATCACTCATAGCATTTGGGACTAAACATTGTCAGAAGGGGAGATCCAAGCAGGTTTCATCTTTAATTTACACAAGTACTATTAAAACTATAGATTGACTGGTCAGAGGCTCAATTTGGAATCTGTCTGATAACCTGTTTTATTTTAAAATTACAAAAGAATTGACTATTAACCTTCATGAATCTATGTTTGACTAATCTTCAGTGAAGAAAGTGCCCAGGGCTTTCTATAAGTATACTTATAAGCTTTGTGGATGACTAGCATACAACTGAATAAAAATCCCTCGTCTGTCTCATCTCTTGTTGAAGATCCATCAGATAACAATCAAGTTAAAACCACAATTCATAAGGCTTTTAAATCTGACAACCTTATATGTACGACCATGCTTTTCACAAAATAGTAAAGCTCTGTCAAAATAACTCTTTAATAGGAAAAAAAGAGGGAGGACCCCAAGAAGTGCTGAAGAGAGGGATCTTTTCCAAGATTGATGAAGTAGGGAGGTAAGTTGAAAACATGTGCTTAATATCATCTTTTTAGAAGGGAGGACTGGGCTGCTCCAGCACCTGTTTGATGAAACTGTTGACGTGTTTTCAGTACCTGTACTACAGCAGATCCATCAGCAAATCTAGCAAACCTCCCCGATGAGATCTCAAGCTTCCTGCAAAACCAACAAGAACACATGAGAGGGTCTCAGCTGCTAAACTAATGTCATAATTACATGCAGTGACTGTGTCCTGGGTATCCAAGTTACCTGTTTTGTATCTGGTATAGAGCTAAATGAGTAGGACTAGGAAGCAACAAACACACTTAGCAGCAAACATGGCACCATAATAACGTTAAAATGCATACCTCTCTCGTCTACAGTTATTAAAAAAGTGAATGGAAACTGGGAAAGTCAACTTACTTTTCCCCAAGGTCCACTCCCAGGCTTCGTGGATTAGCGTGGCTGCCGTAAACACTTTGGTGACAAAGACGGACATGAAGGCGGGCAAACGAATGCCCCAGTCGGAGCAAATACTTCATATCTAAAGAGCACGAAAACAAAACAAGAAAGAGTACAGTTAGAGCCTTTACAATTTAGATTTGCGCGTGGGGGCTTCCATGACAGTTCGTTACGCGTACGGAATGACGTTGCAGTGCCGCGCCGTGTGATTGGCCCAACTGAGGGAATGTGTAACATCACGAATGTCCGTATCATCCGACATACATCAGTTCCATTTGAGGACGATGTTTAAATACTGAAGGCCATCATGTTTTCATTAAGTATTAATTTGTATTGATGTAGCATCTTGAAACGTACGGATTTCTGTGTTAAAGTGCAGTTAGGGATGGGGAATCACGTTAGCAGTTTATCTGTATTACTCGTATTATATTAGCACGGTTATTAAGCCTCATAGAGGTGCCCATAAAATAGTATGATCCCCTAAAAAATATCATCTAAATTATTTTCTCCTATAAATCTGGATTTCAACTTTCACGTTTTTTTTATGTCTTCCATCTTCAGTTCATCCCGTCTTTCAGTAGCCTAAATAATGAATGACACACATGGCTGAACGTCTCGTTTTGGATGTTAGTGTTTGTCATTTCCCAAGTACATTTTTAAAGATACAAATAATGACTTATTGCACACAGAATGAAGCTTTATGTCGCCCTATAAAGCTTCATTCTAGTAGCCCCATTGCCAATGGCTCAACGTGCAGATCAGTTTTACGGCAGCATTGTATGTAACTTAAAGACATGACCGCTAGGTGTCAGCTTTGTATCACATAGGTCACCTTTCAGCTCATACTACGTTTATAATGTAGTAGGCTGCATTGATCTACCAACTCCCTGTCATTAGAATAGAATAGAATAGAGTAAAATAGAATATATTTTATTGTCTACACATTCTTCTTTTGGTTGAACTGTGCAAAGATATACAATAAAAACACAACATATCGCAGTTAATACTAGATAAATAGAAAAAAACATTAACTTGTAATAACAATAGACGCTGTTTTATATAGGTCAAAACAGTTACTCAGTGTTCCAGTATGATCTTGTGCGTCAGTATCAAACTCTCTGGAAATGAGTGACCTTCTCAGTCTGGACTCCTTGAGGTAAGCTTTCCAGTCAGATAGCCCTCCAGTCAGTCAGTGAACCTACTCTCCATCAGTGGGCCTGCTGCAGTTGTTATGGCAACCGATGAGTGTTAACAGCATCTCTAACACTCTGGATTACTTTCGCACATGCACGCACTTGGGTACACACACAAACAGGCACACTGACACACAAACACATGTACACACTCTTGCTAATTACAGGGAGCAATAACAGGGTTTAACATAAGCTCAGGCACACTGGAAAAAAACACAAGCACTACACATTCCTATTATTACTGAGGTTTCTACCAGTATTCTTGTTTCTATGGCTCGGGGACAAAGTGAGATGTCATTATTACCAAATAGATTCATGGTCTATTAATGTGTAATGGACCAGTTTGTCTTGTGGTAGGCTAACAAGGATCATAAACAACTTAGAGGAGAAAGCTGTGTTGATTTGTGTTTGAGAGGCTCCGCACTTCGCAGAGAATATTCTTGTTTAAATGTTGATCAACAAATGTTGAAATTATTAGGTTTTCTGTGTCAAGCTATGTATCAGTCCATTATGAAACCATTATGTACTCAACTATCTTACAGAGATCGTTGTTTACAAAGATACAATGCATTAATGTCATTGGATTGATTAATTGTTGTTGATGATTCTGCATTTCCTTGTTTATGAATATCGATCATTGATAAGTACTTTGAGAAATAAGTGCAGAACTTTAACCATATTGCAAGTGGTCTTCAAGAAATGGACCATGAAGTGACAAAAATGTAGACAGAGTTCCTACCTTGGTTTCATATCTTTGCCAACATTTACTGTATGAATAGTGTCAAAGGTCAAACTAGCTTTGGTGTGGGTGTTTGTGAGTACCGTTATCATATCAAAAGTGACAATGTTGTATTTTTCAGTTGTCATGCTGCAGTCTTTGAAGGGGTTAAACAGTGGGCTAAAGCCTGCATCAGCGCTTCACTGATCTCCCTTACACACACATGAAAACACACGCACATAAGCAGATTATGTAGGATTTTTCAGCAGGGGTGATTTTTTTTTGGCTCTTTGGCAGCCAGATACGACTGTGTCTTTAAAGACAGATTGTCTATCATCCTAAACATCCAGTGACAGCTTTACTTAGCAGACTTTTTTTGTCAATGGAAACCTGTGCCATATTTTTGGAATCAGTTAAATATCTTTTCTTGAAAAATGTTTGTTTGCAAAATTCCATTGGCAGTGAAATCGCCTGCATTCATTTTCTTCTTTTGTGGTTGGAAAGCCAGTGATTTGATCTATCCTCCCTAAACTAATATTGACATGCAAAAGCTTGAGGGTACCAGCATTTAGACAGCTCATAACGACTTGCATTGTCAAGGCATGATTTCCTTTGTCACAAGCGTGGTAATTACATTAAGGTGCATGGCAAAGATCCTCATAATTAGGTATAGCTTTTTCATAACAAAGTGAAATGTAATTGTAGCTTTTGGAACAATCTTACATGAAAACATTTGTTTCTTCAACAGTGGGAAAATTATGTTTTTATAATAAAAATATTCCTTCTGGTCTGATTCATTGGCTTCTTCAAATGAGGTTTTTTTTTCACTGCACAGATTTTGAACCATCATTAACAACTTACCTATTGGAATACCTAATTTACTCAGGGGAAATTATGTCCCTGTTATTATGTTGCCAACAAATAACGTGAGTATTGTCTTGTAGGGCTTCCATAATAGATTAACATCACAGGATCAGTCTGATGATTACTCGTGTATAGCCTGAAATTGAGTTGAATGAAAATTCAAAAGACAAGTTTGTTACTGTCTAAACCTAACTGAACGTGCAAAATAACAAACTGATGCAGTTCTAATGAATAAAATCAGAGTACATCTCCTATTTACACCTCCTCTGTTAAAGGCATAACACACTGATTTTAGATGGAAGAACATTTTGCACAGCTTTGACTCAAACCCACTCTTTTTTTTTGGTCAAACAATGAATCATTTCCTGAAACAAACACAGTGATTACTCCTAAACATTGGCTCCCTGCAGGGTCGTTTATCTAAAACCCCTCTCACACAGGGGGGCTGAGAAAGTGATTTAAAGTCTTTAGGCCTAGAGTGCAAAGACTTGATTAATTTTTGGTCTCAAGGCTTGAATCCAGAGCGGTCATTAGAACATCTTGAGAATCTCAGACTCTACGGTGACCCATATTGGGTTCAAAAATCAAGATAAAGCAATGAAAGGTCTGGACAAATCTGAAATGTGATGTACAAAATATTATATTACTTGAAAACCAAAGTTTAAAGTTTAAAAAAAATACTTTATTAGTTTGCTGACAGTAATTTTAGCCCTACCACGTCTTGGTGTTTCATTTGTGAAAGAGAATCACATTGCTTTAATGGAGAAATAATGTGATGCTTCTCTATGTCGCCATTAAAGAAAACCCTTTATTAATTAAGAATTAATGGATGCATCAGGATCACACTCTCACACACATTTATTGCCTAGTAATGTCATGCAATGAGGCCTTGACTCAGCCACAGGGGTCTTAATCATTCAGGGTGGATATTTGAATTGATTTCCTATAGCAGCACCACAGGATGGACACTGACAGAGACAAAGTGGACGGTCAGAGTGACCTCCACTGTGAGGATAGAGGTCACACCTTTGAATCATTTTGTCAATCTAAAGAGGCAGGTTTGGTAATCTGTCATTGGTGATGTGCTATGTTTGCTTTAATGGAATATGTTTCAGTTTCACGAGATCATCTCACCATTCTTTAAAAAAAATCAAATTACAAAAAAGTCCACCTGACCACATGATCTTCCCTCCGCCAAAAACACTTTCCAAGAACTGGTTTGCATTAGGATGCTCGGTTAAAAGCAAGATTTCTCTTTACCTAATAACCATATTAGAATAAGAAATAATCAATAATTATAATGATAACCAGAGTGTATGTAGAATTTATTGTGATTCTATCCTGACCCTTTTTCAGCAAGTCAATTTCAATCAGGAGAGACTTAATTGAGAATGAACAATTAATTATTAACAATGAAATGTGCGACAATTTTAGAATGAAATGTGCAAAGTCTTTGGGGGGCTAGACTCCATTGTGACAACTTCATGTACTCGGACTCTGCTGAGCTGGATGGAGGTAACTGGGGCGGAGGAGGGTTGCGGCGGTTGCACTGAAACAACAGAGTGGCTGTGGGAGAGAGAAGCTGTTTTACGCATTTGACATGCAGGGTGATTGGTTGAGAAAGGTTGAGGCAGAGTCTGGTTGGTTAATTACTTAAATGATACACGCCCCTATTCAGCTGATCACCAGAGTAGGAGATAGAGGGAGTAGTAGGGGGAGTGGTTTGAAGTTAATTGAGGAGGTGAATGAATGAGTGCAAGAACACCAGTCTTTCTGCTTGAACTTACGCTGAGCTCCATTACTGGGTCAGTTGGTCAAATGTTCCTGTCAAAATTTTAACAAATTATTAATATAATTTAAGTTCAACATAACTTCTTCTTATTGGTAAAATGCTTCCCAAAAAATACCTTTTGCAGAGGAATGTTTCTCTGAAGAGGACAAGGAAATAGAACTCTCCTTATCTACAAAAACGCAATAGTCATTACCTTATAGGGGAAGTCAATAAAGATGTTGTTACTTTAGGAAAGAGAAAATGGTATCTGCTTAAACAATTCTCTCATGCGTTAGTCAGCCCACCCTGCATTCAAGGTCACAAATGATCAGCACAGCTCCAAAAGAAAATGTTTGTGGTGACTTGTAAATTCCAAAGAAATTACTAACAGGAAACTGCAGTCACCCTATAAGAATAATCATAAAGAGCTGCAAAGATACCCAGTTGCTGAGAGAGAGAATTTCTTTTTTTTCCATTGTGGATTTAAAAGAAGGAGCCAGTGGAATTTTTTAACCCAGGGCTAGATTAAGGACACATTTCCATGTGTATGCTGGTTCTGTAGAGTTTGAGCCAAAAGAGGCGGGTGGTGGGTTTCCTCTGGATACTTTTGAGTGCTTTCATAGCTGAGTGTGTATGTGTGTTGGTGTGAGGAATGCTGCTAAAAGCACTGAGTCATTAGGTAGAGGTGGATGCTGCTTTGTGACAGAAAACTTATTAAATGCATCATGAATAATAGATGAATAATGAGGCAGGCAGGAGCACCCCTTTCAATCCAAGGTTAATGAATCCAACGCCTGTACAGTAAGTACAAACATGAATACACAATCACACTGAGCTTTACAAAATATCAACCTAATCCCCCACAGTAATTGTGCAGAAAAAAAAAAATAGTGTTTGGACTGCTGCGTTGGTAACAGGAAAGACATGAGCCATGAAAGGGTTTTATTCTCTGCGTCACTGTTAAATCGGCTGCTGAGGTGAATTGATCTGAAGTAGATTTGGAAGCAAATCAACCTTATATCTCACATCATTAAGGTAATATCAACTTGATTGATTTTCAAGAGGTGTTTATGGCAGAAATTGACTGAGGTTGTGAGAAGTGTATAAAATGGGTTAAAATTTCCCAGAACAAATTTCTTAATCAGTGTCTTACTCTGAGCAACACAGTCCAACAGAAGATACTTATTTTCTAATAAATTCAGTCCATTTGAGTTATTTAACACGAACAATTTTTTTTGCTTTAAAAAAGCTCCTGTCGTTGCCTCGAAGTAGAAGGGAATAACTTAAAAGGTGTCATGTGTATGCATCTCAATCAATAGAAATTTAGCACCATTCGAATCAAGATGTTATGATGTGCGGAAGTTAGGTTTGTTGCTCATGTTGACAGACCACGTTAATTTAAATGAATAAAAACACTCACACATGGCCCTGAGGAGGCAAGTTAGCTGAGTTTTAAATAAAACTATGCTAATTTTCCAACACTTTTCCATAATGTGACATAATTGCCACAAAAAGTTAACTTGTTATACTTATTGCATATTCTTTTGTAAAGTAATGAAGGTATAGTCTATAAATCTTCCTTTGGCAGTATTATCACGTCAGATCTTTTACCAAACCAGAATTATAACTGTAGAGACGGGTGACCAAAGGTATTGTCAAACATTGTATTCAAACATTGAAAAAAGGGGACCAGTACCAATTTTTACCTCCTAAAGGCTAGATGTCATTTTGCCCAAACTGAGCCTTTATGTTAAAGCAAAACTTGATAATCAGTATCTACATGAAACATAGGTATTACACTAAAAATAAATTGACATCCCTTTTTATAGTGTGATAATTGTAAGCAGGCTTTTCTGGAAAACCTCGAATTTGAAGAGGCTGATACTTATGCTAACCTCCTCTTGTGCACTCACTGATCTCACGTCAAACGTGTTTTGCAGAAAACAAGACACAACAGGTCTATTCAGGATCTCATACTGTATTGCCTCAAGCCAGAGCACCAACCACAGCGACCGTTATGATAAATGCAAATGAGAGCCTCTGCTTACCCAAGAGAGCTGCTGCTTTTGCTGAAATTTGCTTTTCCCCTACTAACAAGAATATATTCATTCTAACCAGAGAGGTGACCCAGGTCGCCAGTTCCCAAATCAATTGTGTTTTTAATTAGCTCTGTGGCCACTCTGCCTGTGCTCCCCATTCACACCATCAGAGCCATTCATCAGTTGTTGATTGGGTGTTTTCTACCTCTAGTGAAAGAGTGCAGGTCTGTCAGGATGTATAATTTGTTCATTATCTAAGTGCTGAACCAGCAAGAAAGAAATAGCTACTGCGTGTTTAAAAGAAGTGGTAGTTTCAGGGATAAACTGAAGTTCATTATGCATTATCTGATCCAAATTTGTTGTCAGCAGTTGCATTTATCCCAGTTAATCCAAGTTCCATTTTTTTTCTTCCAGCAAGCTGTTATTCAACGTACTGAGTTCAGTTGGTTTGAACATTTGTCTTTCACATTTAAGATACGGATTTAAAAGACTTTTCAAGACAACTGGTTATAAATCGGTCAGCTTAATTCTTGATTTATTGTTTGGTCCACAAAATGTCATAAGATTGGGAATCACTGATACCATTTCCTTAACCTCAGCTAATGTATAGAAATATATGTTTGTAAACCAGAAGATCTTCATACTGAAGATGCAAGAAAAAGCTGGTGTTTGGCATGATTATCAATAATCATAGTAATACTATTATTAATAATAGGACGGCAGTAGCTCAGTGTGGGACTTGGGTTGGGAACCGTAGGGTTACGGTTTAGGTCCCAGTGCGGACCAAGTCTGGAATTGGTCTGGTAGCTTGAGAGGTGCCAGGTCACTTCCTGAGCACTGTTGAGGTGCCCTTGAGCAAGGCATCGAACCCCCAACAGCTCTGGCTCTCTTTCCAGCCCCTCACTCTGCCATCTCTCCATTAGTGCATGTCCATAGGATCCTGTGTGTGCGTGTGTATTTCAGCTTATGTGTGTGCAGCATGACTCAAACAGAGAGTAAAAGTAAATTCCCCTCCTGGGATTAATAAAGTATATAAAATTAAATTAATTTAAATTAATAACAAAACAGTTGCATTGAATTTCTGTCAACGGATTAATTGATTTGTTTCAGCTCTAGTGTCAACTCAGTAGGCCTGATTCTTTTATATAGCCTAATAATATCCTGAATAATACACTTTTAGACTTTTCCTGCTTTGTCACAGGATGTCATATACTGCTTTAAGGCTGTAACATTTAATCAATAGGTTATCAACCATTCAATGAATTGTCAAATATTGTCATGATCTGTTTGGATAATCTTTTCAGATAATTATACAAAATGTTCTAATTCCACTAATAAATGACCAAGAGAACTGATGATGTTATCTTTGGCTTTAGGAAAAATCTATCAACTTTTTCACCGTCTGGTGATTTGTAGCCCAAACTAAGTCATGATAAATCAAGAAATGAATTAACAATAATCACTAATAAAAATGAGTATGTTGTGCAGACCTAGAAGCAATTTGTGTGATAGTTCAGTAACTTTTTTAACCTTCTATTTGGATAAAGCTCACAGACTAATTATTAAGCCTACTGTAAATTTACACTATAGTCTCTTTGTACACGCCCACCAGGTGTCAGCAACCTACATGCCTTTCTGCACTACTGTACCTAATGCAGTAAATGCAAACAAAGGTAGGCCTTTGTATGAACCCCCAGTATTTCCCCTTATCCATGTTTTAAATAACGACTTTTTTTCTTAGCATGCCATAACAAATGAATTACATTATGGCTACAACTGAGGTTCATATAGGCTACCATTTCACTTATTTCTGTACATTTCATAACGTCATTTTATCATGACTCCTCAAGTAATCTATTGTTTTCTTAGAATCATCATTGACCCTGGGACCTTTAAAGAAATCTAGAGAGACATGCTTTGATCAGTGCCCTATTTTTCTTTCAGAGCAAGGAGGCGGAGGGAGATACACATGAGAGGCAGAGAGGAGGCGGTACTAAGTGTCCTCCAGTCATCCTCTCTGCTCCCTGTTCATTTGAATTCTGCATTTGAACGGAGGTAGACAGAGGTTTGAGAAGTAAGCGGTTAGAAATGACTTCATTATCACTGAGAGGAGTAAACCTACGTTTTGTTTTCAAACAGGACCTTAAACATCTGGATTTCTTCGCACTGGATACTTCGTTTTTATTTTTCGTGGCGGAGTAAATTTGACCGTTAAAATTCCTCTCTCATCTTTTTCCAGTAACGGTTAATTTTCCAGGAGTGAACCGCTAGCATAAAAGCAAACCTGACTCAGGTCTTATGTAGTCTGTGTATCCTCGCTTCTGTAGATAGCTAGCTAACCTCTGGGACGCTCAACCAGGAGATACATTTTTTAAACAAAATGTAATTCCTTGTCCTTATCCTGAGGTAGCCAAGCCCAGTCTTTGGGGTCTTGAAACAGCTGGGTAGTCTCGAGAAGATTGTGGATTAACGTTTTTTCCCCCCTTTAAAAACCCGGACGTGTTACAGTGGCCTCTAGCCAAAATGAGCGTCGATTTAATTGAATCAAATACATGAGTGGAGCCTAAACAAACACACATTTCTCCAAAGGAGAGCACTGTGGTTCTTTTTTTTTTTTCCATATCTGCTGAAATAAACGGCGCCCAGTTGCCCTGGAAAATATGGAAAGTGAGGTTTTCACCCCTTTGCTGGAGCAGTTTATGCTCACGCCTCTGGTCTGCTGGGTAAGCGCCCCTTGCTAATTAACTATTCAAATGTGGCTTACGCTCACTAATTAAACACCCCTGGCCTGTGAAGGCATTTCCTGTAAGAGTGTATTGATTATCGTTACGCCTATTTGCATTGTTCCATTTATTTTCAGGTGAAGACTGTCGGGCAGACGACAGTGACCGATGCCTCCAAATTATCGGAATATGTTGAATTGGTGGATGGGATTTACCTGAACGAGATCATGCTTGAGATGTAAGTAGCATACTTCAAAATTGTTACAGACAAACCAGACTGTTTCTTGCCTGTACCCCTGTAGTGTATTGGCCTATTGAGGGCATGTATACCTTTATGTACATTAAACGCACCTAAATGCATGTTAGCTACTCAAAGATTGTACTTTAGCCTATATTTAGTTTTTCCCCCAGTCTCTATCCAACTTACAAATTGCCTGCTGAAGTGAATGTAGGCTAAGCACAAAGGGACCTTGTATTGGGGGCAGTGATGGGTCACAGATATCTCTGCAGACAGTTATTGTTAGGATCCCTTTGAGCTGTGTGGTTCTGCCTATGACCACAAGCATCAGTGGCTGCAAGGAGGCAGCTCGACAGCTTTCAGTTGCACTGTTTTTTCCCCCAGTCACCCCTACACTGTCATCTGCAGCAGACTGTGAGACACCCCGCCCCTGGAAGCTACAAAGCTCACGTTTCCCCGCTGTGCTCTCGACTACACCAGAGTAGCCAAAGTAGCCTTAAGCAGGGAACCACTGGTAGCTACAGATGACACAGCAATGCAGATCCTTCACTTAAATCTGTTTGTTTATAGTGAATTAAAAGGGAAGTGGATGTTTTGGCCGAGTGTTTTTTGGAGGAGATGAGGCATTATATGTCAAATCTTTCCACTCTCCTCCTGACATACAGTATGTCAGAAGATGGCTTTCCATTCCTTTGTCTGGCTTAAAGCTTCCACTTCCTGCTTGTAGGGCAATTTTTAATATTCCGCTAATACCACACTCTCCACTGTCAGCATTTACCCCTTCGTTTCGCCTGTAAAGCAGTGCTTAACTGAGGATTATGTGTTGCATTTTCATGAAGCAACTTAAATAGCTCTTTCATTCTGTGGTTGGATTTGTCAGTAGGAGGAATAAGGTGAGGTTTGTCTTCTGCACAAGGCTATCTTTGCTTTTCTATTTGTGCAGTTTCTTTATGTTACTTGTTTTAAAAAAGGGTTAATCTGCTTCTGTGTTGCATGAGGAGCTGATTAATCCTGACTTTCTGTTTCCTGTCTTGGTTTGTTGTCCTCTTCCTCCCACTCTGACCTCATACTGCTTTGCTGCATCACTGTACTAAGCTACCTACCTTCACGTTTCAGCTACCACTTCCACCTCTATTTCCATGCTTGTTTTTCTTCCTCCTCCTCCAGTCTGCATCGAAATTCTCAGAGGAGTCCTTTTAAAAAAAAGACAGACATTTAGGGAGGTCAGTGCAGGTTTGGACAGCTTAGGTGTCTTTTCTTTTCCTCACACAGTCCCTGCAAAACCATGAACAATCTGACAGTATTTTTAGAGCATCTTTCCCTATGGGACATTGAATTCTGGAAAGCAACCAGAAGGATAAGAGGGGGAGGGGTTTTAGGAGCGAGCAAGACAGAAAATGATTTGCCAAAATCCTTAAACATGACAGGGAAGATGTGGGAGAATGAGCCAGAGGATTGAACATACAACTCGAGGTCAAGCCTTGGTTTGCAGAGACTGGGATGTTTGACTAGGTACTAAGTAAAAATTCAGTCTCTAAATCAATGGAATGAACTACTGGATAGGAATTTTCTGTGGTCGGTTGTGTGCTTCTGCAGAGAAGAGCCAGTGTTAAGCTGAAATGAACTGGCTTAGCAATCGCTTGACACAGGATGTTGGGGATTGCCAGTCACAGCCAACGCTGTGTGTCTGTGTGTGTGTACTTTTCTTGAGGGCTTCTGTGTCTGAGTGGGAGTATGTGTATCTGGGGTGTTTTCTTCTGTGCATTTTGTTTTAGACCGAGGCAGCTGTTGGTAGTTGTCTTGCCCAGCCACCCTCCCACACAGAAGGCCTACAGTATTGGTCAGATGTTGTGTTGGTGAGACTGCTCTTTGTCTGCCTCTCTGAGCTTAACAGAACTAAAATAGAATATCATCAGCTTAAATGCATATCACAGCTCATAATTCATCTTAAATTTGAAGCTATTGCAGGGGAATGGTGCATTTTGGTTCTTAATGTGACTTGATTCAGTATTAAAATAAAGAAATTCAATTGAAACAGGTTACTCCTGTCAAGGTTTATTCATTCCATTTGAATCTGTAACTTTACATTTCCCACCCTTTCTGTTCAGGCTGCTTGTAATAAATTGTAGTGACTGTTTGTTGGCATTGCTCAGCTTGCGATTGATCCAGACACACTAAGAGGTGTCTGTTGATGTTAGCCTCCAGCAAAATGTAGCTCACTTTACACAAAAAAACAACAACTACGTTTTTTTAACAGTGACAATGCAGAAAATGCTAAACACATGCTAGAACCTGCACATCAGTAGATCAAAGCCGGCAAACTCCTGCTTACAGTACTCTCTGAAGAAACTTGAGCTTTAACATATCTACTGGTGATGTCAGCTGTTGTACTTAAAGCTGTGATGTTTCTGCGTGAATGTCTCTGTATGGCCTCATTGTACACATGGCAGACAGGCTGGCAGCAGTTGTCATCAGGACACCATGGGAGAAAGAAGGAGAGAGAACCTGGGATTATCTAACGGTTTGCTGACACCCAGATGGCACCACATCACCTCCCTCCTTTGCCCTCTTGTGACTGACATTACCGAGCCAATTAGATTGCCCTCCTCCGCACTGTCAAACCAATTAGTTTTCCCGCTCAGCAAGAAGGAGCCAATTAAATTTCTGTCAGAGTGACAACTGTACAGTCCAATTGTCTATTTTGCTGCCAATCCTACAGACCCATGCTGACTGGTTGGCCTGGGTTTTAAACCGGTCAGTCTGTCCTTTACAAGAAGCTGGGACAGAGTTATGCGTGTGAGAGACACACTTTTAGGGTTAAAGAAAAGGATTTAATGTCTCATTAGCTTTTACACAACATTTATTATGTTAAATAGGGTCCTAAGTTGTGTTTTATATTTATTGATAACTTAGCTTGCACTGTTTTGCATTGAATAGTTGTTGGACTTTTAAAGAAAAATCCTCAAAATTATGAAAGCCAGTATGTCACGCAGGGCTACATTACAGTACATTCACAGTGTAGGCTCATATACACAGGATGTAGTCCTCACTACCTGTCATCACTTCCTTTAGTGCCAGAATTGGCTTTTCAACGCACCACATACAGTGTATACCCACAGCCACTTAGAATTCAACCAATAGCTTTTTAGTTCGATCAAGAGGACATCAGTGGGTTGAATGGGCTGTGTTAGTTTAAGCCCTGGACTCCGTTGGTCTTTTGTGATGTGGTTTTCTTTTGTTTGAGACTATCAGATCCATCATTAGATTCTCTCTTTTTGTTATAGTAACACACGGAGGCTTTATTATGCTCATGCTATATCTTCATGGTTCAGTTGGTTCAGTAGAATATTCAGTAGAGGTTGACAACTTCTTGCAACAATTTGTTATTAAAGGTGATATCTAGAAATGGCAACATACAATGAAACAGTGTAGTCAGCTCTTCTTTTGGTTTTCTATTTTGATCTCACTTTTATATATTTCTGTACTTATTTTTTAAAAGTTAAGGACTCCTGGAGGTTTTCGAAGCTTCTGTGTTAACAGGGGGGAAGCATCCAGAATTAAAGGCCAGTATGTATGCATGCAGTAAATCCAGATCCAAGCTAACAAATGATGTAATTGATCATAACAGATGAAACTTAAATATACTTGGAATGCTCTTAAGTATAGAATAAGGCTGAGGAAGTTTTTGACATGTCAGCATTTCCGTTACCACAGATGTAGGGGTTTGGATGGCCTCGCTGTCATCGCTCTGTTGCATCTTGTTTAATCACCCACTGCCTGCTTCTGCTCCTCTTGCTTTTAACCTCTTTCTCTCTTTCCTTGTTCCACTTTTAAAGAAAATCTTCATCTCTGTGTCCTCTTTTCTGTCCATGCCTAACCTCTCCCGCTCCTCTCGCCCTCCTCTGTTTTCTTTGAGCAGCATGTTGGAGCCTTTGTTGATTTTCTCTGGGGCTCGTTACAGTAGACATAGTTTGGATTCCAGCTGCACCAAAGAAAGGAGAAAGCAGAGCTGCTGCTGGGTTGTCAGCCTGTTTGGGGCCTACCACTGCTGCTGCCTGGACCTTGGTGTCCCAACCCTTCCACATCAAAGTGTGGAATGAATCTGGCACCTCTCATAGTCTTCTTCATGCCACGCCACGCTCTCTCTGTCTGTCGAGGAGGATGTGTATCGAGTCAGACAGGAAACAGCAGCTGTGACCTTGAGAGGACAAAACTTTAACAGGGCTGTGTTAATGTGAAGCGCTCAAAATCCCACAACCAGGAGCATGTTAATCCCCACCGGGACCTTTGTAGGATTTTAAACACATGTTGTCAGTTTTTTCTGCTCTGGCAATTCAAAGTCAATTTGTCTTTGAGTTGGTCAGCATTCAAATTGATGTATTCTTAGAATTAGTCAGAATATCCAAACAGAAGAGCTAACATCTAACTTACCACTAGTACTGAATTTATTAGTAGTTCAGTAAAACACATCTTAAAATAAGTTTACCTTGTCTTTGGGTTGTACTGATGCTCAAAGTGTGAATTCAACAGCATGTCAAAAGGCATTACTATACCTAAAACATTGAATAGCTATGTGTCTGATCAGACCCCATGTTATGGCAGTTTGCTGTTACTGACTGATGCTAATTCAAACTGAAAAAAACTTCCTCATTCTATTTAATGTTACAGGCCCTTCAGTGACTCAGGGGACACAATCCCTTCTGTTTCTGCAAGACTTGTGCTCTGAAACATCAGCACAAAGAGTTTAGTAAACATCAACTTTACATGGAGATTAAAAAAACAATATCATTAATCTGTGAGCAGTTATAGAATTTCAGATTAAAAAAAACATCTGATAGTTTTGGATGGCTTAGTTGTCCAAATGAAGGAATTATATTGAATTGCATTTAGTTTGTTATTTTGGTCTTTCAGTCTAGTAAGGCAACACATCTGATCCCATGTAGTTCTTCAGCAGGAACGAGTTTAACTACAGTCCCTATGGATACAGTGGCAGAGGAGAGGAATGGGAAGAGGCCCTGTGGAAACAGAGAGACAAAGACAGGAGAGAAACAAGTCTATGAAAAGCCAAGACAAGGAAATAGGCTGATAATATCAACAGAATTTTATTGGTTTGCTTGTATACTAAAGTTCCCATGGATGGAGAAGGTCTGAAGGGGAGGAATGGGGATGCAGTCATCCTGAGCCTTAGCTCTGCATGATTGCAAAATATCAAACAATTGAATTACCTGAAATACTGACGTGTAATGTCTCATGATATCCCAGTAAACTGATGTGTGTCCAATGTTTTACAAACACACATTTTGTTGTGTGCTATTGCTAATATAAAATGCACTCACAAGCTTCCATTTAAGAACGCGGTCAGTGTGTTAAAATGTAATTCAGTATAACAAGATTCCATGTTAATGAGATCAGGGCAGAGTTCCAAGTATTGCAACTGTCAGGCAAACATTTAAACAAAGTTGTCTGGCTTGTTTTAAGGCTTTACTCGATACATCTCATTATTTGATTTACAGAGCAAAATGACCAGTTGCTCTCCTGAATTACTCTTTTCATGTGTGCACCGTTGTTAGGTTGAATTATCATTTAGAATGGGACTTCTCTTCCAAGTTCTATCCCCTAGTTATGTGTTAGCTGATAGGGAACATTACAAACTATGTCTTGAGCTAGTTGTGTCTCCTCAAGGCATGTGAGTAATTAAACTGGCTTTAACCCTGGTGTTCTATGATGATGTATTTGATGCATTAGGACATACTTTTTTTTGTATTTTGACAAACGTAACTACCTCTACATCTTTTTTGTTCATAAGCTGATGACGTGCAGAATTAGTTGATAATGGGAAGGTTTCAGACACTGACCCACAAACATATCCTGAACTGAACTGTTAACCTTAGCAAGGCTGCTAATAAGCACTCATCCCCCAGATTTGTATTACTGTTAGCTGTTTGGCTTCCAGTGTGTTTCAAAAACAGCGATGCAAACACACAAACCCCGGCTGTGTTTTGACAGTGCAGCTCATAAGCTCTATGCCCAACACGTGGCCAAATGTAGCCCTCTTTTTTTGTTTTGGTGTGTTTACAATGTAGCCTACTTCGTGTGTGTGTGTGTGTGTGTATGAGCATGTGCCTGCCTGCCTGGCTGCCCATGCTGACTGTAATGAAGCATGTCATATATAGGTTAACACTACTCTCCAAGTTACCCAGCCAATCAAAGCCAGGAGAAGAGAGGAGAAAGCCCAATGGCCCCAGGCGCTACATAAGGCTGCAGTGGCCATCGACAGCACCAACAGACCGGCTTATTGACTGGCTGTCTGGCGAGCTTGCTCCCCATCAGTCTGCATGTTCATCCCTAATCTATTTGTTTAAAGTCTTAGGTTTACCATATCAGCAGGAACTGGGAGGGGGTCAATAAGTAGGATTTTTGACCCAGGTTGCCGTTTTAAGTCGCTGTATTTATTCACGCACTGATCCACAGGGGGAGTCAACCTGTCGTGTGCTTGTACGGGGAAATCAAAGAAACAGCCAGAGAAACTAGGGGTGGATGGTATGGTGTTGTTGTGGTCGTGCTGTTTTGGCTGCCATGTTCTTGGCTGACTGGTGGTGATGGAATGTGTGAATGGGATGAACCTTTTCTTTGCAGATTTTCTCTCTTTCAGCCTCCTTGTCTCCGTCACACCCACCCCTCATTCACTGTATCACCGCCCTCGCCCTGACAGGATTACAGCCTCATCTGTGTTTTTTAATTAATGGGTTAAATAGACCCCCTACTATGGACCTCAAAAGAGGCTAAATGTGTGCGGAGGGGGGTGGGGTGAGGGGGGCTGGAATGTCACATGACTGTTCATTTAGACCCATATTAAAAGAATCCTCTGTCCTTCTGATTAGCATGATTGTGTGTGCGTGTGTGTGCGTATGTGTGTGCGTGTGTGTGTGTCAGGGCTAAGCTGATCAAAAGACTAATTGCAACGTCCACACTTCAGCCGGTTAATTAAGACACAAGCATTCTGCCTTTTTGTTTGTGCAACATAACAAGTAATGTGCTTTACTAAAAGATGTGGTTTTAAAATAATTTGATTGGATTTTTAAGAAGAAACAGAGCAGCAGCATAGTGTGATAAGGAAGATGTTATTTAACCAGAAGTCACCTTTGACCAAAACTATCCAGTCCTAAAAAAATCCTTAATCCATTAAATTGTTATTTCAAACAGAACAAGACAGATTTATATAAAAAAAGTTTATTTACAGTCTTTGTGACATTTCAAGATGAATCTTCTTGGGCTGTTGACCCATTCAGACACAGACAGGGCTGCGCCTTCAAGAGCACAGATGCAGACACATGCATGACTACACATGTGCCACACACTACATGCATGCATGCATGCATACATTCATAAGCAGCCACGACTCTCCTCCTCCCCCAAACTCACAGCATGTTGACCCTCATATGTAGGTCATGCTAGTATGTACATGCTTTGAAGTCTGAGTTGCATATTATGAAAACAATACTGCTCTTAAACAGAGTTGATGTAAGACATTAAAATCTCAAGTACATGAGTAGTGTTGTTTTCCCAGACAATCCCAGGGCAAATGTTTCATTAATTAATGACAGGAGTAGTTTTGTTTTAGGAAGCGGCTGAGTGGATTTTTACTATTTCTCTCTCTTGGGCTCTATTCATGGCAGACGAAAGATGACACTGTCAAAACATTCTCCCTGCAATTCGCCAAAACAAATTTACTTTCTAATTATTTTATAAATGAATGTTCTAACATCCTTAGGAACACATAAAGCATCATCAAGCAATGGGCAGGTGAAAAAAAGGTATTCAACCTGCAAGATAGGCTAAGTTCAAAGTTTCGCAATTATGCTGAGCTGGGATGAGGATGCTCTTACATGAAACAAGTCCAAAGTAAAATTTTTGAGATTTATTTTTAGTGCCAAATCCCCTCTACCTTCCATAGATAATGTGAAGTCAGTACAGCATGGCTGTAAGTGTCAAGTGTCAACCTTTTCAAAGTCTCCCTCTGCTTCTTACTGAAACCACATCAGCTCTAGAGATGCTGCTCTGTTGCCACTTATGTTCTGTGAAGTAGGAAGTGTAGAACATTTTTTTCCCCAAGGAGGGAAAATGTTACCACATTAAGGCCTTGGTCTTGCATAGAATTATTATTTTAACTTCTAAATTCTCCTTAAAGAAACACTGCCATTTCAACAAGCTTTATTTGCTTCTGCTCCTATTATCAAAGGTAGCGGTTAAGAAGCCCCGACTCAACACGTGGGAAAGTAATTAGCTGATAAATACATGAATTGCTGCTGATGAGTACTGACACTGTGCCTGGCACATATTTGGGATGTCAAGTATTCCAAAGAAAAAGGAAAAACAGAAACAAATTACCTGGAAGCTTATCTTTTAAGCTTAAACTAATTATATTACTAATCCTGTCAATACATTTGAATTGAAAACAAGTTTTAGATGAAAGAGGTTTGGTATTATAAAGGCAATTTCCTTTGATATGCACACGGTGGTTCCGTAGATAACAGCGGCTGGGGAGGTGGCACTGTGTGAGTTTGTGGAATGTCTATGAGCCTCACTTAAACATGTTGACACCCGTGATGACATCAGTCGTTGTGCGTGCTGCTTTTCATGCTCCTTGGGCAGCACATAGCCAGATAACAACACAGGCTCTCTACTCTGCATGAACATTAAGACACTACTCTTTGATTGAGAGAGATAAAAAGATATGGTTGCCACAGTTAGAGGACAGGGAATTGTTTCAATACTGCAACTCATATTGGAGCCTAGACAACTGTTCACTCTACTAACTGTCGACAACAATTAAAAAAAAAAAATTCCTTGTTTGAATTAAATCAAAGAGGGCCTCTCATAAGCTGTTTTCAAATATGCAATTCTGAAAATATCTAGATAACTTCAGGAAGACTGCTCCTGAAATTCTCCTGAGCTGGCTGTTCACAGCGGGGGACTATCCCTGTCAGACAGTAGGGGATAGTCTCCTGAGGCAAGACATGATGTAAAAAGAAGGATGCTGAAGTGGTGGATGAAGCAACAGTGTCTGTTATATGATGCTATAATTAGAGTATTTGCCTTTATGTCACTGCTACATGTAGTTCAACAGAATCACAATATCAACAAAAGTGTGCATAAGAACATACCGGAAAACAGAACACATAATGCAGCCATCTAATTGCTTGCTGGAGATCGTAGGGGTCGCGTGCATTCAGTCTATGCACCAGTCACCGGTCACAAGATATAAACGTCCCCACCCCCTCCCACTTGCTGAAGGTGAATTCTCTTTCTGCGGAAAAATACGAGGGGTGTGGCAGGAAAAACTCTGGAAAAAGTCCAAGGGAAAAATGGGGCTTTTTTGAATTAAATTTTTACTGTGTGAAACAGTGGTGCCTTCAGCTGTAAGGGCGGACATTTCTTATTTGCAGTATTTTAATGCACGTTTTCTTTAACACACACATGGGACTGGCCCTACATAAACAGTGGTCCATTGTCACTATGCTGTGAATGTCTTTAGCCAAACGCATGTTCCTTCATATAGATGCGAAATGGTGTCAAACTGAAACAAGGAAACAACCATTACACATAGACTTAGAACATTGAAGTGTTGCTTCAACTGAAATGTGACTTTCCTGCAAATATGATGAAATAACAATATGCCATTCTTTTCCCCCACAGAAATCCCAAAGCCACTGTGCAGAGGACCAACAAGAAAGTCAACAACGACCCCACACTGCGCATACAGAACCTCTCTATACTCATCAAGCAGATTAAAGACTACTATCAGGTAAGATTTCTTACTGCTGAAGGAGCTGCAAAGTTAGAAATCACTTCCTACAATTTTCCTCAATCAAAACTTAAGGTTGCTCAACAGTGTCAGTAAGGTTTTTATAGTGAAGTGAAATTGGATCTACTGATATCGATCAAGTCATGACGGATAACTTGAACGAACACATTCTTGTGTTCAGACTGATACTATGTAAAGAGGAATACTTTTCCCATTGCTACCTTGCGACTGAGCTGGTGTGGTCTGCATTAAAACAGTGGCTGTGACCCCGAATGTTACCATGAAAAATTGCAGTCAAACAGCTCTCACTCACACACTTAATTCAATGTGTCCACACAAGCATATGAAGACTTTAAGACAGTTTAAACAAAGCTGGATTTTCAAATGTCTATGTGTGACTGCCTGTGATGTGGTATCACGACCCACGGCCAGAGAGCAGAGACGGTTCTGTAAATATGCAAGAGACATGAGCAAAGTGAAAAGAAAGCCAAAGATCTGTCTCTCATTCTTAATCTGATGAATAATTCATTTTATTTACCTTGCCCTTTTTATCTCAACAATGTTGATGTTGATCCTCGTATATCAGCCTCAGTTCAACTTAGGTGTCCCAAGAGAACAACCCTACACAAAGCAGCTTACAGCATTGCTTTAATGCCTACAAGAAAGATTTGGAAGCTTTAGTCAGAGAGCTGTGAAGGTAATTAGAGCCAAGTCACATGTGGTGAAGTTTTATCTCCTGTTCAGTCTGTGTTTACTGCTTGGCAGTTGGCATGAGTTCATCATATCAGTTTACAAACTCACCCTAGTTTATCATAACTTCAAGCCAAAGGAAACGATATAGACTTCCTTTGAATCCAATTAGCTAACGGGAAAGTTGAAGAGTAGGTGTTAGGGAGGAGAAACAATAGAAGAAACATAAAGGGCTACTTTAAAACAAGATTCAGAGTGTGAGCCCCACACTTGTAAAAAAAAAAAAAAAAGGAGTGCTTCAGAGCATGTGTAGTGATCAGATTATTTGTGGAAAGTTGTCGCAGGTGAAAATGATGCATTGTTCCAGTAAGCAAATATTATATTAGTGCACTCAGTCTTGGTCCATCTCTTGACCACTCATCTGTTTGGGCATGTTGCATGTCAGATGGTAGATTTGCCTCTGTCAAACAACATGAACAAGGGTTTGCAGTCCATATCAGAGGCTAGACGCCAATAGTCCATGTAATCCTAATCTATAATCCAACCCACTCTGTTTGGGTTTGAAAGGCAAAGTACTGTGAAAGTGAGAGGATGCAAAGCTTAAATAGACCTCCAACTGGATCTAAATACAATGACTAAGTCTATATACACAAGGTCTTAACATGAATTGAGATCAGGCTCGGGCTGGTTATCACTTTCTTTGTTAAATTTAATTGGATATTGTTGCGTTGTAAGCCTTGTGATATTGAGATACAGATACATTTATGAATAGGTTTTTTTTTTTTGTGGCTTTGTTGGCTTGTGTTCCTGTTGCCAACTCTGCCCTTTGATGGGTTTTTTCAGAGCAAAGATGGGCATAAAAATGTGAAAATATTGTCCCCAATCCGATCCTGCCTAGAATTCTTTAATGCTCCAATCACCCTTGCACATTCTCAGACAATGGTTAATCCAAAGCCTGGAGAGGTGAGTTAGCGCATAGCCGTTCTTCATCTGCCATGTTTAAATCAATGTACTCTATTGAAAAAGGTGACACTATCTCACATTTTCATACCACATCATGTCACTCATCTGTAATAATTGTTGGGTGATAATGACATATCTGATGTCAAGATGGACAGTGTTGTGGTTTCTGCTGGAATTCCCCACAACAATGTGATCATAGTACAAATCAGTACAGGAATTGTAGACACAAGTCGTGTGCAGCTCTTTGGCTTTACATGAAATGTAAAAGTTCTCCACTTTAGTCTGTTTAAAGGTATTACTTGAAAGCACAATGTCAGTTCTTAACTGTCAGCAATTGTAGCGCCAAGGCAAATTAGAAAAGTCCAGCAAGAAAATGATTCACTACATTGCTTCAACAGTGTCTCAGATGGGTTACTTGAAGGAATTGAGCATGACCTAGCAAGCTGTTGCGACAATGCAGTCGGTTAAGGAATGTTATCAGTGCCAAGCAGTCGTACAGACGGAGACACTGATTTCTAGGGATGTAAAGATTAATCGTGAGGCAGTTAAAAATCGATTCAAAGCTGTCAAGGTTCACATCGATTCTCTGAAAAATGAATCGCAGTAACAGGGTCCGAAATCCACACCCGCCAAGCGCCAAATGCGGGTAGATTTTCCGTTTGTTGAGTACATTTCAGAGGGTTATCTGCCACAGGGCGCGTAAATATTTGACCAGAAAGTCATAAAAACTATGCTATGAGTATTAAGCACGTTTTATTTAGCTGCAGCCGGCTTTCCCTGCTCCTCTCTCTGCTGTCATGACTGAGAGCATCGCGGAGCACGCTGCCTGAGACACACCAATTTCAGCGCAAACGCGCGCACACACATACACACACACACACACAGCGCGCGCGCGCCCCTTTTAACTTAAAGTGCATCAGCACGTAGCCTACAGTTGATCAGTGATCCGTACGGACCGAGTCGGGAACATGTGATCCGGTCAAACGGCCGGTTCGACTTTTCTCCGTTCACTCGTCTGCAGCTAACATAACGATAGCAACGTCCTCTCACAGCCTGCTGTAGTCTCAGTCTGTGAACGTCTCCACTCAGACTCTGTGAAACAGCGCTGCGTTATAAACACTGCAGATATAGTGCGCGCTAAATGCACGCGCAGCAGGAGCAGTCAGAGATACACACACGTCTAATAATGAACAGGCTGATTATATTGTATAAGTGTCTAATAATGTCAAAGCTAAATCAAGAGAACACTTGTTTTGTGGAATAATAATGTATTATTCTCTGAAGGATTTTAGTTTTTAGTCTGTAATGTTGTAATGCAGGGGGGTTCAGAGGGGAGCAGGTCTGGGTATACCTATTTAAAAAATAAAGGCCAGCAAATATATTTTTTAATTTCTCAATTCCCTGATCTGATAAAATGATTGAATCTGTGACTTAAATCTGTGATTGATTCAACAGAACATAATGCCTTCTCAATTAAATGTACTGTAACAGATGTGTATGTGACACAAAAACCCTATTTGTTATTTCTGCTGTTAAAAAATATGTTTGACCAGTGAATTCTTTCATTCAAAAAGTAAAAAAGTTAATTTGGGACCCTGCATGTGATGAGTGTCAGCAGCTGTAGAGCAGAGGCGGTTGGTTGTAACAAGCAGGCGTTACTATGGCAGCTGTGAAGCCAAACTATACTAACAAACAGATTTGTAGCCCCGCTCACCCAAACGAGTGTAAGAGCCAAAGATTACGAGGTGCATTAGTGCTTTCATGAAAAAATTAAAGGAATCTTTTTTAGTTATAATTTTTCTTCAGTCTCATTTTGTAAAATAAATCGTGAAAGAATCGTATCGTGAACCCAGTATCGTGAATCGTATCGTATCGGGAGGTGAGTGAATCGTTACATCCCTACTGATTTCCCACACTTCAGACTTAGAACTGTGGCCCAAATCCTCAAGGGCTGTGGCTCTTCATGGCTGTTTAAATGCTGTTATTTATCATGTAATTTGGGGTTATTGAAATAATGAATGAAATGGGAAAAAAGTCAATGTAAGGCCTACTTTTACATTATCTTATTACATTTTCTCTTTAACTGGGAATAAGACTGACCAATTTTCAAGTTTGTGTTTTGTTTTTGAGTTTTTATAATTATTCTATGCATAATTAGAATAATAATAAGTGTAATCATTCTATGTATTTAGTTTAATCTTTAATTTTGCCCCAGAAATCAAGTAAAGAGTTCCACTGATTAGTTAATTGCTCTGTTTGATGTGGTTTGCCTCGACTCTAAACATCCTGTTAATCCCTCCCGGGTCATCTTATTTAAACAGTCAGCCTATTGTGCAGACTTTGATGTTATAAGCCCACAAAAGCTCCTCTAGGCCGCCTCAAATGGCTACCAGCATAATCTGTGTCAGAGTCAGTAGTTAGGTTAGTGACCACTAAGGTTAAGTCATGACCAGTGGAGTCAGTAAATGATGAGATGAGTTAAGGATGTTAACTGGGGGCTTCTTGATGGTTGGTAAGTGCAAATACATACCCTGCATCTTTACAACGCTGCAGACAGTTTGTTCAATTTCATTCCCCCAACCCCTTTTTTATTAAAAAGCAACAAAAAAGAAACCCAAATACATAAAATGGTCTCTTTTACACCATTGAAAGAATAAGTGCATGGTAAACTTTGTAAAACCAGTCATATCTCCATCTGCGTGATTTCCTGTTGACTTTTCAGTAAGCTCCCTTTGGAAGGAAGTGAAGGCTATTTCTGCTCAGTATAGTTCATCATGTATTTATAAAGTACAGGAATGAATGTTTGTTTGTGTTTAAGTTGAGTCAGCATTAGTCCATGTAGTTTGAGTGTTTAATACATGGCCATAAACTGACATAGTGCATTTTCTCACCTCGTTTTTGTTGTAATTTAGAGAAGATAATTCAATCTCAACATGATAATGTTGTCCATTTATATCTTACAAAATACAATTTAAAACCTTTGTATACATTAGGCCAGGGCTTGACTTTTTTATCAATTTAAATAAACGGCAAGAATTGCAGTATTTGTTTAGTTTGAGGGTGTTGAGGATACTGTTCATAATCTTGTATTAGCTGTAGAAGGACAATGTAAGCCAACTATGAAACTCTTGTCAGTCTGACTGGTTTGGTTAATCTTTGGTTTGTCCCTGCTGGTCATTCAGTTGTTCAGCCACTTGTGTCCTCAGGCTCTGCCTCTCAGAAACCACCTACAGGCTGAATCCTTCATAGAGCATGTCATGAAATCGACATAGTGCAGATCTAAATTAAAGTCAGACGTTATTAGTGTTGTTTTAGTTGCCATTTTGTTTTACAACATTTCAAATGCCAAGACCTTTTGAGAATGATCTCAGTTCTTTTATACATTTCTCTTTAATCCTTTGTTATCTGATTTACTGGTGATACACTATCACTGATGAGACTTTGAGATAATTAGCTCCTGCCATAATTGTATCACTAAAAAGAACAACTTGTACTGAAGCGAGGCTCTGACTAAATGGATCAATCGGTACCTACTCGTTCACAGTTTGTGTTCGAATGTCAAAAGCAGCCGGTTCTTATTGGGTTAATTCAGTATTAAGATTGGCTTTGTACTTTGCTCCAGTGGTGTTCTCCCTTTCCTGTGGTTGTTTAGTCGCCTACAGGTTTCACATTACCAGAGCCATATGGATAAGTACGGAAGTGTTCAGGACAGGTCATAGGCTAATGCACTTAGCAGGTTTTCAATTTACTGTACCACTCAGCACTTTGTAGGAGGACTCTGTGCAGGAGGAAGCCTTGTATGGTTGGTTGCTTCCTGTGATTCAATAAATTGATCTCTCTTAAGAGTCTTCAAATAAAATTCAACCAGAAATCTTTGATCAGAATTGGTTAGGAACTGCTCTCTTGGTAAGGATGTCACCGTATGTCAATGGTCAACATGTTTTCTTTGTTGGGGAAAACCCCATAAGTAATGCAATAGGAAACTGAATTAACACAAATTAGATTTAATTATAATGCTTTTAACCACCCGTGCAACACACTGGTGCCTGGGAGAAGGAAGAAGGGGAAGACTTTATTGCATTGGAGCTCTTGCTGACTCGCCAAGAATCCTCTGGTGGTGATAGATGGCTAATTCATTAACCTTTTTCGAACTATTGGGTGCTGTCAGTAGAAGATCTTTCTCCTCCACCATCCTTTTCTGCCACTTCTTATCCACTGCTCGGTCCTACCCCTTCTCATCTGCATAAGATGTAACCCTAGCAGAATGTTTGCATATGTGTGTTTTTCACATGGGAAAAGTAAGGAGATTGAATTAGTGTTGAGCTTGTGAAATGTCAATTGTTGCCAGAGAAGAAATTCAATACTAATGGTTTTCATTTCATAGGTCTCTTGGGCTGAGCTGACAAAAGGAGTGTGTAAGCGTTCATGCCTGTGTGTGTTCAAAGTCTCTGTTATTGTTCTGGTGCAGCAGATTGTGTAGGAGGAGGTCAATGTCTAGACAAGTTTCAGACTTCACTGTCTGCAGAACAGACTTAGGTTAGAGAGCAGTTATTTTTTGATTGATTGATAGATATACAGTATTTTTATTTTACATGGACAAGTACATTGGACGAACCAGATGCATTGTTTGAGCGTTTTAACAAACATGCTTATTCTCAATACTTGTCCACAGGAGACTTATGAGAGAAAAATAAAAGTAGTAATGTGTGTGTGCTTATTACATGAAAGCAGACACAATGATTGCAGTAATGGTTCCCTACTGTCAGTGGGGGTTCATTTCATGCTATCAATTTTTGAATTTCTGTTTTCTGAGGAGGATATCAACCACAGAGTGGTTTATTTCTAAGGCAGTCATTTCAAAAATATGCTTTGGCCTCTTTTTAATGTATTGTCTTTGGTTTGGCATTCTTAAGCAGAGTGAAACATGGACTCTTGGTCAGATGAAATAGATTCTTTGTCCTTCTGTGTGGGTTTTCTCAAATCTTGTGTTCCCTGGATTATGAAAATCAGTCTCGGAAAGCATCTGGTGCCTTTGGGTTTAAGAATTCCCTCATTTACACTGATGAGATGTGTGATATGTTTTTAGGATTACAGAAATCAATACTTTAACAGTCTTAAAAACAAATGCTCCAGTTGATGCCATTGAATGTCGATTTGTACTCCAAAATGTTGTGCATTGCTTTACTCATGAAACTTTTCCTCCCATTTCAATGTCCCTTTGAAAATAAAGGCACTTCTGTCCTCTCCTTACTGCTTTGGTTTGGGGTGTGGTGTTAAGGCTGGGAGCTCTGTTTTGAATGCTTAAAGGCAAACAGAGGCCACCATTGATGTCAGGCAGGCCTGGCCCAAAATCTTTCCATAACTGGGCTCTGGAAATAGAAGATATAGGATAGGTTATAAGCCTTCTTTAGGTGTTTCTTCATTTAAATGTTGTATTTTTCTCTCAGCTGTATTGAGAAAAATACATTTTGCCTCTTTCCGCTTTGGCTTGTTTTTCATTTAAGAAGCTTTTAATTTTTCCAATTTGAAATCCAACCTTTATTTTTATCATTTGCAACATCACAATCTATAACTATGGTCGCATTAAACCTTAAACATGAGGGTTCAACATTTGAGATGACAAAGCTGTCTCACTACCTAAGATTTTCTGTCGGACTTTAAGTTCACATTTGTTTGATTATTGATATGAAATAGTCTTCATTCACACTTACCATCTCAAATATTATGTATAAGTGTGTTATACCTATTTATCTCCAAACAAACTCAAGTATTCCTGGGCACGGAGAGCTGTTTTTCCCCCTTGTTTACCCAAAGCTTCACAAAGGTGCTCCGTTACTCGGCCAGATTGAAGCTTAATCACAGACTGTCATACTATCACCCTCACTTACATGCATACACATTATCTGCTGCAACGCAATGTTTCAATAGGTTTTTATTGTTTTTTTAGTCCCAGAAGAGATTTTCTGTCCTTATTGTTGCAGTTTTTGTCTCAAGTTGGCCCTTCCTTCAGTTACTTTTAACTGTTAATTTTGTCAAAATGTACAAAAATCATTTTTTTCCAAATTTGGAATTCTCCATTGACTCTTTGTCTTGTTGCTCCTCTCAGCATCAGTCATGAGCAAATCTGTTTATTAGGGCATGTGCTTCTAGCTGCAGGCTAAATGTGCGTTGTCATGCAGACTCGCATGCTACACACTCACATCTGAATGTCCTGTTAATACTCTGTCACAACTAGCTAACTGGTTTGGATGCTAACAGTCACATGGGCAGTCAGACATCTCTTAATGAAGCTGATTTACGGAAAGTTATTTCATTAAGGAGCAGATTAGGTTGATATCTCACGCTCAAACCATAAAGCAAACTTGTGGCTTTCTGGTTGTGTTTCCCAAATGATTCATTTGCTTTGTTTGTTATCAAAACAAGAACTACAACAAGACACAGCTAATGTCCCTTTTTCTATACCCTCCTTTATCAATACTGATTACCCTTTAGCCTTATGCTTACTATTAGAGATGCACGATCCACTTTTTTACAGCTCCAATCCTATTCTAATACATATGTACCGATACTGATGCAGATTTTTTTATTACCATAACTAATAGTGTTATTGTTGTTGTTGTTAATATAATGTGTGAGGCTACACAAAGCTGTAGTAAATGCACTGCAGTGCATTTACTACAGCATTGTGCTAGCTTCATATACAAGCAGGAAGCAGCAACAACCGTCAGGTTTTCACATTAAATGTTTTAAACTGACGTGTGAGAGTTGCACTTTTGATCATATAGAAGGAGCTGTTCCATGTCGTCTGAATGTCGTCATGGAGAAGATTTGTGGACACTTCTTAAAGTTCAGTCTGAACGTCTTCAGAGTGAGACTGTACGAGCTGAGGATGTTTAAAGTGCCCAACCATCTTTTTTGACATGTGACGTTGATCGGCACGGTCAGTCTGATATCAGATACATTAATTACGTCAATATCGGACCCGATGCCGGGTTAGATTGGATTGGTCCCATCTCTACTTAATATGCAGCGTTACTAAAAGTGTATCTCTTGTTTACCTTTGTTTGATTATGGAGAACCCCAAAACCATAAGGTGGTTTAAACAAGTGCTATGTACTCGCTATGGCCTGAAGAAAAGCCGATAAACATCCCATTGGAGATAAATGTATTATTGATATCAAAACTAAACTAAATGTAAAATAAACAGAATCCTGTCTCTCTGATCTGATGAATTCTGTAGTCTTGTTCTGTTCACAATCAACAAGAGGAAGTTTTATACTAAATGTCATCCAATGGCATTAATGGCCATCAGCCTTGTAGTTACTGTGATAATGTTAACACTTATTCTTGGACATCTTTGTACAAAGACATCCCCACTCTTTCTGAGATTCAAAGACCTTCATGTTAGGGGTTCTTCCCTCTTACACCCAGAACCACTTACCAATCACGTCATATAATTACACCCCCAAGTGGCAGCTGAACATAAGTTTACTAAAATAATTCAGTGGGCCTGTATGTACTCATGCATTTCAATTGCTTTGAGTGTTTAAGCATTTGCCTTCTAGTGCAAAAGAGTAAGTGTGGAATTTGGGGCAGCGCCTGTGTAGAGTAGGTTTCCATATGCTTAAAGGGAGCTATTTTTAAGCACTAGCAAAGTTGCTGTATTAAGGGAATCTTGAAGCTGAGTTTTTGTTTTCAATCACTGAGGTAGAGAATGTGAATTATGGATGCAGGAGTCACTGCTTTGTGGTAGAAAATGATGTATATCCTGAGAAGTCAGATTTGAACCTTGTAATGCAAAATGTGGATAAGATGAGGCCCTTTTCCTATCCTGTCTGTGTTACATTCAAGTATCCGGGTTGAAGCACAAAAACACTTGTTTGATTGCATAGAAAATCGTTTTGTGATTGTGTCAAGTTTTCCAACCCTGTTTAAAAGAGCCCGGGTGTTATCATTGGGTCTTTTTTGTGGAAATCAGGCCTCGCTAGCCCACCTGCCTCCACCTTTTCATAGCAGTGGGATGAGCCCAACCACTCGTTCAGCCTCAGGGCTCTGTTGTAAAAAGCACTCTAGCTGATAGATAACACCAGAGAACAAAAGAAACTGGCTACTAACGGCTTGTTCTCTCCTCCTCTTCATGTAAAGGGATGATCTGTCCATCTGGCCGTCGGTACATTTCCTCTGCTGTTCTTTTCAGTCGAGTTTACTGTTGAGCCAAGAGCAACAGTTTAATTGTCAAATCTAATGAATAAATACTTCTGTTTCACTTAACTTTCATAATGACATTTTTACATGACCAGAAACAATGTCATAATTAGTAGAACAAGGACAGAGAAACTATCTCTGATTGCTCTTCTTTTAAGTTGAAAGCTTTTTTGTCACTTTGTGCCATCTTTGACGACAAAGTCAATATATGAAAGACAAAATTTGTATGACACATAAGTATTCCACATGGCAATTAAACCGTTATGAAGAGTTAATTTAACATTGTAAGGGGGTTATTCTTTTTTTTTTATCTTGCTTGCAAGAAAATTGGTGATGCACAGCAAGAATAGTGTGCAGGATTTTTTCTTTTCAATGTTATCTTGCTTGCACAAATGACTTGAATAATCCAACATTTCTTTACACACTATTTTATTGTTGAAAAACCCTATATGCCTGCTTGTGGTCAGCTACACCCTACAAATTATTGTCATTTTCTTGATTAAAAGTTCCAGTCAATAATATGTCTGAAGTAACGAGTAAGAAAGGAGATGGACGCCTTTCGTCATCCTTCCAATAAGCGGCTGGAGGGATGCTGCTTCGCTCCTTGAACTGCAGTGCGCATTCCCCTTTTGTGTTCTCATGCGTCTATTACAGAGTTGAACAGTGGGGAAGGCTTTCTCTGCATTGATTTGATTCATGGGGATGTGTTGAGATCTGGTGTTAAGTAGTTTCAGTGTGTGTGTGTGTGTGTGTGTGTGTGTGTGTGAATTTGTGTTCGATGTGGGAGGAAGAGGAAGCATGCTCCTTCCTATTGTTGGTGGTAATAACCTTTTCAAGTTCATAATCTCTGCGGTTTTTCAGCAGGAGAGAAGTCCGCAGTGCCAAGCCCAGGAGAGGGCTTATGTTTGTGTGTGTGTGCATGTGTGCGCATGTGCGTTTGAACATGTACTGTACTATGTGTGGCAGACTCGTGGCAAGCGTGCATGGGGGAAAATATACCCATCTCCTCGTTTCTATGGCAACACTCGCATGTCTGCAGAATGGGTGTGAATCAGGCTTTCAGGGTTCAGGCAGGATTTACACACACACACACTCACACTCACACACTCGCTCGCACACACACACACACACACACACACACACACACACACAATTAGTCCCCTGTTTAAGCTGTGTCGGTAGCGGAACTTGTGCTTGGGTGGAAAGATGGGGAGGAGTTGTAAGGAGGTGTGTGTGCATGGGGAGGCCTAGTTTAACAGACAGGGCTCCTGTGAGGCAGAAACACAGTAGCCTTATAACCTTTCCTCTGACACCACTCAAACTTACACACTTTTTTACCCTTGCATGGCCCTTGCATTTTATTGCAGTTGGAGCTTGTGTGTTTGAGAATCCTCTAAGCAGCTACTGGTAAATCCGTAAAATATTATCTCTACTGTTAGCATATGTCCATTCAGCCTATATTTAGCTGAAGATACTGGAGCAGAATGCAGACACCACACAGATTTAGATTAGCTCAATGTGTGTATAGATATCAGATCTTAACAGATCTGCAGAGCTAACTCAACTTCTCCATATTTCTGTTTATCATTCATTTCCTCTCTTTGTGAATATTGTCTCTTTAGAAAATTTAAAGGAGGGACTATTTTCTATTTCCTCTGTGTATATAATGCATATTCTAGACATCATGACATAGTTACTAAGCCAAGGACATTGCTGGTGTCAAACCTACAGTGAAGGAGTGAAAGCTCTCAATTTTGAAAGCTCTGTGTATTGCGTGTGCTCGTGCATGCCTTTCAGTGTTCTTAATACATTGCCACGACATGATTGGCGTGGAGGCTGGTCCCCCTCCTGCAGTGTCCATCATGTTTTATGTATGTTTAGCCTCCCAAGCTAATCCAAGAGGTTTACTGGTCTCTACTGTAGTTTGGATTATAAACCTGCAGCTAATCTTCGAAGTATAACTTTGCCCTTATCTTGGAATGTACGTCCTTTATGTACGTACATTAATAGACATGCAACAAACTAAGGTGCTCTAGTGACAAGAATATTTCTTATAAGTAGTATAAGAAATAAAGATGCTTTGACTTGATGCTTAGCTTATTATGCAGTTTTGTCATGGATTTGGTGTGCCTGTCCACGACTAAGGATTTACATAGTCAAACCTGATTTGTCAGATTTTGCCCATCGTCGACTGATCGTCAAATCTTTTTTTTTGTTGCATTTATTAATCCTTATTCTCATTTGCAACCTAAGAGATTAACCAGATCATTAAACTATTCGTCTTCTAGACTTGGAATAACATTTAATAAACATTTTCTTTGGTGTCTTGTAATTTACTATTTGAAGATTTACTCTACTCTCCCCATCATATATTCCATCAAAAACTACTCCCCACAATCTTAATCCAGTAAAAGATTTAACCCAAACACATTTTTTCCATAAAGATCCATGGTTTGCCAAAAAATGTGTCGCCACTGTTTCGCTGACACCTCATTCGACCAATTACATCTTTTGTTATACCGTTTAAAGCCTAAAACAGCCAAAAGTTAGACTTTGAGCACACCAATATAGCTGGAATGGAATTATCCTAGTGTTCGACTTTGAGACTGGCATTCGACTGAGGCTCTCTCGAACAAATCGTAGAATATTCCACGATTTGGGGTCAACCCCAGGATTTGGTCTTACTGGTAAATCTCCAGCCCCGTCAGTAGTTAGAACCCTACAAAGTTGAATTGGAGATTTAATACTCACACCATTTGGTATGTATTGTGTACATGGGGCAGCACCACACTGTGAGGAAGCTTTTAAACAGTGACACTTCCATGTGCTGGAGTAAAGACACAGTGGTCTTACATCTGGGAACATGTATCAAGCATCTGGTTCGCCAGAGTTTAGTAGCACTACAATCTTTCTTTTAAAGTGTTATAATGTCAGATGGAGAGTTAAAAGAACTAAACGTAACAGATGCTCACCGTGTTCTGTCAGAAAGCTCCAAGCTAACACCCAGAGGGTGAAAATGGAAGGAGAGGAAGGAAAAGTGATGCTGCATAGGCATTGTGCTGACCTGAGCTCATGACTTTGCACATTACAGATTTTCTCTTTGCACACTCTTTAACTAAGGAGATGAAAACAGTTGAATAATCATTTTGCGTTGGACCATTCATGCCAAAATCACAAAATTATTTTGTGTAAAAATCTGCACTTAAGCTTTAAATTGTCCATGTTTGGTTAAAGATAAATATCGGTACTTGAATCCCTGGATGTCTTCAACTATTTAGTTTCGATTGTTTGACTGTTAACTAAAGAGTCTGACCGAAAGCACCGCCTGAATGTTGTGCTTGCACAGCGAACACATGCTACCGTTGAAGGGGACAGGTGTGAGTGTGTGTTGGTTGGAGAAGTGGTCAGAAGAATGACAGGTGGTTGTGCACAAGAGAAACAAGTGTGTGTAATGCTTTGCTACTACACTTAAGATCCAGTTTGGCTTTCTTCTCTTAGGTGACTTATTGTCTGTAAAAATAAAAGCGCAAGTAGCAGTTTGTGCAGGCCTGAGAGATATTTTAAAATACAATTTTTTCTAGTGTTTTGTAATTAAAGCCCAGCATATTGTGAAATGTAGTTTGCATTAACAACAAGCATTTTCACTGGTCAGTTTCTGGGCTTGCAGTACGCAAGCATTTTAAAGAAGAACACAAATAAGAAGATATCTTAAAACTCAAACTATGCCTGTGATGATCCCGATTTTGGTTGCTTTACCCTTTACAGCCTTGTCTGTTTCTGTCAAAAAGGACTGTCACGAGTTTAACAGAGTGGAGGTTGTTGGGCACATAAAATATCTCTCTGTGAGAAGCCAACTGTGACTGTCTGAGCCACTCTGATCATTCAGTCTGATGCTTGTGAAATCAATCTGTCTTCAGACACTAAGGCTGTTTGGTCATGTCTGAATGAATAAGCTTTTTATCATCCTCTGTAGCATTGTCACCACATAACATTATATACATATTACATTTATTATCAAAGTTGTTTTATCTGCTGACGTCCAAAGCTGGACGAACAAACAAGAGTAAAGGTTTAGTTTTCATGTTCAGAGTAATCCACCCGGAATGGCAGATCTTAATTGTTTATCTGAAAAGTAATATTCTCATTAATTATGATTGATTAAATAATGTCTGTTTTTTAAAATCAATAATAGAATCGTGAAACTTTCTCTTCAAGCTCCATACACCAGTGTAAACAGAGAGATGGACATACAGGACAGTTGGGGTCAGTACGTTCATCACCACTGAAGGAAGTATAGTTACAGCCATGCTCCTGACTTATAATTGCGACTGACATATGGTCTGACCTACACTTTGACCTTCATCTCTCTGCTGTCAGCTTTTTTGTTTGTTTGCGTGTGTTCGTGTAGGTCTAAGCACGGCCCTGCTCCTCGTGATTTTCTCACCTCTTTAATGGATTTTGTCAGCACCTAAAAAATGACAGACTCACCATCATCAACTCAGTTACAAAATACAGTGTGATATAAAACTTGTGGTTTGAGCATCTTGTTTGTCAGTCAGACTTGATGCCACTGTCAGTGAAACCAGATGTGTAGTGAAGCATTGTAAAACTACCGCCATCTTCCTCTGTAAGACAATGTTATTTCAGCCTCTGCACAAGTAGGATAGAGCTAACTTGTGTTTGTAATTGTTTTGAATTGAAAGAAAAAGAAAAACATGTGTTGGTACTTCAAACAACATGTACAAAGTGTAAACAGGTCTATGGAAGAAAATAGCAACTGAATAATGATTTAAAAAACTTCTTGGAAGAGGGAATACAAATGTAGATTTTTTTAACAGTTGTAAATGTGCACTGAAGATTTTTAAAGGTTCCTTTTTTGGGGGGCTGATTATTTTAGGAATAATTGAAAGCAACACAGACTGTTGTAGTTTAAACTAAATATAACAACGAAATGACCAAATGATGTCGGATTTCCTGCCCCCCCCCTTCACCTCCTCTATGAGGTAATACAATATGTATAGGGCAGATGGTTACAGCAGGAGGAGGAGGAGGAGGGCTGGGGTGGGGGTGTCTCGAAATCCCCTTTCTTATATAAGCCTCTTTTTCATGACATCAGCAGAACCCCGTGCAAACAAGGCACATTGTCAGGTCAAATGAGTTCACTCTACTCGCTTCCATCAGGTAAACATAAAATATTCAAGTTATGTGACCTTCAAGTCTTTTCTGCTCACAGAAACATTTCTTCTTTTTCATCACAACTCTGCTTTGGAATTAGTTTATACTTCTCTAAAGGTTGGGATTGTATAAATCTCTTGACAAGCATTTCTTGAGTCATGGCCTCTATGAGTCATGTATGTTGCATTAAATAAACAAATATCAGTCCTGGTTATGGTTTAGTGACTTTACTTAGCATCATGTTTGTTGTATCCCTGTATGTAAATACATGGATGAGGAAGATAATAAGGTGTTTTGGTGGATTCATGTTGGGTCTTTGTAAATAAGATAACAAGGAGTGTGATTGTCTTGAGATAACATTTGTAATGAATTTGCGTTATAAGACATTTATAGATGGATTGATTGAACGTTTTGAGCGATTTGATGATTTGACTTGAACCAAAACATCAACATTAATCAAGTTCTGCCCATGTTTACCGGCTGTGTGTCTGTGTTGGTAAGTCGTGAACATATCATCGATATGTGTGTATGAGGGTTGTAAATTGCAGCTCATGTTTTCATTTTGGGTTTCATGATTGACATGTGAACGGAAGGGGCCCTGAGGCAAAACCCACACCGGCAATTGAACCCACATAAATACCACTGTCACTTGCATCATCTCACACACACATAACCACACAACAGTTGAATCGAATCACAACTGAACATGAGACGATGGCTCTTTGCCACTATAGATGATCATAACTTTTGATTTAGCTGTCCTATTGGCTGTATTAATAATCTTAAGTCTTAACGGTGCCTTTACTGAAACTCTTCGGCCTTCTGCTTTCTTCTGATTGGAAATGACATTAAAGTTTACCTGTGGTCTTTTACACTGCAAATGTTTTAGGACAGTTTTTATAGTAATACTGAAAGATGTCAAGAAGGCACGTGTGAACTGAAACCCTCTGCTTCCTCAGTGTTATATTTGGAGAAAAAATAGCCTTGGACAAAGACGTGTCAAAGCAATTATTTCAAAAGTTGACCGTTAACTTCACCTTCAGTGTCTGAATCTTCCATTGATATTTAAGCCAAACACACTGCTAGGGTCAAACTTCAGCACTCAAAAAACTCCTCTGAACTAATACATCAAGTCATTTTGGCCTAATTAGGTTTAAGTTAATAGGAATACTTCATTTTCATAATTATATTTCTGTTTGCTTAATCGATGCTTTGTACTTCTTTTTGTTATAGGAGACTCTCCAGCAGCTGGTGATGATGCCTTTACCAAATGTGCTGGTACTGGGAAGGAACCCTTTATCTGGTAAGTGTCAATGCACTGAACAATATCACATACAGGTTCATGCATTTACCAAGCACAGAATGATTCGTCCCTGCTGCTAGACATGCGTCTTAAATCAGGATAGCAAGTATACATATACAATGTTTCATTATGTTGGCACTCTAAGAATTCACCAAAACACACATTTGCTTTGCTTTGATGTTTGAAATGAATTTCTCTATAACTGTAATTATCTAGACAGATTTAACCCTAACCCTACCCCTACCCTAACCCAGCTTCATATTTGACCATATGGACCACGGCAGGCAAAATCTCTTCACTTCTTCTACCTAGAGTATTAACATCCTTATCCCTTTGTTCAGCAGAGCCTTGACCTGCTTAACCCAGCCATGTCATTTGATATGTCTGGGCAGCAGCATCCAAGCAACAGTGGTGCAGTGTCAAGTGTTTGCATTTCATAAAAAACACATTTTGATGCAGCTTGACCTCTGCAGCCCTGAGTGCTTCTTGATATCCCTGCATGACCTTGATGAAGCCACTGACTCGTTCCAGATAAAGGAGTCCTGGCCGTGAAACTGAAAGCTCTGTATGGATTAAAGGAGTGATATGGGATAAAAGATGTTTATCTTTATGCTGATGTAGAGCAACTTCTCAAACAATGACCCCATGACAGAACTTTTGCTAAACCCTTACAAGTGATTTGTTGTTTTACTTTTGAAATAGTGTCCTAATGAAGATTCATAGCATATACTTACGTTTCTGCAAAGTTATTATCAGCTTTACAAAGAGAATTGTCCTCCCGCTCAGCTGGCAGAGCTCGTTGACGGATATCTGTTACCTTTTCAAATCTCCCCGTTCTCCCTGAGCTGCTTTTGACACCATTTCAACACGGCAATTGCTGTTATTTTGGGGTTTTCAACACTTTTTAATGGTTGTCCATGATGCCTCTTTATCTGCCATACGCCCTCACAAGCATGAAGGGTAAATACATGAACAATGAGAGGCTGCATTATGTACACATACTGTACATTGTACACCAATATGTGCACCATTGATTGTTTTTTTTTATGCAACGGTAACCTGGTTGTTAATTTACATTAAGGTAAGAAAAAATGTAAAGTAACAGCAAACAAGTTTTGATCACCTAAGACCACACACCGTCTTCCTGGCCCTTTGTTTTTTAGTATAATAGTTTGTTTGTTTTCTAAATAGTTACAGGACTAATAATGACAACAACCATCCGTGGTATACTTCATAACTCAACAGTCTTGTTTTAGCATTTGATTCATTACTTTCACTGCTGCTTCCCAGAGTAATCTGCAGTTGGTAATACGAAGTCAAGAGATCAGACCTGCCAAAATACGGTCTGCTGTTTGAATGTGTTAAAGCCAAGTTTTCAGGAGTTAATTTCTTAGGATCCACTTGATATATCGCCTTGAAAATCTTGAATATCTACAGCCTTGCCCACAGCTTAAGTGATATAAATACTAAAGTAGACACAATGCAGACAAAATGAGCGCAACTTAGAGCTAGTGGCCCAAAGCAGGCAGAACACATTAGACTGCATTCCTCAGGGTTTCTTTTACCCTCTACCCTCTAGCTGGTCAGATAATCATTAAGTCAGTCAGACCAGCGGTGGCTGAAGAGTCTGGCTATCTGGCTCAGCAGCCGCCAGCTGAAAGTCATTGGCCATGTGGCTTTTATTATGCTATCATTAGGGGGCAGGGGACCACTCTGCGTGTGTGTGAGTGCATGCACGTGTGTGCGTTTAGTTGGTGGATGGGGGAGGGGTGTCTTTAAAACAGTGAACAGTGGGAATCACTGTAGTACCCCCAGGCTCTGGTTTACCTAGGTCTGCCTTGTATGCATTGTGAGATACACAGACACACACACTGTTGTTTAGTCTGTCTTTAAGCTGGTGGATATTTAGCAGAGATATGGTCTAATCTTTTGAAAACTTTACATCTTTGAGACTTATTTGTGTACGAGTGTGAAAGAGTAGATCAGAAAAAGGTCTGGCCTGCTATTTTAGCACAATTCAAACAGTGTTCCATGTCTGTAGGCGAGTCTTTGTTGTGTCAGTCTATTTTGATGATATGGCGTCTAGTCAGAGTTTACGCTTGACTCTTTTTTTTTGACTGACAATTTGGTCATTAACATCCCAGAATTCTATTCTAGCCATATAGAACAACTACCGGTAGTATGCTCTGAATGGCCATATATGCCTAATAACCTACATTTAACAACGATAAAATGAACAAGAAAACATAAAATCCTATTGTTAATTCATTATCATGCAAGAATTGATTGTATTAAAAGTCCTCTTGGTACTGTGTACAGCACCTCTCTGTCCGATGTATGACTCATTCTCGCAAATCACGGTTAAATTTAGCTGGATGCGCATCAAGCTTCAAGGCTTCAGCAGAGAAATGTCTGTCCCCATATTAAACAGGCGAAGTGTTTTGTAAAATGATTCAACAGACAGAGGTAGGGCCTGTGTCCACAGACAGTGCTTGAAGCGCTCACGACCTCCGTATGTTTCCTCTGTAAAATATTTGATTTAATTCAAGGAAATATCACCAAGAAAACAATGTAAAGGAGTCCTGTCCTGGCATCAGCATGAGCTCTAAATCTGGAAATCGTACCCTGGAAAAGACGACTGTCTCAACTGAGAGCGCAGCGACAAAAAACAGCTGATGGCAAGGGTGTTTTTTCGCTCAGGGTGCTGAGTGCTTAAAGAATATTTCAGGAAACAGCCCTACATTATCCTATTCATATTAAAGTAGGTTATTCCCAGAGCTGCCATTTTTATTTTGTGTTTATTTGGCATATTTCCCAGCCGGACATTTTGGCCATTGATATCTTTATCTGCTGGAAAACTGCACGAGATACCAGCCAAACGTCAGTAAATACCGGTTAATATAAACCCTGCATCTTCTGTCTTGATGGGGAAAAAAAAGGATACAATGGATGTATTTTTTTATTATCTTTAGGCAGTTCAGCAGACAGATTTGACTTTCCTATGTTGTTGCTTGTGACACAGAACTAAGCTCATCATGGTATTGACAAAATCTGCCTTAAAAAGCTAAAATAATGTAAAAAGAAAGCCACAGTAAGATGGGATGAACGCTCTCTGGCATGCCGTCAAAGCAATATCAGATTCCTTGTTCCAATTTCCCAACTGTCACGCAAGTCCTGGAGTCCTGAATGTCTCCATTAATCACGACAGAAGAGAGTGTTCTAGCCAATAATAACACATACATCAAAACACACATGTCTTTCTTCATGTACACTAAACTCACATCCTCACACAGATTAACAATAGCATTGCAGGAAGAAGGGTTAGTCACTGTCCCTCTGACCTCTTGTTTCCTGCAGAAGGATAAAGCAGAGAGGGAAGAAAGGAGGTGGAAAGGAAGCAAAGATGTGCAAATGCAAACATTCAAGAGACTCACATGATTTGTAACTATGTTGAAGGAAGGAAGGAAGGATGGGTGTTGCAGAGAATAAATGGATGAATAAAGAAAATGTGTGTACTGAGGGAGGGATGAGGGAGAGAAGAGGTTCTGAGGAAGAGACAGGTAGTCCCTCCTAGAAGCCTCCTTGCTGTTGCCGCTGCTGCTAGAGGGAGATTTCTTGTTTCTATTTTTAACCCTTTTTTTTTAAACCTCTTTGCCTTCCTTCTACTCTCTTTTTATTTCTCTTTTTCTTTCTATCTCTCCCTTGTGTTGATTTTTCTCTGTGTTGCTCTCTTTCTTTGTCTTCTTCGTTTTCTTACGGGTTTTCCTTCTTTTTCCACCTCTAGCTGTAGAAATGATTTTACTGTATGAGGTCCCTTATCTTTCCTACGTTGCTCCAGGAGGTTTGCAGAGCTGCGTAAATCCCTTTCCTGACAGAAACAGGTTCCCGCGGCTTTAATTGAGTACTTTTAAGCCCTGCAGCTGAGCGAATTAAGTTTTATCTGCCTTCATCCCTTTTAAGTCAGAATTTTCTCATATTCTCTTTATATGCAGGATTTTCTCCTACAACAGAATCAAGAATGCCGATGCATCTCACGAATATCAGTATTTTTTATTTCAGACTGACTAATTCAAGATCTAAATATTTTTCTAATCAATGACACAAGTTGTCTGCCATGATGGATTTTTTGTGCTGAACTACTTTATATACAAATGTTAAATCAATTTAAGAAACTGTAACAAGGTGGTTTCCTGCAAGAATCTGAAATCATTCTCTCTCTATAAACTCTATCTCTATTTTGCTATTTAATGAAGTTAATTGTAGCTTAGTTTACTCACTTACTCTGTACAGAAAGAAATAATTGTTGGATTGCCAGTCTCAGTATACTACATTGTAATACTTATCTTAAGAAAGCTCTTTGGGGCAAGGGACTTTCGGATGCAACATTTGTGTTGTAGTATACCAACCTGTTAACATGATCTTTTACTGCTACTAGATTCCTGACCACACTGAGCTGTGGTACAACTCTCATATTGCAAATGATCACATGGATGTCTCTGTGCTCAACACATTGACTTGTTTAACTCCATTGATTGAAGGGAGACTGATTGATTGTGTGGAGGATTCTGTACGTTTGATGGATGGATGCTGTCAATGGGAGACAGTTTTGGCTCATGGAGCTTCCCAATGGAACTGCCTGTTTCGCTGCGCCCTGCCCTGGTGCTCCACACAGACAGCCCATCTTTTTTTTTTTTTTTATGGGACGATGTTGAGAATTAGTTTTATTTATCTGATTTATATGGCTTAAATCATAGATAATAATAGCCTTTCTGTATTGCTGCTTTTAGGCTGTGCCTGCTGTGATGATTTCACCTTTTAGCTGTGAGTCAAATAGACCACCCTACACAACAAACATGCTGGTATTAATCTGGAATTATTATTAATAGAGCCAGACAATGGTAGCACTCACTACCCCTGGGCCACATGATGAGCTGGCCTATCACTCTCTCTCTCTCTCTCTCTCTCTCTCTCTCTCTCTCTCTCTCTCTTTCTCTCTCTCTCTCTCTCACTCACTCACTCACTCACTCACTCACTCACTCACTCACTCACTCACTCACTCACTCACTCACACACACACCCTGCTCACACACTCAGTCCCAGTATAGAAACAGACGCAGATGCTCACAACGTGCATATAGCATACAACTTAGTCACTGTAACACACACCTACACCACCTGGTTTACTGTTCAACCCAAATCAGACAGATGAGCTCAGGCCTGTTGGGCATGCTAGCAGCTGTTTGTCTGTTTCGGCAGTGTCTGACAATATGTCCTGACGTGTAGGAGTACTGGAAGCTCCTCCTGCCAGCTCATGACACTGTGGAAAACATTGTGGTATTGTAACTAGAGCAGGGGGTTTTTATCAGGGGAAAATCATTGAGACCAAAGAATTAAATTAATTGGTAATTTTATATGTTGGAGGGACTGATAGATGTATCCTGCCTCAAATTAGCCAAATGCGCCGTCTCAATCATGACTTACAAAATCTTGAATGTAGGAAATACATTTAAATGTGTTAGACAAGGCACCATCATTATCTGTAACCCCCCGTCATCAATCACCACGTCTCTCCTTTGCTGCTAAATGCTAAAGGCTTTCCCCCACTATCAGTTCAACATCCATAGAATGCATTTATTAACCTCCTTTGTTTGTTTTTACTCCTCCTTAAACCACAAGTAGTGATTGAAAAGACAAAACAGAAACAAGGCACAAATAGACTCTTTCCAAATGGTTTCGTCTTTGCTCTTGATTTAAATTCTCATTTTGAATGTAGACATACTTTGAGTGGTTTGGCAGTACTCAAAATACTCTATCTTTTTTTTTTCTTCTTTAGAGCAAGGTCTGGAGGAGACGAAAAAACTGTTGTTGCTGCTACTAGGCTGTGCTGTTCAGGTAAGAGCACACTTTTGTCCACTTCAACACTTATGCACTCCACACGTGTGTATTTCAAGCACTTTTCAAGCTGTATTGGTCCAACAGCATTCAAACATCGAGACAAAACATCAATACCATTGCAACATGATGTCTCTTATGTTGTGAAGCTCTCAAACTGAACAAATTGCTGAAGTTATTGTTATTCTGATCTGACATCTTTTAGTAGTTCAACTGCAAAGACAACTATTCTAAATGTACAGTAATAAATGGTGTAGTAGACCTTTTCCTTTTCCTGTGACAAAGCCCCATTCAGCTGTTACTCTATTTCAAACAAGAGCATTGGTCTCCCCCGTTAGATTTTTAGGGAAAAGTTATAGTTGCATACATGTGAGGAACTCCAACTGAGTGATGAGCACATAAAAGGGCTCAATCTCTAGTGCAGTCTTGTTCTAATCTCATGTTGAGTCAGCAAGGGAGTAAAACAATCTTTGTCTGATGTAGACGATAAACTTGACGTTAAACGTTAAACCTGTATCTCAGAGCATTTTCTGCCTTGTGTCTGGAGTTTGGTCTACTAACCTCCAGTTGACCTCCACGCCAGTCGTAAGCATCTCAAAAAAGTCCTGTACTATCTTCACCTTTTCTTCCCCCCTCTCCCTTCTCTGTTTACAGTGTGAGAGGAAGGAGGAGTACATTGAGCGTATCCAGACTCTGGACTTTGACACCAAAGCTGCCATCGCATCCCACATTCAAGAGGTATTTCTCCTTAATAATGAACGAATCTAGAGATTAAGAGATTTAAGTGCTTTGGCCACGGTATCAGTCATCTAATGTTCTGTATACAAGTAGTTCAATAATCTTATCGTTAAATTCAAAGCTTTGATACATTTCTAAAAATATGTTATGAATGCACATTTGTAAAGCAATCTTTCCTCTACATTGAGGGACAACAAAAGTTGTTGTGGATGATATAATATTTGATATTTTAGGTAACTCACAATCAGGAGAACGTAGTGGACCTGCAGTGGTTGGAAAGTGGGGAAGTACCTCCTGAAGACACCGACAGCCTCTCCAGGAACCTGGCTTTCCACCTTAAACGCCTGGTGGATGAGAGGGACACACAACTGGAAGTAATGACAAACATATATACAGTTTTTGTATGTGTGTGCATGTTTGATAAGAGATTCTTGAGCTGTATTGACATTTCCTGGAACTACAAAGGTCAACAACACACAAAGTAAGTGCTCTTAAGATGACAAAGCACAACAAGGAAAGTGTATATATATTCTCTTCATTTGTAGGCAGGTTTGATCTTGTGTTACTTTTTTTGTAGATGTCTGTTTCAGTTCTACCAACAAATGTTGCTTATGAAACAAGGAACTTCTTTTCAGCTTATGTGGAAACTTTTCCCCTTTTATGCTCTAACCACAAGAGAGCAGCCTTTAGGAAGGAAGGGTTGAAACTGTTAACTGTCTCCTGGATGGAGGTTGTGTGTGTGTCTGTGTGTGTTCTGCTTAGTTTATGCGTCATTAAATGAGTTTCCAACCCATATGATGCAGATGCCCACCACTGATGTAGCTGATGTGTGTGTGTGTGTGTGTGTGTGTGTGTGTGTCTTTTTGTGTGTCAGGGGTTCTAATAGCCTCCAGATTATCACTTTGCTGTCCAGCCGCTCTCAATTAAAATCCCATTTCCTGTCACGGTCCCTGGATCAAAACAGGCTGTGCGGGACTGTGGATGTAGTTTATGCCCTGTCGTATGTGTTCTTGTTTTGGGTAGTGGGGATGCTCTGGATGACTCCATGAAACTGCTGTCCTCCATGCCTCTTGTAAATGTTACTTGAATTGTTTAATCCATTTTGAACTAATAGCAAGAATGGTTCTGCCAAGTTTACTATATTTACAGAAACAAAATGACTTTTGCTCTTCTTCTAGTGTGTTCATGTTTTTTCCTGATTGAGGAGTCCACTATGAACTTGCACAACCTGACTTCTGTTAATGGTCTCTTGAACTCATCCCACTTCACGTACGTCTTCATTTTCCTCTTTCCATTCAGACTATAGTGGAGTTAACTCAGGAGAGAGACTGTGTGCAGCTGTCCCCACTGGCTCCCTGTCCAACCCAGTCTCCCGGGGACTCCCCCAGTATGAGAAGGACCGAGAGCCGACAGCACCTCTCTGTGGAGTTGGCAGATGCCAAGGCCAAAATCAGACGCCTTAGACAGGAACTGTGAGTACCATAGCTTTACCAGCTAGATAAGTAAATAATTAAATAGAACTAAGAGAAAAAAACAGAAACTATGCATACAAAAACATAATTTCCTGGAATTAGATGTCGAATACTGACAATGTTTGCCACTGTAGTTCTCATTTTAGCTTCTCTCTTTGTCATGACTTTCATTTTGAACTGGGAACTTAGTTGTTTGCTGAGTTTATGTTCTTAGTTGTCAGCCCTCTGGTTAGTTTGAATGACTGTACTTAAGCCTAGAGCTAAAAAACAATGATGACAATGCATAAGGAACACTTATGGAGACCAGCCATTCATTCCCACCATACATCTGTATTACTCATGTCAACCCCAGCAGCTGTGATGTCACACTGCACCACACAAAGAGACACCAGCATAAGACCCGTATCATTACCCTTGGTGGGGCCTTTTACATTCTGCTATGAATAATAGAGCTGCCTTTTTTAAGTGCTATAATCCCTTGACAGACAAAGGCTTAATGGTCAACACAGATAAGCTAGAAAATAAGGTGCAGCTTCTGAGGAGGGGAAGTATAATATAAATGTTGCACAGCAATAACATCTTGTGTTTCAGACTGTCTGGCGTCATGATGGTGGCGTTAAATACTTGATAGTTCCTGTGGATGTTGGAAGGCCATCCTTAATTTATAAAATGTTTTAAGATTAAGTCCACACTGAAAAGATTCTTCGATTACATTTCTATGTTCTGTGTCCAGCCATATAACATGTAGATTCTACTTCAAGTCCACCATCACCTCACACAGCATTAAAATGAAGGCAGCCTCTGGATATTTTCAATAACTCAGTTAGATTTTTGTCTGAACTGCTAAAGTCTGTTAAAAACAAATGGCCTCAAACCTTAAAAAATAGCCTTAGGTCATATTTGAAAGCTGGTAATTGAGCCCTGTATTTTGCAGGAGATGCTATTTTGTGTCCTTTTGTCAAAAAGACAGGACCGTGTGTGAGGGCTAAATGCAAACAAGAACGATGGTTCTTAAACAATTGGCTGTACTCAGAATGATGGAGTGCAGGTCACCCTCTGATTAGTCGCATAAAAAGAGTGAAAAGCACCTCTCCTTGAGAGGGCCTAAACTCAGTCATTGTGGCTCTCAGTGAAAAGATCTGGCATTCATCATTGTAGACATCTCTCATGAACATTTCCTTAGCAGATCTAAATAGGGCTACAGAACAACCTCCCACCCGCCGGTGAGTTATTTTGTTTGTTGGTTCCTATGGTTTTGTTAACTTGGTGCTGTGATGCATGGCCATCACATGAAAATATCTGTCCATCACAGATGAGGAACAAAGAATGAAGTATTTGGTCACATGGTTACGTTTTTGCTCTGAGGCAGAAGAGGAGTGTGTTGTTGTGCACGCACAGGCACAGATATATTCACTGCTATTCTGTCTGTGCATACAAATTAAGATGTGTCTGCAGTTAGGTCAAGTGTGTGTGTGTGGTGTGTGTGTCTGATGGAGTCCAGGTCAGAGCCTGGGGGTATGTTTCAGTGTTCCCACAGTGGTCTGTTTGTTAATGTTTCTGTTTACTGTTTCCCTGATGTTTTTTCTTCAACTGTCCAAATCCAGACACACACACACACACACACACACACACACACACACACACACACACACACACACACACACACACACACACACACACACACAGTTTGAGTCTTGTTGGTATTAAAAATAGATGTATGGTACATGACTTTTTCCCCTAACACAGTCAGGGTTGATTCAGAATATCACTTGCACTCACACAGTTAGTTAGACAAACCAAGCTCCAACTAATACAGTCACATACAGTACTTAAAGGGGACATATTATGAAAATCCACTTTTACAGTGTTTTTGAACATATATTTGGGTAACCTGAGAGTCTATCGACCCACAAAATTTGAAATAAATCCATCCAGTCCTTTGTTTGTTGTCTGCATAAGTCTTACAACACAGAGAAAATTGCTCCGTTTCAAATTTTCTCAGTTTGTGACATCACAAGTCGGATTTTGGTAAAAAAATCCCCTCCCCTCTGCTGGTTTCTCCACCCATGGACTCCACCCCCAGCCTAGAGCAAAACTTTTGCGCAGGTCCGCCATTTTTATTCTCACTACAGAGTAGTGATGTCTACCGGGAAAACTCAGGGGGGGCTCATTGCATTTAAAGAGACACACACACCAAAACGCGTTAAAGCGTTCTGCTTTATTCATGTTATGACCAAAGCACAGCACAGAGGTTTTATTTAGACCACAGGGGACTGTTTGAAAAGATGGAAAAGGGCTATAATATGTCCCCTTTAAGAAAGGCTACTGTTTTTTGTTATTGTTTAAACTGTTGGAGAGGTTATTATGGAGATTTTTTAAGCTACTCTTTGGTGCTGTTGAATTGTATTGCAATATATCACTTACAATTACTACAATTTTCCCACTCTATATATCACTGAGGAAAAATGAAATGACATCAACAACTCTCTGTAGTGCAGTGTGGTTCAACAGCATATCAAACTACATAAAAACCTTATGTGAGGTTGGATTTAATGCATGGTTGAACTGAGAAGTTTAGGACTGAAGCAGTGGCAAATTATCAACCATTTACTCTCCGGACTCTCTAAGTTTTGGGGTCAAATGGCCATAACAACTTAAGGAGCAGATCATTTACAAATGTTAAAAATCCCCTGAGATGCAAGGCAGGAATGTTCTTCTAGCTTGAATAAGTTACAAGCACACTCCAAATGCACATTTTGCTCTACACTGGTGAGAAACTGCTCACATATTATTTATAGTGGGATTGAATATGATCTTATTATTAATACGTTGGAACAGGTCAGTCAAGTTAGGTTGATTCCTGTTTCCAAGTTGAGGAGTAGCCTCATTTATGACACAGTCTAATTCCCCTGTTCCTTGACATAATATTATAAGTTACAAAAGAAAACACAGATGGTGTGACTCTATCATCATTTAAACTTAAAGAAAACAAGGACAAACCATTCCCTTTATTCCTTGTGTTTTCAAATATAGCAGTGGGGTTTGTGTCAGTGCTTGTGCAGATGCATTGTGTGCTAAACCATTAACATAAGCAGCAGAGCCAGCTGCATCCATAATACGAGCCCAAAGCTAATCTGCTATGCTGGAGTTGACAGGTGTTTGTGATCTGGGGTAGGGAAGTTGAGGGGAGGAAGAGGAGAGAGGGAGGGAGGCTATCTGATGAAACCAACTCAGCAATCAGTAAAGGAACATCCTGCCTGCATATAGAGTCCAACTTTCCCAATAATGTTAGCTGTGGGAGTGAAGAGAAACAGATAAATGGGAGAGAAAGAATAGAGGAATACTTTTTCCTTATTGAGATGCATTTTGAGCTGTATCGAAGAGGCCATCAGATGTTCAGTGGAGCAGTTTCAGGCAAATGGACACATACAAAGGCATGCAAAGTTACACATCTGTTGCTTCAGAATAAATCAAGAGCATGGGTTTAAGCCCCATGGTCAGATTTGCATGTCTGTTTTAGCTGTTTAGATGCTCTCTCCCCCCTTTATGTTTGTCAGGGTGTTATTTTGAGTCTGATGTCCAGCTGAAGGAGGTTGTTTATATGTGGCTAAGGCAAGACACAGAAGAGACATTGTGTCCTCCTGACTCCCACAGATGAACACACATCAGACACATCAGGCTGTTTTAGGCTGGTTAGTTGATTGATAGATGTTTTAAAACAGCATGTGAGTTGCTGATATTTTTAACTCAGATTCATCTTATACTGTATATTCAAAAGGCAATGATTCTGGTGTGTGTCTATTCTGACATTAGTTTTTAAATGAAGAAGCTTTTAACAAAAATCATTTAGAGAGCTGACTCTTCAGTTCAACCTCCTGTCTAATGATATCATCTAGTTAAATATTGTGCTTCGAATCAGTGTTAATCTACAAAATGCCAAGGTACTAAATCTAATATACCAAAGTCAAATCAGCAAACTATGTTATGTGCAACTATTCTATGTAACCATGTCAATAGTGTGCTACCATTAAATGATTGATCTCTATCTTTGAAATGGAAACAGCCCGACAGGAATGCCCTTAATACACTGACTGAAACACACTCATGCAAGCACCCTTAAAAAACTCGCTACATTATTTTTGATATGTGGCTTTGGACGAATCAATCAAGCAAGATACAAAAAATAAAAACAAAAGCGAATGCTGCCTTTTTTGCTTCTGAGAAATGTGTTCCTCTTTTGCACATGGCTTTCTTTCTATCATTCCTCTATATGTTGCAGTCTCCAACTTTTTCCATTTTTCCTCCCTCCAACTTCTCTCCCTTAAAATCTCTTTTTTTTTCAGAGAGGAGAAGAGTGAGCAGCTCTTGGACACCAGGCAAGAGCTTGAGAACATGGAAGTGGAGCTCAGAAAGCTTCAGCAAGAGGTAATGCCACAACAAACACACACACACCACACACAACTACATGAACAATACACAATCATTTACATGATTTCATTTTCCCTTCACCTGAAACGTCATCCTCTTTCTTAGTACTTTGTTTCCGCAGTGCTGCCAGGCTTTAATCAGCCAGCTAGTGACTTAGCTCATTAGGAGCTATTAGAGCTATCTTTAGTCCGGCACATGGCTTTTGATTTGGATGAGGCGGTATACTGCCTGGCTGGCTGACAGACTGAATGCTGTAAAGAAGGTGGATAAGTGCAGGGCATGGAGGACTTTGTGTGTGTGTGTGTGTGTGTGTGTGTGTGTGTGCGTGTGCGTGGGCGCGGGCGCGTGCGTGTGTTTGTGATAATTAAGGCTGTGAAGGGTTTGTTCTTTTCCTTATCCCTTACATAACAGGCAACTCTCAGGCTGTAAGTTGTTAACAGATAATCTTCTAGTCATTAAAGATAACTGTCACTGAACCCACTGACTTGGAAAAGAAAATCTTTGGTTTGGTTCGTGATTGATCATCTTCATTAGTTTGATTTGTTATTTGGAGAAAAGCTCTTGTTAATACATTTTTTTGCAAATATTTCAGAACAGGAAAATACGTATTCTTGTAATCATGCTCTGTATTTGTCTCTCAACTCCCGCAGAGCTTCCAGTTGCTGTCGGACGCTCGCTCAGCTCGGGCCTACCGTGACGAGCTTGATGCACTCAGAGAGAAAGCAATCCGTGTTGACAAGCTTGAGAGCGAGCTGAGCCGATACAAGGAGAGACTTCACGATATTGAGTTTTACAAAGCCAGAGTGGAGGTACACAAATGCACATAAAGAGTGACACTGCATGCAAACTAACTAATAGACTAATTCATATTAGGTCAGACTCCCATGTAGTAATAAACAGCAGGCAAGCAGAGTGCTGTAGTGCACTACAATACAATCAATACACAACACAAGTAGACGTTTTTGTGTTGTAAATTGCAGAAATATTAAGTACACCATCACTTTGCAAATTTATGAAATTCATTATTCAAGTTAACCAAATTGCATTTTTTGATTAAAGCATATTGTATCTGGTGCCAACCATGTACAAATGTGCACATGGAGAAAAATCCAGACTTTGGGGGTGGAACGCTGTAGAGGAAAACACAGTCACATTGTTTTGACCAAATGTAGATAACTTGAAATACTAAAATGTTCAATTTAAAATGTGTTGCTTGAACGTTTGTGCCATCTTTAGTGTGTTTTGCTGTCTAATGTAAAATTCTCTTCTGATGTTGTGGTTTCTGAAGGAGCTGAAGGAGGACAACCAGGTAATGTTGGAGACTAAGGCCATGTTGGAGGAACAGCTGGATGCTAACCGGACCCGGTCAGACAAACTGCACCTCCTGGAGAAAGAAAATCTTCAGCTCAAATCCAAGATTCATGACCTGGAGATGGTGAGAGGATGAATTCATGTCTGTTTTTCCAGCATTGAGTTCTGAGGTTTGATTTTACAGTTTGTGATGAGGGTTAGAGTTAGTGGAGCTGTCTTTCAATTGTAGAGGGTAAAAAAATTAAAATAAATAAATAAACAGGACAAGGACAGCATTTGCGCTGTCATGTGCTCGGCTTTTGTTTATTTTTACATACAGTTTATGTCTCTGTTGTTATCTTCAGGAGAGAGACATGGACCGTAAGCGCATGGAGGAGTTGCTGGAGGAGAACCTTGTGCTTGAGATGGCCCAGAAACAGAGCATGGATGAGTCTCTGCATCTGGGCTGGGAGCTAGAGCAACTATCCAAGACACCAGAACTGACAGAAGGTAAGAAGATTATGGAGCCAGGGATCTTTACATAACCAGAGAAGAAGTTAAAGTTTCTTTTTGTTGACTGCCTACTGGTGCAAGAACAAAAATTGTTAAGGAAAGTGAAGGGGATAGGGTATGGAATAGCTTGCAGCTCAATTGGCCAGGTTGAAGTCTGCAAAGGGCCAACAAACTGGGCTTTGGTCATTGGCTTTTGGCCCTGGCATCTTCCCCATAACAGCTTCCCCATAACATATACCAGTCTCCACTGTGTTTTCTTTCCACTTGGTTTAGGTTTAATTAATATTCAATGGCTCCTGGAGGATAATCTGTGTGTTTGGATCATAAAAGCTGTTAAGAGGTTTAATTAGCCAGGGGTCTCAAGACTTTGTTTATGTGTGTGTGTGGGTAGGGTGTTGTTTATTAAACAGCACTTTAAAAGCTTCAACACCTACTGATTGAACCCTGGGGCTTTTTATTCATACATTTTTGAACTGATTTATGGTTATCTCTGCTGTTTTACAAAAAATGCTTTTGCTTTATTTGATTCATTTTTTTTATTTGATTTTTTTTTTTTTTTTTTCAGTCCCTCAGAAGTCTCTGGGTGAGGAGGTGAATGAGCTGACTTCGAGTCGCCTGTTGAAGCTAGAGAAAGACAACCAGGCCCTGCTGAAGACTGTGGAGGAGCTTAAAGGAGCAGCCGGTCAGCAAACCGTGTCAAAACTATCAAAACTCAGCCAGGAAAACCAGAGACTGAACCTGAAAGTAAGCCATGAGCTGTGTGATGTGTTGCCGTATGTGGTTGGATTAGGGTTGAGTAAGTGGGTTAAGTGGGGTTAAGTAAATAGTTTTAATTTCCTGCTTTTTCTTAAGGAGAAACATGAGAAGTATTTAATGGCAAAATGACCCCCCAGCAAATACAATCTATTATTTTAGGAGCCTTCACATACAAGGGTCATTTTTGGGTGGGGAGGACAGTAAGCCACATTGTGATTAGTTTAAAGAAGTTAACACTGGAGTTAACGCTGTTGCATGAGTGAGTTTGTTTTTATTCCAGTTTGATAATTACAGCCAGAGAGAACCCTCTGTGCCTGCAAGTGTCCCAATTCAGCTAACGTTATCTGACCAGGAACAAACGTCATCACAACAAATGCATACTACACTTCAGCCACTGCCTTACAGAGCAACACTGTTAAGAGCCATACATCTAATAGGCATTACTCCCCCAAGATTAGCATATTGCATCAACACTCCTCCTATATATCTCCCTTGGACTTGACTTTAGGTCTTTTCAGAAATAAATAAGAGAAAGCAGGAGAGAAAGTCTCGAGAGGGATGAATAGGGGGATGAAAGCAAAGCTGTAAATCAGGCAGCCCTCCATTTCCTTTTCCTTTCCAGACTCTGACACTCGAACGCCCCTCACTAAGAAAAATCTCTCAGCTCTTCTCAGAAACATAAGCTTCTCTCTCTGCCCTCTGAATGAAAACCTTCAAATTGTGTTTGCTCTCACAAAGAGAAAACCCAGAGAGGGAAATATATGTTTGAGTAACTTGAGGCCTAAAGCTGAAACACAGCTTAGCATTTGAATGCAGCTACTGGTAGATTTGAAGCACAGAAATTCTCTCATTTAATCTGTGTGTGTCTGTGTGTGTGTGTGTGTGTGTGTGTAATATAATAATATCATCAATATACATATGATACTGCAACATAGGATATGATGCAGGACAAACATCTGAAGGGAAAATAAGACTAAAAAGGACACACAATAGCTGACAGTAAATATTTTACAACAGTTACAAAAGTGCCATCAGCTTTCAGTAACACCAACCAAAACTTTAAAACCTAATCAAGAGTAGGCTAAAAATGTTTTGTAATTGTTTTGTTTTCAGTTGGAGCAGCTGGAGAGTGAACTGACGGCAGACAGAGATTCGCTGCGCAGCTCTGAGTCACTCAGTACTGACCTGATGAAAGAGAAGGCTTTACTGGAGAAGACTCTGGAAACACTCAGAGAAAACTCTGAGCGACAGGTACACTTTCTGTTTGTTTAGCATCAGTAGAAACTTTTGAGGTTTATTATATGCTGCGGGTAATAACTGATGCTGTATCCTTTTCTGAGTTCCTTATTGAAGGATACATAATTGAGTGAACAGGCTGCACACTTCAGCGCAGTTACATTAGTATTTTATGGAGACCTTTCATCACATGTGGCCATCATGTGCTTTAAAACATACACTGTACAATCCGGTGTATAAGAAGCACTTTTGATACATAATTATTTTTTTTCACCTAGAAACTTGGCTGCATCCTATATAACTGTGCAGCCCTGTGCTGGGAAACAAAGCGATACAGGCGAGGCTTGCAGCCACTTATTTGTCATCTCAGTGGTTAATTTAAAGCAAACGGTGGTATACAGTTCAGTACATAAAGCGTGTGGAGTGCTTCCTCCTTACACCAGTACTGTAAGATCTAAAACATTTGTCTTTCACACAGTCAACATGTGGGAGACACCTGCCTAATAAAACGATGAAGTTGTGAGATAATTTAAAATCTGTTAAATACAACTCCATGGCGTCATTAAAACTCTGATGTCTGCTGTGTAGCTGAAGGGTCTGGAGCAGGAGAACAAGCACCTGGGCCAGACTGTGTCGTCTCTGCGTCAGCGCTGCCAGGTCGGTGCTGAGGCCCGGGTAAAAGACGTGGAGAAAGAGAATCGAGTTCTCCATGAATCCATCTGTGAGACCACCGCTAAACTCAATAAAATGGAGTTTGAAAGGAAACAACTACGTGAGTGTCATGTTTAAAAGATTCTTTTCGTTTGTTAAAGTAAAGATGTGTTTTTCTTTCTGTCCCTTTTGATCCTTAAGGACTCCGTATCATACAGTTCATTTTATTTTCCATCCTTTTTTTTTTTTTTTACCTGGAATTACATTAAAAGTGTTTTTTTTTATCCAGGTAAGGAGCTTGAGGTGATGAAGGAGAAAGGTGAAAGAGCAGATGAGTTGGAGATTCATATGCAGAAGCTGGAAAGGGACAATGAGAGCCTGCAGAAGAAAGTTGCCAGCCTTGGAATCACATGTGAAAAGGTTATATTTTATTTTTTGCCTGGTCTGTACTTTAAGATGTCTGTGTTTCTTTTTACCATTAAATAAAGCAAAGTATTATCAACAACAAAAACATTTAGTGCTGTGTCAGGAACATAAGGAAAACGTTCAGCTTTTTCTCTACTTAATCTGACTGCCACTAATGTGTGCGTCTGTAGGTGTCTTCTTTGGAGAAGGAGAACTCTGAGCTGGAGGCAGAGGGCCGTCGTATGAAGAAGAGGCTGGATGCTCTGAAGAACATGGCTTACCAGCTGGAGGCTGTGGAAAAGGAGAACTCTCAGATAGAGCAAGAGAACCTGCAGCTCCGACGCTCAGCTGAGACTCTCCGGTCGGCGGGGGCTAAGGCAGCTCAGCTAGAAGCAGAGAATAGAGAGCTGGAGAGTGAGAGGAGCCAGCTGAAGCGCAGCCTGGAACTGCTCAAAGCTTCGTCAAAGAAAACTGAGAGATTAGAGGTGAGACTTCATTACTGCGGGTTGTACTGTTAGTACTTCTGTGGCTAAAGAGCAGTAGAGCAGTACTATGAAAAAAGGCAATCGTGTGGCAAGAATCTTTTTTTAGGAATAACAGGCCGACTACTACCAACTGTAATGTTGAATTATGTGTTAAGCACAAGTTACCTGGTCCCTTACAAAGACAACATGTGTCTTTACATAAGGTTGCACAGGACAGGTAGAGTTAGAGGCAGCCTAGAGATTTTTATAATTATCTCAAATTATTATTTTAACAGGTAAGTTACAGGGGATCTGGCATATAATGGCATCTGGGAGCAGTGCAACTAGTTCATGAATGCTTTTAATATCCCAGTCTGGCTTTCCTTCTCCCAGGTGAGCTATCAAGGCCTAGATACGGAGAATCAGCGCCTACAGAAGGCTTTAGAGAACAGCAGTAAGAAGATCCAGCAGTTGGAGGCAGAGCTGCAAGAGGTAGAGACTGAGAATCAAAGCCTACAACGCAACCTAGAGGAGCTCAAAATCTCCAGTAAACGCCTGGAGCAGCTTGAGCAGGAGGTAGGTCATACAAGTTTTTCATATTCACTCATTAAGAAGAAAAATGAATATGTGCAGAAATGTTGGTTATAGTGGTTTGAAAAGTGTGAACTGAATAGTGAGGCATGTCTGGGAAAGTACACTTTTTGACTATTTCCTGGAGTAGAACAGATAAAATATCAAGTGGGATGGCTGTTGGTGGTTTAGTGACATAGCTACTTCATCTTTTTTCGGGGATGGACTGATTCCGACTGGCAGAATCAGGTCAATCATTTGGCCTAAAAATAGCAGTCCAGGCCAACTCAGAGTTGTGGGTTGTTATTCAGCAGTCTAAAGGATGTTGCATGTTAAACAAATAAAACCTAATAATGTGTTATTTGGCTCTAAAGCAGCACTGTAGCTCATTACAGTTAATTCTGGTGACTTTTCCAATTGTTTACAAACAGAATTTGGATTATCAAGATTTTTTTTGTCTGAATTGATTTTTGCCTCCTTTGATTTATTCTTGAGCCCAACATGAACAAGGTATTTAGATTTAACGTAATGTGAATGCTCTCCATTACGTCTCCCCTAGAACAAGACTCTGGAACAAGAAAGCTCCCAGCTGGAGAAAGACAAGAAGCTTCTGGAGAAGGAGAACAAGCGACTGAGGCAGCAGGCTGAGATCCGGGACGCGAAGCTGGATGACGACAACCAGCGGATCTCTTCCTTGGAGAAAGAGAATAGGACCATGGGCAAGGAGATGATCTTCTTTAGGGACTCCTGTACGAGAGTGAAAGACCTGGAGAGGGAGAACAAAGAGCTGGTCAAACAGTCCAGCATTGATAAGAAGACCCTTATCACACTTAGGGAGGTAAGAGGAGCCCTCACAGTGTCAGAGGCCTGCAAATAATGCTTTTTTAAATGTATACGAGTAATTAGAAGGTTTCATTAAAGCTCAGTCTTTCTCATTGTGTGGTTTTGTGTGTTAAGGAGCTTGTGAGTGAGAAGCTGCGGACTCAGCAGATGAATAATGATCTGGAGAAACTGACCCATGAACTTGAAAAGATTGGGATAACCAAGGAAAGACTGCTGCATGATGAGAGCTCTGACGACAGGTATTATCTCACAAACTGGCACACACTAGCCAAAATATTTTACTGTTCTATGATGGCATTCAAAGCCATGCATCCTGTGGGAAACTTCCCTAGCCAACATCACCCTGCCTGCTTCTGTAAACTCCTGCCAAGGAGTCAGTCGGGCCTGGCTATTGTTTCTAACTGTACTCACTGACATTCAAACACACACAGCGCTAACTTGAGTATTTATTTTCAGGTTTAAGCTCCTGGAAACCAAACTGGAGTCCACTCTGAAATCATCTTTGGAGATAAAAGAGGAAAAGATCGCCGCCCTAGAGGCCAGGCTGCAGGAGTCTTCAAACCTCAACCAACAGCTTCGCCAGGAGCTTAAAACAGTCAGTAACATATAACAAATCCATGATTTAAATGATAGAAACACATGCACATACTTGCAGTATTTTGGATGTGTTGCAGACATATTCTTAGCTGAACTCAAATACACACAACCCCATATAAAAAATGCATTCAACCCCCCAACAAAACAAAATATCAATCTCACAGCCTGTCCACTTAAGAACAGCATGTCCCAAAATCTTTCTCCAGCAATCCAAAACACTAGAAAGCACTGAAAACACTGAGGGCATCTCAAGGCCGATGCATTATTAATTCATCCACTCTTCCACTTCTATCGCCAGTTTATCTATTTATGAGGCAGTAGGAGTCGGTGAAAGAGGTGGAGAGAAGTAGAGGATGTCTGCTTTTTCTTTGGGGAGGCGTTTGTGTTCTGAACTTGCCAACACAAATCAGATTCTAAACTGAAGGGTTCAGAGGAAACCCTGTGTGGCTGAACAGTGCTCAGCTGTAATTCTGCAATTGATGCTGTCTGCTACCTTCCTTACTTTTTTATGGCTCATGTCATAATCTGTGTGTTTGTTCTCCTTTAGTTGTTTCATAATGTTACAAGCCTGGGGCAGTGCTTCATTCCCACACATTTTAAATATTTATATTGCAGAATTAATGTGAGTGTGAAAAACAAACCTATTAAGATTTTGTGTTGAAATGTGTTTCTCTCAAGGTGAAGAAAAACTATGAGGCTCTGCGTCAGAGGGAGGAAGAGGAGAGGATGGTGCAGAGCTCGCCCCCTAAAGGAGGGGAGGACCCTCAGGGTTTCAGTAAATGGGAGAAAGAGAGCCATGAAGCCACCAGAGAGCTGCTAAAAGTGAAAGACAGACTTATTGAGGTCGAGAGGAATGTAAGTCAGCACAACACAAGGATTTCTTATGTGATGTTTCCATAACACAAACGTTTGGGTTGTGCTTTTTTCTCTGAATGTATTCTAATATGCCAGTTATCTTTATATTCTGAATGTGTTTTGTCCAGAATGCCACACTGCAGGCTGAGAAGGCAGCTCTGAGGAGCCAACTCAAACAACTGGAAACTCAGAGCTCCAATCTGCAGGCTCAGATAGTGGCCGTGCAGAGACAAACGGCTTCTTTACAGGAGAACAATACATCACTGCAGACGCAGAACGCCAAGCTGCAGGTAATCCACCACATATTCTACATAGTACAATATCCAGGAGGAATTTAATCTCTGCATTATCACCAAGGAATGGGTGGAAACACTTTTAACACAGACAAAATATATAGATTAAGTTGTGCACCTTTAAAATCTTAACAAATTCAAGCAGCTTTAGCCATAAGGTGGAATCTGATTGTTACTACTTTGGCTTATTGCATTCCTGTTTTACAACTTTGAATCATATTGCATGATCTTCATCTGCAGCGAGACCTTATCATGGTGTGCTCTGTTAAATACCTCAATACCATTTTTTTTTTGTGTAAAATTTTATTTTGGACGTTTGGTCTTATTTTGGCTGTCCCTTCTTCTCAAACATGTTCTGATATATTTCCAAGAAATATGTAGTATTTATTTATATTGGTGCAAATGATATAAATATAAAAATATTATTGATGTATAATCAAAATCAAGAGGAAACTGCAACAATCAAAGAACCCAATAGCATCATAAAATGCTTCCCGAAAAATGTTGTGATGCTTTAAATAATACAACTTACAATATTCTACATTTAAAACATGCCAGTGTCTCGTCCTCTTATAGCTTTGGTGTAGTTGTACAGTTGCCTTGCATGGCTGCTCAGCTCCCTGGATTTAGACTTGTACTCCGTGTTTGGCAGTAATTCAAACCCTGCTTATGGGTGACAGGATTTGCACTGACCATACAGTAGCTTCTAGCTGTTTGTGTGTGTGTGTGTGTGTGTGTGTGTGTGTGTGTGTGTGTGTGTGTGTGTGTGTGTGTGTGTGTGTGTGTGTGTGTGTGTGTGTGTGTGTGTGTGTGTGTGTGTGTGTGTGTGTGTGTGTGTGTGTGTGTGTGTGTGTGTGTGTGTGTGTGTGTGTGTGTGTGTGTGTGTGTGTGTGTGTGTGTGTGTGTGTGTGTGTGTGTGTGTGTGTGTGTGTGTGTGTGTGTGTGTGTGTGTGTGTGTGTGTGTGTGTGTGTGTGTGTGTGTGTGTGTGTGTGTGTGTGTGTGTGTGTGTGTGTGTGTGTGTGTGTGTGTGTGTGTGTGTGTGTGTGTGTGTGTGTGTGTGTGTGTGTGTATGTTTTTGCTAAAGCGTATATAAGCACATGTTAATGGTTTGCTAAAGGAAATTAGGGGTTTCTTTTCAAGTTACAGAAAGTCTGTTGGTGCATAGACAAAATGTGTGTGTGTATACACACACACTAATCATGATTGAGGAGAAATTTAGACTCTGAAACTACTCTGACCACAAAAGAAACATGAAGAGAAACAGTTTTCCTTTTGATTCTTTGTAGATGGAGCAAATAGAGACACAGCACCCCCTATAGACACAAAAGCAAAAACCTCTACAAACTTAACCTATATCTTCTTTCACGTTCAAAGGAAGAGCTCAGTTCTCTTCACATAATACAGTAAGATGAGCTTTTAATAGATTTAAATCAATTCAAAATGTTTAAGTTAGAATCTGCAGATCAGTTTTTCCTTCCACTACGTTTCTCTTATTCCGCTGTCCTTATTCACCTCAACCTCCTCACCCAAGTTTCCCCATGAGACTTGTCCTTCTTTTCTCACTATATTCATCTATGATAGGCCAGTGTATACCTTCACACCAAGTATTTAATTTATCTCCATTCTCCTCTTATTTTATAGGTTGAGAACTCCACCCTAAGCTCGCAGAGTGCTGCCCTCATGGCCCAGAACGCCACGCTGCAGACCCAGCAGACCAGCGTGGAGGGTGAAAGAGAAGGAGCTCTGAAGGACAAAGAAGAGCTGAGGTCCACCTATGAGCTGCTTCTCCGTGATCACGAGAAGCTGGCGGCACTCCACGAGAGGCAGGCAGCCGAGTATGAAGCCCTGATCGGGAAGCACGGAGGCCTGAAGAGCTCACACAAGAGCCTGGAGCAACAGCACAGGGAGCTGGACGACAAGTGAGATGGGGCTTATAATGAACAGTTTATCTGTCATTCGTTACTTTATATACCAATCTGATAAGGTTATTTGATGATGGAAATATTCAATCAATTACAAGAGTTGCCACCACGAGTAACTAGAGGAAACTGTAGACCACATAGGATGATGGCAATATGTGTGCTTTCCTCTTTTTACTCATTGAATGTAACGCTTGTATGTTTTTATACATTAAGGTACAAGCAGCTCCTGCATAAGAAGGGAGATCTGGAAGAGCTGGATAAAAACCTGAAGGCACAGCAGGAAAAGATGGTGCTGGAAAATCAAACAAACCAAGCTACAGCTGACCAGTGCAAACTGCTCAAAGAGGAGAACGATAGGTAAGCCCAGCCTGTATCAATCTGTATCTGAAATACTTGGAAATGTATAAACTTAACCCCCCTTATTGGGAAAACTATTTTCACATTGAGCTCCTCTGCTCTTTTCTTAGACTAAATTCCACCTATCGCCAGCTATTGAGGGACAATGAAAATCTCCAGCATGACCACAAGAACATTAAGAGCCAGCTGAACAGCGCCAAACTGGAGCAGACAAAGCTTGAGGCTGAATTCTCTAAACTGAAGGAGCAGTACCAGCAGCTGGACATCACCTCAACAAAGCTCACTAACCAGTGTGAAGTAAGGAGAGACAGATTTATTTTTGGGTTTCAAATCGTGTTGGGGTGCCACGTTCAAAGCCAACAATGTTTTTCATGTATCAACATTGAACGACTTCTAAAGCCAGCTGTGTTGTGGATCACTCCCTCAAATGTTTTCCAGTTGTCCAGGCAAGTATTTGATTCATTTTTATGTGTGTGGTTTAGTTGTTGAGCCAGCTGAAAGGAAACCTGGAGGAGGAGAATCGTCACCTGTTGGACCAGATCCAAACTCTGATGCTACAGAATCGCACCCTGCTAGAGCAGACCATGGAGAGCAAGGACCTGTTCCACGTGGAACAAAGACAATACATGTAAAACCCTGATGATGTTTGCTCTTCGAAACAGAAAGCAGATATCTTTTTTGAATTGGTTGCTGTTAGCAATGGGATGTCAATTATATTTAGATTGTATTCATTTTCACTCTTGTCCGTCTAATTGGATGATCTCTTATTTCTTCACTAATCAGAGACAAGCTTAATGAGCTGAGGAGACAGAAAGAAAAGCTTGAGGAAAAAATCATGGACCAGTACAAGTTCTATGACCCCTCTCCCCCACGCAGGTAAGAAATCAATTATTTAGTTGAAACAAGTAATTTTGTGTAAGTGACCTCACCATGGCTGGAGTAACATCTCAGTGTAATAAGGACTTTAGAACATCTGAATCAAAATGTCACAAACAAGCCAGTATCATAGTCAGTTCTGATGTTTGAAATCTGTTTGCTTGTTTACTTGTATCTCTGAGGTAAGGGAATGGTAGCAACACAATGAAACTGCAGCTTCAGGAAGTGATGCATCAAATATTTATGACCTGTAGGGTTTAAACAGCTGCATACTGCAACACTGTTTGTCTTCAGTATCCTCAATGTGATAAAGATTAAAAGTACACAAACTGAAGAAACCACACCATTGTAGTCCATTCAGCTTTTATATCCTTTTAGTGTCAGTGTGCACTTTGTATATCCTATGTGTTACCTCTTCTTGGTCTTTCTGTCTCAGCCTCTCTCTTTTCCCCTTTATCTAGGCGTGGCAACTGGATCGCTTCGAAGATGAAGAAGCTGATCAAGCCAAGGAGCAGGGAGAGGATGCGTTCTCTCACCTTGACTCCTTCTCGTTCAGAGTGCGGTGATGGTTTCCTCAGCTTCCCTCAGGACAGCCAGGACAGCTCCTCCATCGGCTCTGGCTCCAACTCGCTGGATGACACACTTACACATAAGAGGAGCAGCAGTGAGTACATACAATTCACCTTTACACGCTCGGAAGTTCAATTATAGTTTCAGCCACGAATTAAGGAAAATCTGCTGAGGATGAATGACAGACCAAACTTCCTGCACAGACGTTTACTTAGCTTACCAAGCAATGTTCAGAAAAAGTAGCGGAGTAAAAATAGTATGACAATAATCATACACATCTGATATACTTTCACTGACAGTTATTCATACACTCACATACAAGTACATACAAAGACATACATGAAACACACTTCTGTGTGTGTGTGTGTGTGTGTGTGTGTGTGTGTGTGTGTGTGTGTGTGTGTGTGTTTGTGTTTGTGTACTGGTCGAATGGGTCCTCCCTTAACTATTCCTTTGCTTCTTTATCTCTCTCTCTGCGAAGGGAAGAGAGGGCAGCAGTCACATGCCCAAGGGCAGGGGTCCACCAATGGTATGATGCGGATGGGGAGGGTGGGCGGGGTTTGTGATCCGACTTTCACGTCTCTCAGGGCATGTTTTCGTGAGTCCATTGTCTATGTCACTCAGCTGTTCAAACAGTATGGTTGAGCTGCACAGCACTAGGAGGTTAACTCTGAACCTGGAACCTGACACAAAACGTTATTTTTGTCCGTGTTAGAAACAGTGGGAGCGCTTGATATGTGCAAGCTGTCGTCATTTCATTTGCTACAAAACTAATTGTCACTATAAGCAACTTTGTCCCAAGAACAAATACTTTTTTAGTGTGTGTAGAGATAAGAGATTGATATTTGGGCGTGTTGGGTAGAAAAAAATAAAGCGGAACTCTAAAGATCTCACAGACAGTCTCATGACAGGTCTTACTACTGCACACCTAAGAAAATCACATAAAGCCTTTTGTGGCTCCAGCCAAAGTTCCACCAAATCAGTTGAAGTTTTAGGTAACTCTAAAGCTTGTGTTGAAGATTAACAAAGAAGTATCTTTACCAGTCTTCTCTCAGCTTAAACTTTCCATCATGAGTCCAATAATGTTGAGGAGAAAATGAGTGCAGTACTATTTTACCTTAAGTCGGGTGTCAAGCTAAATCAAGCGCCTCTCATTTGTTTCAAACACTTCAGGAATATTTTGTGACAGGTCCAGCTCAATCCTTTTTTTTTCTCAAAGTGTCTTCAGGCTTTTTAAGCTCTCGGTTCTTTCATGTCAACCTGCTGATCTGTGCAGTTCACCTCTAAATAACCGAGAAACTCCCTCTAATGTAGCATCAAAGCTATTAAAAGGTGCAATGCATTCTGGTTCACCTCCAGTCTATGCAAGATGTTTCAAATCCCTGTTTGGATTAGTAACAAATATGGTAAAGAGAATGATGCTGGGACATGGATAGATGTACACTTTCCTCAAACAAGTGGTTGTTTTACAAGTTCAATCTTAAAGTTAAAGGAAGAGTGAATGAGAAAAGTTTTTATAGAAGAACTTGAATGTATGGAATGAGCAAGATAACGCTTTCTTCATTTTAAGAAATGTAATAAAAAGAAAGTTGTGTATTCTTTCACACCACTTTGGAAAAACCAAGGGCCATAGAAATGAGAGGCTGACACATTAAAGATATGAAGGTTTCTTTTTCTTTCTTCATTTCCTTTTTTTAAGTAAACACTGGAAGAAAATACAAAGAAGCCTTAAGTTACCATAAGGTCACATGCAAATGTAAATAACTAAAACTAGAAATACAAAGATTTTAAACCTTAAGACGTTAAGACATGATGCAGTTTATGGTGTTATAAAAAGGTTTATTTTGTCTGTGAACACACATTCCACATTGATGCTGTTAGCCCCCACTTTCAACTTTTGACTCTCCTAATTGCACCCTTTAATATTCTTCATCCTCTGTGTGTTACGTAGGTGTAATTATGTGACAGTTGTGTCGTGGTGTGCAGAATGTATTACTTTAAAAAACACAATCATGTCATTAACATAAGAGTGCCTGGGTGTTTTGCTCTGAGGATATCAATGTGTGGGAGTGTTTGTGGGTGCATTTGCATAATGTGTTTACATTGATGTACTTGTTTGTATTCTGCATCTGTGTACAGAAGTCTGCCCTTAAAAATAATATCCAACCTACTGGGAGGTATTTGAGTCCTCACTTGACAGTTATTTTAATACAGAATAAGAAACATAAAATAATTTGACATGTTGTTTTAATAATGCTTGTAACAATCACTGGGGCGTTGTAATATCATGACACCCCCCTCCCCCTCTAAGCAATATTTTGTAGTTGTTTTGTCTATTGCATTTTTGTCTGTTGTCCACTTGAGTGTCCAGGGGCTCGGCTCTCTCTGCGTCCCTCCCCTGGCTCTCTGTAAAATCGTTAACCACATCCCTCTGTTCTGCCCTCCTTTTTCTTTTTTTTAAATCTTTTCCTCCACCTCCCTTGGGCTTGTTGCTCTTTCTCCCCTGTCTGTCTATCTGCCCGTTTCTTTCTCTCTGTCCGTCTGTCTGTCTGTCTCTGGCTGCTCTCTAACAGCATTAAAAAGGTTGCCTTTCATGAGGAACAGATCCAAGGACAAAGACAAGGCCAAGGCCATCTACCGGCGCTCCATGTGTAAGACCTCTGTTAGCCGCCACGCTAGCCGTCCTCCGCCCTCCTCCCTCCCTCTCCGTCACACTGGGAGAAACAAAGAAGGAACAGGCGCTGGTGTCAGGGTGGCAGCAGTGTGTCAGTTTCAGGTTTTAGTCAGAGCACTTAAACCTACTCAGACCTACACTTATTCAATCTGGGTTATTTTCCAAATTTTGGGGAGTAAAAATTATGTACAAGATTTTTCCAAGGATTTAAGTTTAGAAAGATTGATCAGTCACCTTACCGCCATGCTGCGTCTAGTGACATCAGTGACCTGTCCTTTTCTTAGCTTTTTCCTAGTTACGCTCACTATCCTTCACCAGCTCCGCCCTGTGTGCCGCCTCGTCTCTCTCCTGTAGAGTGTTTACTCTCAGTGTAGTTCTTCTTTGGTCTTATTATCTGCTGGAAAATTAACACAAACTTCACTAACTAAGAAAAACAATAAGTGAAAGTAGAAAAAGAAAGGATTAACCTCATAAAACAGCTAATGCAGAGACCCTTGGCAGTGGTAATTCTCTCTTTCCATAGATCTGTCTCTTTTAGTGTTTTCATCTACCAAGGGTATTATTCAGCTTAGCAATTGTGCTAATCACTATGCATCAGGCAACTTGTTGGGCAGCTTTGTCATGTGCTTTGTGGTCTCATTTTGTTTGTGCATCTTGAATGAAAGGCTGGAATGTGTTTGTGTGTGTGTAAAAGTGTTTTCATATGAAAGGATGGGAGAGACTGGATCTGCCTTTCATGCGCCTGGGGTGTTTTTACTCCTGTCTTTGATTGCAGCATGACTTTACAAAAATAAACAACCGCCTGATCACTGACACTCACTCACCATGGAGGACTTGAAATGGAGCCGTTAACTCCCTTTTAGCCTCTCTCTGTCTCAGTCTCTCTCTTTCTCTATCCCAGTCTCTCTCTCTCTCTCTCTGTCTCTCTCTCGCTCGTTCTGTCAGCGTGCTGCATTTCAGATCTTATTCTGCTGACATGGTCCTCGCCTCGTTCTGATTCCGGCTCTGATCTTTTGTGTACAGCACTTCCTCTGCTGCTCCACGCAGCTCTGCATGCTTTCATGCTTTCATGCTTCTCTGCCGTTGCATACAGCTCAGTAACAAAGTGCATAAAGACAGCAGCCTCTGACAGGGTATTACCTGCCTCGAAAAGTATCCTGCAGAGATAATTATACACCAACGTTAATCAACGAGGAGACTGCCGTCTTTATAAACTTTATATTCGTTTGAATATTTGATGACCGTTCCATTAACGGTACTCCTGCATGTGCCATTAAGTTTTCAAAGGCTAAATTTGAGAATCAAAGACTTGATGTATTTGTGTTCTATAAGTTGAATGTATTCATTATTTAATGTGAGTAATACATTGAGTCGGTTTAACCGTTTGAAACCAGCTGATTAGAAAGGTTTAACTTACTTTTATTGACCTAAAATGTTTTTCTGTGTTTATATGAAAAGGAAGAAAATAGTTTTATTTTTAAGATTAAAAGGATTCTGCGAGCAGATTAAGCATATGCAGTAATAGGATGTAATTTATCAAAACGATCCTGTCCTGATTTCCACCTTTTTGTCCTCTGACCATTCAGCCATGAACGACCTCCTGCAGACAATGGCGGTAGCAGGCAGCATTGAGAACCTTGATGGCGCTGAGCCAGGAGATGATGGCATGACTGGGGGCAGCAGGCGCAGCGGGCAGCGCATGAAGGAGCTCGCTTTTTCCACCAACGCCATTGACTGTGCCACCCTCACACTCCCCAGTGCGCGGCACACCAGGGCCAAGCAACGCCTGCAGGTTAAAGGTTGGGATGGTTTTCTCTTTTTTTTGTAGTGATAAACGGCTATATTGAATTTAACAATGAATTCACCACTTTTCAATTATCAGAAAGGATTTTCTGATGTTTGAGGTCATATACCCTGCTAACTTCTGTATCTCAACAGAAAATGCTTCCTGTGAGGATGTCGCCGGCTCCATAGATGAACCAAAGAGTCAAGGTACCTCAAACTAATCAAATTGTGGACCCTTCAAAAATACAAGAACAAGGCGGTTCAAGGGGGAGAAAAGAAAAGATAGCTCCTTGAAAAGGGTCATGTCCTCATCAGTCCCACTGCTAATCTTTGGGCGTCCTTTCCTGCTCTTTGATTAAGCCTCATCTACCGCTGGAAAAGCAATTTTACTGGAGCGCAAAAGGGGAGAGATGAGCTTCCATTGAAAGGAGGATTGACTCTAATTCAGACTTTAGGACGTTATCCAGGGCCCTTAATCTGCAGAAAGGGGACTATTCATCGGTTCTGTTTGGCTCTAATGCAGATGACCCAGTTGTTAAACATCCACAGAACTACTAACACAGTCCCAGCACCTAATCTAGGTTTACCCTATTAGCATCATGTTCTGGTCTTTAAGTCTGCTGAACTATATCATACCTTACTTTTGACTTACTATAATAATATATAGTATAATATAATATACTGGTATTACTATAAGAGATGCTAAATCACTATGTTAATAAACCACACTCACTACTGTTAAAGGCGACCTACAGGTCATTCAACTGCTTCCCCATTAGTGCCATACATGGAGTCTACATTATGAGTTCCCAGATTGAACTCCTAAAGTCAACAACATTGTGGTGAGGAGACCCATTTCTCAGTGTGTGTCTGTAATGGCTGGAGGAAATGGACATCCACTTTGGTTGATGTAGCCAACATAACTTGTAAAGTACCAGCCTGTAGGTCCAGAGATGTTATCGATTTTTCAGAAAGGTTTTATGGCTTCCATAATGTTTCCGGGCTTAGTTCTCTGTTTCTACCTGTGTCTGGAACCATTAGAGATATTAAACTTTGCTTGCTTTGCCCTGTGGGCAGCAGTGATAAGGAGTGTGAGGTCATTCGTCACGTGTGTGTGTGTGTGTGTGTGTGTGTGCGTGCGAGCGTGTGTGTGAAGGTCTGCAGATGAATAACATTGCTCCGTCTCCTTCTTTTGGTTTACTACATTTTAATATGAGGTTTATTTTAAATTCTAATTTGGTGTCAGCCATGTCCTGAAAACCAGTTTGAAATGATTTCACGGTTCCTGGTTTCCAGCTGAGCTTGTCCCTACAAACAGACAAGAGCAAGGTCACATCTCTCCTCCCCCCCCCTGCCCCCTTCTTTTCCTTTCTTTTTCCAATTCCCTTCCTAATTTTAACACAGAACCTCACCTCCATTTTTTTCTAATTAGTTAAGTCTTTTGACCACTGGTATTCATTATTGTCTTATCACTTCTCCTTTCCTTTAACTCGGGTTGGCCCTTGGATTTTGGCGTCCCTGTCCTCTCTGTCAGTAGTCTGTTAGTAGTTGCTTTGTTTATCTGTCGGGCATATTGTGGCTGCAGCCTGGCACTGTGCCCTTCCTGTCCCTCTGCCTGGCATGTGCCATCTGCTGCCCCAGCAGGAGACGTTCTGTCACACTGTTAGCGCACATAGGTGTTACTCTTTGTTAGTGCATGTTTGTGTAGATACATGTTAAGTGTTGAAAATATCCTAACTGTGTATGTGTGTTTGTTTGTGTGTCTTCCCTCTTGTCCCTTACTCAGCCTCCAGACCCACAAGTCTCCATAGCAACAGGACCACCAGTAGTAATAGTAACAATAACTCCCACCTCACTTCTCCTCTGGAGGGCAAAGGTATGCTCCTCCTTCCCCTAATCCTCCCTCTCTCCACCTCCTCCTCTCAGCTAACCGCTCTTATCTTCCCTCTTTCATTCCTTTGTTTTTCCTTTTTTGAAAAACTTGAGGTCAAAGATAACTTTTGTCTCTTGTTCATAATCTATCAGGATGAGCCAGTGCCCTTTTACTGACTTTTACTGGAGCTACATTTGGTCTTTTTTGTGTGTTTTTTATTTAGCAAGTCCAATCGGTAATTGGTCGACTTGAACTGAGCCATGGTACAAAAATATCTAAATATATTTAATATTAAGTGCTCATTCAGATGTAGACAGCTTATAGACATTTCCTCATGCTTCTTTATGATTTATGTTTTTCTCCTTTTTAATGAATCAGTATTGGACTGTATTGAAACAAGCAACACAGCTTCTTCAAGTCACTCAGTTGAAAATATTCAGGTTAATCCTGATAAATCACTACAGTCAATTTTTGCTTCATCATGATCGTCCTATCCAATCCAAATGCAGTCTAGGAGATTTATGGTGTATTGATACTGATTTGTAGTAGTGGTAAACAAAACATATTCCTGTCCTGTGACCTCACAGTTGACTTTTCTACCACAGGCACGCTGAATGGAAACCTCAGCAGGCCTCACAGTGAGAGCAGCGGAGAGTTTAGCCTCAGTTTGGACCAGGAGGTGTGGTCCAGCAGCGGCAGCAGCCCTGTCCAGCAGCCCACCTCTTCCCGCTCCTCCCATCAGAGCCCCCCTTCAGCTGCGCAGGTCCCTCGACCCGTCCACTGCAGCAGGGATCTCCGGTCAGACCCAGACTAAGCCCCCAGAGAAAGAGGTGCTTTCTCTGCAACAGTTTCTGGATGAGGGTATTGATCCTGCAGAGGTGAGACCTCGAACTCGGTTACAACAGAGGTTTAACACGGCCACATCATTTTCAGAGCCACATAACATCGTCCAATTACCGGTACTTATTTTGTCTGACCAACATTCCAAAACCCAAACTTTTGTTTTAAAGCAGCAAATCCTCATAGAGGCTGGAATCAGATATTTTTTTGTGTATCTGTTAATGGATAAGGTGTCACCTGAAGATAAAATGACTGCAATATAAACAGATTTGATCGTGTTATTAAGGGTATAATACTTGATACGGTTTGTTTGCTCTGTGCTCTACAGTCTGGCAGTCAGGAGAACCTCACAGTGGACTCGCCTCGCCTCTCCACTTCTTCTGAGCACGTGCAGAAAGAACGCACTTCCACAAAGGGGCGGGGCATATTACGCTCCTCCAGTGGAAGAGCAGCTCCGGTCAGCTGTGATCGCCCACCTAAATCTGCAGGACAACCAGGACGCCCCACCCTGCGTAAGGCGGAGAGCACCCGTGTGAGAGGCTCTGCCCCAATCCGCTCCAGCCTGTCCTCACAGAGTAAAGCTGCATCTGTCTCCGAACGTCTGGACTCTGCCTCCTCCACGCTGCCCAGGGCAAGCAGCGTCATCTCCACCGCCGAGGGCACCACGCGACGTACCAGCATCCACGACCTGCTCTCAAAGGACCAACGGCAGCCTGTCTCCGTCGATCCCTCTCCTCCAGCCAAGGCTGGGGTCCGCTCCCAGCCTCCACCCAGTGAGTACCACCCCAATAGCACCAACGTAAAAGGACTCTTTGCCACCTCAACCACCACCCACCCTCTGCCCAAGTCCCTCAGCTTACCCTGCCATAGCCTGGAGGATCCCGACCTCTCCACCCTTGAGTCTTTCCTGGGCCCGTCCTTCACTGTAGAGTCTGTATTTATGGACTCCATCTTTAGTGAGTCGGCGGGCAAAAACCTCCCCTTCCTTTCTCTAAACCCCACCCTAGTCAGCAACATCAGCGGGCCTCCTGTTACAAATAAAACCCACCCTCCTCCTCCTCCTAACCCACAATGCATTCACACACAAAACCAGCCACCTCACAGCCAATCAAACGGCCAGATGATATCCAGTCCAGACAATCTGAAAGAGTTTAATGAGGGAGTTGATCCAGATCAAGTGAATGATGCAGAGCAGCCACTGAGCCCAGAGGATAACCAGTCCCTGTGGTACGAGTATGGCTGTGTGTGAATGACAGGGAGGCGCTGGCTCGATTTATCGAGGAGAGAATGACATGATGAAGAAATGGCAGATCCTCCTCCTCTGCATGTATTTATGAGAGCACTGTCTATCTCTTTGTGGTGGTTTTGTTTGGTTCTTTTCTGTTGGCCATGGTGCTGAGTCTGGATTATTTTTTCTGACTTTTTCTTTTCTTTGAGGTGGGACTTTAATGAATGTTCTTCCGTCTGATAGCCTTGACCATATTATTATTTCTTCATTTTATTCAATGTTGCTTCTAACACTATACTATTATCTGCAACTTTGGGTTCATATATCCTGGTTTAGGCTTAGTGTGTATGTTAATAGCTTCAATGCTAACTAATATGAAGTACCGTAGAAGTATTGGAGGTTCAGTTAAACACCTGAGATGTGTGTCAGAAACAGCTGATAGGAAGCAAAGCATTATGGGACAGATATATAACAAATTCAAATCAGAAATGTTGAACTTGCCAGATAATAGATTCACTCAACACTTTGTGTTTGTCCTGATGTTAGGATGTATCACTGCTTGAACTCAGTTGCATCATTTGCTAAGTTGCACGGCTTTTTCTGTCTGACCTGAAATTTCATTTTGATTTCTGTGATCAAAATGGTCTTCACGTTGATCTCCTTTTTTTTTTTTTTTTTCTTTGATGGTGTGACTTGTTTGGGGTTTTACTTTTTCTGTTTTTTTTTGTTTTGTTGTTTTTTTTTTACATGTGATGATGATGGTGGTTTTTGTTTCTGCTCTGGTGGGTCTCTTTGGCTGGTGACAAAAGGATGACGCTTCATTCTCAGAATGATGTCAGGGCAGGTGTAGTGGGAGAAGTGAACGTTGACAATGAAGGTAGCGCAGTGTAAGTGTGAGCAGAATGATTCTGAGATCTAGATGGAGGTATTTGAACAAAGAGTCAGTAAAGTAAGTTGTGAGTATTTCTCTGATTGTTTTGAGAATGAAGCAAACATCCTTTTCTCTGAACTGTATGAACTCATCCTGATCTGCCACAGTGGATATGAAAATGGGAAATATGTAAGAATGGAGATAATATTTGATCATGTTGTTTAGACTGACAAGATCGTGTACAGATTGTAGTAATCTTTAAGTTAATATCAATGACAAGCACTCCTATATGTGCCAACACTAGAAGTACTTTCTGCCTAAAGATCCTTATTTCTTTATTTATTTCTGCTTTTTTACTCTGACCTTGCTGTTTTAATGTTGCTTTATTTATCTTAATCATCAGTTTATGCAGCTTTAAAGTAAATGAAAATGTTCTTGTCACTGTCTACAGATGTAACATAAACCTTGCCTTTATCCTACAGATGTGGAGGGCAGAAAGTCTAAAAGCAGGAGTGGGGAGCCGCAGCAAAGCTGCTAACCCCGCCCCCCCCCCCACCCTCGTCTGTCTGCTACCATGCAGTGAGCGCGTGGTGAGTGAGCGCTGCTCGAGGAAGGGATATGGACTGGGGAGGAGGGAGGGGGTTCGGTCTTGTCTCCATGGGAACCTAAAACATGGTGTAACAGATGTCGTCCAGCCTGCCGTGCACTTGCCTCCCGTGCTTGTCTAAGCCCACACTGCTACTCCCCCCTACTCGCTGTTCTGTTTGTAGTCCCACCGTCCCTGTGGTGCCAAACGTCTATTCAGGGCCTGATGGGACCCTGATCTGTTTGGTGTACGGGCTGTTTCACCATCTCAGTGGAGAAAACGCTTTGCCTGTTTGTATTGCGAAATCCCCCACATGAGGAGTTCTCCGCAGCTCCCCGTATCCCTCCTCTGTGGTGCTTCTTGTGTTGTCGGTTAAGTTGACTGCTAAGTGTTTCCTACTGGCAGAAAAAAATCTACCATTTGCTGTGTTCAGGCTGCTTGTTGTTGCTGCATGGCTTTGGTGTAGCGCTGAAATCCTTCCCCCTTCTTGTTTCCTTGACAATGCATGTAGAGCCAGGCGGCTTCCCTCTGTCTCCTCCTGTATGTCACTGTCTTCTGATACTGTTTCCGACTTTTAACTTTGTTTCTCTTTTCTCTCTTGTTTTTCTCTCCTGTTTCTTTCAACTTTGCCTCTTTACTTTGAATTCTTTTTTTTCTTCCTATCTCTGTTCTTTTCACTCCTCTTTGCTCGCCTGGGACTCAGAGAGAAAGGTGGCCTTGGAGCTGTGTGTCTGAAGCCTAGTTAGAGTAAATCTGATGAGACTTTCTACAGTGAGAAAAGATTGTACATCCCAGTTTTCCCCTTTTTTTTTCTTCCCTTTTTCTTTTTGAACACAGGACACTTGAGTAGAGAAAAGTGGCTTCCTTCTCTGTTTTGTTTTTCTTCCTTGAATCAAGGAAACAACAGAAAAGAACTCGACAATGTTGCAATGACTTCTTTGTTTTTCTATAAAGAGTCAAATGTTGAAGATTGCACTGCCATGTGTCCTTCAGTGTGACGGACTGCTACGTGTGCACTAGTCTCTTCAGACTAATGATTAAAGTGCCAACGCTCACACAACCGCTTAAAGGGCAATCTTAAACCAGACTGATGAATTCATTTTGGATCTTGACTACAGCCGGACCTTCTCTTGCTTTACATCATCATAAAAACGAGTGTTTTTGTAACTGGTGAGCATGAACTAGAAACAGCTTTCATTCAGGCTCATACGAAACATCCTCAAAGCATGTCAGCACCAAACATTTCAACCTGCTATCAGACTCAACAATCACAATCTGCATGGAGCAATCAATCAGCCAATCACCCCAATTCCTTTATCCAATCAGAAAGGGGGACAGTGTTCTGTGGGGATTTTATTTGCCAGGATGCCAACTGGACTTGGACAGGACGCCATGACAGCTGTTTGACATAGGCATCTGTTGCCTGCCAATCATGAGTGAAGGTTGTGTGATCTGAGAGCGAGAGAGGGGAATCATGGGAGTGTTCCAGGTCACCTATATGAAAGTTGGCCTCCACAGACTGACGCCCTAAAATAAACCCATTCTGTTCATCATAGCTTAAATCATTCGTCGTAGTTTACTGACCGTACATCTTCACGCATCGCTACCCATCCTGCTCTGAAACAAAACAAAAGGAAAAACACACTCACTTTACAGTTCATTATCTATCTATTACAGTGTTGTGTATCTGCTTTCTGAGGATGTATTGTGTATAAATCTGACTCGACTATAGGTGACCTGTGACCTGTCCAGTGCATACAGAACGTGTGCAGATTTCTGTGTTGAACATGATGCTAAAGATGAGACCCAATGTTTTCCTCCTTTTTCACTTTTTACATGAACCCATTTGATGTAATTAAATTCATCAAGACTAATGTGTGCTCTTCTTGGTTATTGTTGTCTATTGCTGAAAACTACAGATCCAAATATTCATGTTATTTTCAGAAACGCAGGGAGGCGTTTCTTAAAACAGGCGTTAGGGGAAGAACTTGCACACCCTTACAAGACAGAAAACAGCGGGAGACATTTCAGTGATTACCTTTAAGTTTTGCACTAAACTGAGCAGCTGATGTTTCATTTGAAGAAGTATGGTAGAACCAAAAACTGCAGTGTATCAAACATTTTAGCTACTCAACTGAAATGGATCAATTATTGCAGTCAATTTTGACCACATTCACCCACGTGACCCACTATGCAACTTGAATGCAGAGTGGCTAACAGCTTAAGTTGAGCAGCTACAGTAGGGGTAGGTTAGTTAAAGGGGACATACAAAATCAAAATTTTTGAACATTTATTTGGGTAACCTGAGTGTTAATCGACCCACAAAATGTGAAATAAACCCATCCAGTCCTTTGTTTGTGGTCTGCATAAGTCTTACCACACAGAGAAAAATGCTCCATTTCAAATTTTCTCAGTTTGTGACATCACAAGTTGGATTCTGGTAAAGAAAAAAAAAAACTCCTATCCACTGGTTTCTCCACCCCCAGCCTAGAGCAAAACTATTGCGCAGGTCTGACATTTTTATTCTCACTACAGAGGAGTGATGTCTACCGGGAAAACTCAGGGGGGGCTCATTGCATTTAAAGAGACACACACACACCAAAACGGAGCGCTCTGAGAAGGGTCACAAACCTCTGGTGCTTGATTCATGTTATATTTTGACCAAAGCACAGCACAGATGTTTCATTTAGACCACAGGGGACTGTTTGAAAAGGTGGAAAAGGGGGATAATATTTCCTCTTTAAGTTATTTGGATAATTTTAACTCAGCCATCAAAAGCGGAGCCTCTTTTGCATAATGGACCTACAATCAAAGAAAAGCTGCTTACTTGAAAAGGCTGTTAATATTGAGCTTTCACTGCACAATTATCAAATATCCACTCAGGTGTTTTTTCAGGTCTTGTGCTCATAGTCGTCTTGAGAATCAGCCAGTCAGAGAAATCTCCCTTTCTCTCACTTGTTATGAACACACCTGTTAAGTTTTTACTTACAAGTTTTCTTGATGATAGTATGATTCCCAGCACAGCTGTTGATTACTTTAAACTCAATCCCTGGGTTTGTAAAGCTTGTGGAAAGAAATGAACAAACCGTAGATCATAAAATGTAAAACATAAAGGTGAACTTTCCAACTGTTGCGGTTCTCCTTTCAGTCTGTACAGAACAAGTTTCTCTCCTCCACACAGCACAGCCTGTGAGCTACCGCAGAGACACACATCCTAACCTCGCTGAATGACGGAGGAAGAACATCTCCATGAACAAGAGGTATGAAAACATGGCTGACAACCTTAACACAGAGGAAGCTTGAAGGATAAGCTCAAGAATTTCTCAGTCTTCAGACAAGACCGAGGCTCATGGCCTGCTTGTCTGAAACAACTCTATTCTTGTTGCTGTGGATAATCGTCATTAACAGCCCCTCTAATGCTTTATGTATAGATATTGTAAGCTTAAGTTTATGAAGGCTCCTTTATAGTCCACACGTTTGTTAATGAGGATATTTGAGATTTGATAATAAAGGTAACGAAATGTATAAGCGCTTAAAAATAATTGTGTGGATTCTATATATTGGGCAGCTGCTGCTATAAATGACTGCTGTTAAAGTATGAATGAATCTTTCAAAGCAAGTTTGTAAAGGTAAGAGATGAACTGCATTTTAAAATGCTAGTTTAAACGATTATGAACTATCATGAGCTTTCTTTGGTGATTTTTACGTAATCTAAACTGAACAGGTTTCCTTTAAGTGCTTTTAAACGTCTCATCTGACAATAAAATGTAATAACACTAATAAAGTATAATTATACCAATAAGGACCTTATCTGTTAAGTAATGCTAACTTCAAGGAAACTATTTAAGGCGATGTCCTTCAAACAAGAAGACAAACTAAGTGAATTAAAGTTCTGATGAGTTTCTAAATCACACACTAAGGTTGCCCTGTAACTCCAGGGCTCAGCTGGAGGTTGACTTGTTTGGTCTTTAACGCCTCCTAGAGGTGACTGTCAGTACAACACATAAATATGTACAGCATGCATTTTGATATGTGAATAAATACATTTACAGTATGTCCTTTTCCCATCACTGATATCTTGATGAGCCCAGGCTACTCATGTTCTTATACTTATAAGCAGGACATGAAGTATTTCATCAGTCTTGCACATGCTCTGAATGAAAGTAAATGGGAAGATTAGTAAACTTGTTTTTCTGTCTTCTAAACTGTATACACATCGTGTTGAGGTGGGTTATTAGCTGCAACATGAGAAACAAATCATGAAAAGTAATTCACGGTATATAAAATACTTTCCTGAATAATAAAACTACGAGTAACAATGATTTGATAAAAAACAAGAGACTGTTTTAAATGTAGGCTGTTTATTAACTGTATGGTCATGCAAAAAGTCCAGCATCCAAGTGAAACTCAAAGAGTATAGACATATGTAGCCCCTTTGTAGTAGAAGGTTAAAATGCAATAACTTCACTTACATACAAGCTCGGCTTCTGTGAATCTTTTATGCTCTTTAATGTGAGATAACATTGGCTGACTTTGTCATCTCAGACAAAGCCATTTCATAACCTGGAGGATGCAAGTAACACAGATTTCCATTTCTTTATTAAGTTACAGTGAAAAATTACCAGAAAGTAGACATGCATATTTCTTCCATTTGTAAAACTGCATATATAGTGTTGCTGTTTAAGATTGTGGTTGTTAAGTTTCCCTTTTACTTTGAAGCACTTCAAGGATCTTTTCCTCTCAGTTCATTCTGGTGCTTTTGTCTCATCCAATATTTCTTAGACATTTGTCAAAGTGTTTTGTGAAGTGTCTAATCAATTCAGATTTTTGTTTTGCACGTTTGCATTTTTAGAACTAAAGTTTTATATAAATGAAACACCAGACAGCAACCTGCTCTACCTACTGTGAAATCATACCTCTTAGGTAGTTGGCGCGTTTAGCCCAGGGTTAACCTGTGTAAGGTTTACATTTGGTCACGTTTCCTATATACAGTTTTAGACTCATAAGTCCATACCCTGTCTTATTACAATGCAATGAATGAAATTAAAATGGATCTTAATGATCTTCAGCTGAAGCAGGGAGGTCACTCTGTAGTACTACTGTGGAAGCAAAGAAAGCTCATCTACTTTAAATACTTATGAGATCAGAATAACTGCTTAATGTTCATGTTGAAATGAAAAGATCGTTCATTCATTGCATTCAAATATTCCTCGTCTAACAAACCCTCCACTGGAATCTTTGGTTTCAATGACATTAAAACCCAGTTGAATATTTCACTGCAGTGATATTGAAGAAGTATTGAGAACTCTGTATTAATAAAATAATAATGGAATAATTTTGAGCTTTCTTTGCCTCCATACACTTTAGATGACGGACTGAACAGGCCTTCAGCGTCCAGATGTTAACCCAGATTGAAGATATTAAGTAATAAGTGCATGTTGATACCATGTCTTATGTTCCACAGGTTCTGTTCAGGACAGACCATGAAGTGAGCTTTTTAAAGAGTTAGTTCATTCAACATGTTCTCACTCACCTCCAGCCAAGCCAGCTATGCAGATCGTTTTGATTCTATGCCCAAACTTTCCTTTAAAAAAAATCAGATTCAAACTGTAGGAGAATTTCAGAACATTTTAAGAGACTGAGAAAAAAAATATTCTTGGTCAATGTTTTAGGAAGAGTTACTGATAATGCATCATAGATGTATTATCAGTTACAATTACACCACATGTCGTCTTCATATTAATCAATTAGAAATGTTACGGTCATAAAACTTGAACTGTTCCCTCCTCTCAGGACAGTCTGTAAGGTTAAACTGAATCTTATTCAAACAGCCCCATGACTGTGTGGCAAACACAATGAAAGAAATGCAACGTCATCAAATCGCACAAACAACCATTAAGTCATCAAAAAACATCACATAGTTTCAGTTCTGGTTTTCATCGGGTCGTCATCATGGGGTGGGGGTTGGCGTGGGGGGTGGGTCAGTTTGGTGGCATTTCAGATATTTCACAGAAGTACAGGTGGCTGATACAGGAGGGCTGGTCTCACATATGATTCACAACGATTTCTAAAAATTTGCCTCAACTGCACCAAGGTACGTACGAACATAGATGATGGTATCTGATGATTTGAAGCCTCAGCCTGCAAGCATGAGATACTATGGAGCAGCACAGCACAAAGGACAAGACAGCAAGCCTCCCCCCTTCGCTGGTACAAAGTCACACACTCACAAAGTTTATACGACACAGTGACACACAGAAATGTTTGTCCTCTTTAAAGGGACAATCTTCAAACTACTGTGCTTTTACAGTGTTGTGAATCCATCAAATCAGCCACAGGAGTATGTTAGATGTTTTTTTTTTTGCTCCTATATTTTGCATTCAGTGTGTGTGGGGACAAGGGGGGGGGGGGCAGTATAAAAGTGTTGTTGCAGTCTCCCCCTACTTTCATTTCAACCACTCATTTTTTACAGTTCTGACTAGAACAACTGATAAAAATATTAACATCAAAGCACTCACAGCTACGCCATTTACAACAGAAACTCTGACAAAATGGGACAGAATCCTTTGATTGCCATCAGCTATGGTCCCACAGCCCTTTATCAGGCCAAGCCCTCTACCCATCATGCCTTGATTTAGTGTAACCCTTCAGCTGCATTCCCTCTGTAACATGCTTTTTTTTTTTTATAGTGCAACGTCACACGGCAAGCCAAGACAGACCACATAAAAACTTTAAGAACACGACCAGAACAAGAGACAGGCATAAGGGTGACATCATCACACGACTGCTACGAAGACAGTAAGAGGGAGGCAGGAATGATGGAAGTAAAGGGACAGAGGTAGGGAGGAAGGGAAGGATTCAGGCGAGCGTAACCTGAAGTTGCAGAAAGGTTTACTCCGTCAGTAGAGTGAACACAACAGCATTGAGTCGTAAGTGTCTGTGCAGAAACAGTACAGGCCATGAGAAGATCAGATAATCCATGCTTCACCTCAAAAACACAAAACAGATCAAAGAAATCGGAAAATGTTGGCATGGGAGTGGGTCTGAGCTTTCAGATTAGGAAGTCAAAGATATGAGGAGCTTTTGACTGATGGCACCCCCTGGTGTTTGATTTTAAACACTGCAGGGCAGACAGAGGGAGGCCCTCTGCAACTTCAAGATGAGCAGGCCTCATGTTGTGTCTAAAGCTCAGAGGTGGCTCATCCCTAAAGAGAGGCTGGAGCACATGGGCCTCGAGTGTGTGTGTGTGTGTGTGTGTGTGTGTGTGTGTGTGTGTGTGTGTGTGTGTGTGTGTGTGTGTGTGTGTGTGTATTTACACCTCGGGACAACAAAGCAGAACAAAAACACCAACTTTCATGCTGAACTCCCAAAGTAACACCCTTTCCCCCTTTTCACTTCTATAAATATCTATGTATACATGATTGTATTAAATAAAGTCCCCCACAGATTAAAAATGATCAACACAGTTATTTAAAATACATAATTCAAGAGATACAAACAAACTGCTTCATAACACATCATACAAAAAGACCAAATCAAAATAAAGGTCCCTTCAGTAACGTAGAACGTCTAAACCCTTTTCACACCTTGTGTGCTCAAAGCAGACACAAAGATGGCTGTTGATATTAAGTAGATAGAAGTTGTGCTGATCCTTCCCACACACATACACCTGTAAACTGTAAAACAAACAATAGCTCTGAAGAAGTAGGCCTTCTGCTGCTCTCTGAAAAAAATCACCACATACTTATTTCACTTGCCGCTCCATTCCCATTCTCTATGTGTGTTAAAGTGTTTTCTGTTATAGATATATATATATATATTTTAACATGTTAATACTTTTCCAGACAGCAGACAAAAACAGAGACAGGGACGTAAAGGCCATGGGAGACAAGGACCAGGACAGCATCAACCCATGTTGCCCTGGAAACATGCACCATCTGCAAGAAAGTGGCTGACATCAGCCAGGCCTCACCCTCAGACGCCAGGGTTTAGACTGGATTGGTGTCGGTCGCTGTGGTCTGTCACTCGGTCAAGCTTTGAAATATGCTCTTTTTTTTTTTAAGTCGGTTTTTCTGTCTCTGTTAATTTTTAATATATTTTTCCCACTTTTGTGTGTTTAGAAGGTTCCAAGGAGCCTCTTCCTGGCCAGGATCCAGACACCAATCCGACCCAGAGAATAAATGCTCCAAACAGCTTTAGGGTTCAGGCAAAGCTGGAAGGGGAGAGCAGACACTAGTTAGTGTGCAAACTGTAAACCTACATTACAAGAAACATATTCATTTTTTTAGTCTTCCTAGGGTCGAGAGATGGGACAAATCTTCTGTACAGATAGCTCAAAACTTCACATAAACCAAAACTACCTGCATGCAGCATCAGAACACGTTCGTCTCAATCCTTCAATATGTCTTTCATGTATTTGGGAAATGTGTCTATCTATTACACGTCTAGTATTTATTTCTGTTAAATTTGTCCATAAACTTTCAAACTTTCCTAAAGAAGGACTCAGATAAGTTCTAGGAGCGTCCATATGAGGGAGGAGGATTAAATAATAATAAAGCTTTTCTGTGTCAAAGCTTGACAGAACTCTTCACTTTGTAGCTTTAGAAGAAAATGTTGCCCAGTAAAGAGCTTCAGATGTGAAATAACCAGAGCTAAGAGCATTTACAGACGACCATTATACTTAACGTTACCATTAAACTGTTATTGCACCTTACCTGGGCCTGGTCTTCAGTTCAGGGGTGCAGCCGGCGCTCCAGAGCAGTGGAAGTGCACATTGAGCCATTTGGCCTCCCGGCGGTGCCACACACGTGTCTCCTCCGACTGGCAGGAGCGCGGCCGGCCCTGGCTGTCAATGTACTGTGTCAGGCGGATGTAAGCGATGCAGGCGGCCTCCTCTCCGATCAGATGGACGTGGGGGTTGAGGATGGTGGTGTGCACCGGCTTACTGTTTTTACTCAGTACTGTGGGGAGGAAAATGTGCACGTCCACTGTTTGTTAATAGACATGTCAGGGGTCAGTGGAAGCTCAGTAAAAAATGAAGATGTATTTTTCCCATTTTTGTAGCTTTTCAACATTTACTGTCAGATTAAAACAGCCAGAAGAGGTTACATATCTACATCTGAGGATGAAGTGCAAATATTCTTCTTACAGATGTCTAATTCTAAAGGGATTTGAAGACAGCTAAAGTCATCAGTACATTTAAATATGAAAGAGTTTGTATGTGCTTGCTGTTTACAAAAATGTCTCACATTGGTTTCAATATATGTCTCTTAGAGATCTTAGATTTAAATCTTAGATACATATTTCTGTAATAATGATCAAACAAATAACTCAACACTCATTTTAAACTGAACTTGTAGTAATAAAGGGGAACTCTTCAGTAGAGTGTCCCTGGTTTCAGAGAGGTCAATAAAGCAGTGTTATTAAATAATGAACACTGATGTTTCTTAAATACTAAACTGAGCCACTCACAGTTCTCAAAGTAGAACTTGTGGAAGTCCATGCCCTCCACCAGGTTTCCGAGAGCTTCTGGCTCAAAAGAAGTCAGTCCAGGGTCACAGATTCTCCTGTCAGAGGAAAACATGATCATGTATAATCTTCAGCACAAGATATTTTATGATAGAGGTTAAAATGAGGAGGTCAAACTTTTCAGGCTTTAGAGAGATCAGTGTGTGCCTAAATCTCACAAAACATGTTTTTAAAGAAAAACACTGAAGACTTTTAAACACAGCTTCTAATTGTTTAAGCAGCATTTTTAAACTTACGTGTAAGCTTCGAAATCCCCATTGTTAATAGCTTCAATCAGCTGCTCCGTCATCTTTATGATCTCCTGTTTACGAGCTGAAAATAGAAAAGACGAGGAGGTGCAGAGGGTTGGGAAAACCAGGAGAGGTTAAAGACTGTATGAAAAGGGTTGGAGCTGGAAGTACTACACTTCATGCTTTCCCTGAACTTTCTCTGACTCTGACATTTGACAGAATGTGAACACAGCCTCTGGTAGTACGCAGACATTTGAGGTCATCCTGTACAAAACACACCAAACACACTGTGTACACTCTCCATGTTCAACACAGCATCAAGATTATGTGAAGCTGTGTTTAACATGCAAGTCAGTGAAAGCAAAAAAGCATCTCCTTTTTCTTGTAGTGTCTTTGGACAAGGCTTTTTTTTATTCATTTCAATCACAAACCTCCACAATAAATACCGTATTAAATGTCATGTGGCAATTTAATATTAAAGGACACTTTCCCCAATCTGCATCCCTCAAAGCAAAAAGTTTAGTTTTTGTTGCACCTCTCATTTAAAGAAAGAATAACAAGTAAAAAAACCTTCAGCATAAAAAAATCGAAAAACATCTAACAGAAATGACACTTTACTTTCACCCTATATTTGGCTGACAAATCGCTGGATTTTGGCTGAAAATTAAATAACTCCACTTGTTTTTTGCCATCAGATTCATGATGCAGCACTCAGCATTTCGACTTTGTTCTTACAGTAATTGTCAGTTTTAAAAAAGGACCTTTTTACTTGAATGGACAGGGCAGTAAAGGGTTTTAAGAAATGGATTCAACACTCAGACTATTTTTTTTAAAGGAATTCATTTGCATCAATCCAAGAAAACTCTCCAAAACAAACTTGTGATTTTCCACACACTTCACCACAAACAGGACACATGCTTAAAGTCAATTTTCTGAAACCAAAGGTAACATCTGGAGATGGAGAATCAACCAGGTAAATTAAAGAGCACTAAAATGTCCAACATGTCACAGCTCAAAATAGATGCTTTGACCAACAGATGAGCAAACACTTAAAACACAAATGAGAAAAACGGTCTCATTTCCAATTGCACACAAACCAAGTCTAATAAAATTCACTGCAGCATGTTACTCTCAAAATGCTCAACTCTCTCACAAAATCATTTTTTTTCACAAATTCAGAAAATGAACCATGAAAGAAGAAGACATTTCATAAGAAAGACATCACTCCAGAGAAGGACAAACTGCATGCAACAAACTCCACATCTGTGCAACTGTGAAGATAATAAAACATCAAGGATCATACACTTTAAAAGTGTTTAAAATGTCAACATGCTGCTGCTGAGCCAGAAAAGCCAGCAGTTACATCCTCCACACCCGAATGAAACTCTGTGTTGATAGAATCAGTTCATTCTCTCAAGTCTTCAGAGTTAGGTGAGTGGGAACACACTGCTCAACCTGCCTTGAACTTACTCTTCTGTGGTTTGCTGCTGCTGCTGCTGCTGCTGCCTGCAGGGGGCGACAGAGCAGACTCTGGTTCCGGACAGGAGCTCTGAGCTGGAGGAGTCTGAGGGACAGTGGGGCTGATAGCAGCCTCCTGCAGGGGACGAGCTGCAGGCAGTCATCCCAGTAAAAATAAAGTTATTTTTAGCAAACTGAGAAGCTAAGTATGCAACTATTCACACTGCATTAAATGTTGCTTATTCTGCACAAAGTAAATCAAGCAGGCATTAAAGGAAATTAGACTCCACACTCCAGACTCAGATATAAAATGGGAACAGCAGCGTGTAGTTAGACTTTGGTGCCAGTAGATGGCAGCACAGGAGGGCAGACGAGACAAGTGCAGTAAATTGGTGATAAAGTGGAAGAGAAGCAGTCAAATTATTTTTTTCTTGTGTTAAAAATGGGGAGTTTTTTTTAACATCAAAATGTCCTGTTCTGCCATTAGGGATGATTTGTTGCTAAACACTGTAGCTGAGTGTAGAGAGGAGAGAGGAGCACACTACAGTCAGAGCAGAGAGGTGAGTCAGGTAAACTGCTGCTGACTTACAGGTGAGAGGAGAGCAGCTCGGAGACAAGGTGCGGGTCTGCTCCTCAGCAGTGCTGCACAGGCTTAACACTGCACTGTCTTTGCTAGTAGACTCACAGGCAGCCACTGCAGCTGCCACAACACAAACACACAAACACAGACTGACAGAGAGCCTGAGAGGATGTGTCCTCCATCTAGTGAGATCTCTTTATAATGTATCATTTAAGTTCTTTAAGGGAATTTTTTTTTGATGGTATCAACTTATTACAATTTTTTTTAATAATTATGCTTTTCCAAACTTTTTCCAACTTAAATATCTTTAAACATTTTGTATGACCAAAAGTATTCAAACTGTAATTCATATAATACAAACAGCAAATCCTCTAATATAAGACAATTTGAGATTCTAGTTTGTTTTTTTTAAATCATGAAAATGTTCAATCCATGCACAGCTCATTTATTTGTTTAAGTATTTCAGTCTAGTATTGTAAAAATCACACCTAGATAAACAACACACTTCAGAAGGTCGGTTAGGACATAGAGCATCGTGGTGGAAACTTACTGAGTACACACAAAGACAATCAGAAACAAGTAATGTCAGCTTCTTCAGACACCAGTAAGAAAGTGATTATTGAAACAAGCCACACATGTAGCCCGCCCTCAGGTCACTCGTCCTCCAAAGTGAATAAGTGAAGAAGATCTGTGTACGAGCGAGACTGAACAGAGAGATCAGCAGCCTGCTGCAAACAGCTATCGCTCAACACAAAGTTATCTAAGCCAGAGAGTAGAGTGGAAGTGCAAACAAGCTTCATCACACAAGTTGGGTTTGAATTTATTGATCATATACAGCTATAAATGTTCCTACACGTCCATGAGCAGTTTGAAGTTGTTTCTTTTTTCAACTTTTCATGACCTCGGGGTGGTTAGAAGAGACTAACAGCACAGGTAAAGGATGTTATCTCAGTCACAAGTCATTACAGACAAACTGTAATGACTTGCACTCTCTGGGACTTGATAACAGAGGAGCAGCTTTGACAGATATCGTCAATATGATTTAGCCTCTGAGGGTGATGGCCCCCTTTGGTTCAATTTGTAGACAGCAGATATCCACATTATGGATCCCCAGTGCTGCTTACAGTTTGTAGTCCAACTAGCAACTAGAGACACATTAATAGAGATTGAGTTGACAAAAGTTCCATCAACAGATTTCTCCCCAAATCTTCCTCAGAGGTCATAGATTGAATTTCCACCGGTGCATTCTGCCTCCTTTCTTATTTTTCTGTATGTGAGCGAAACTCACTCATAAAAAAAAAGAAAAGCCATCTGGTGTGTGAATATACATAACTGCAACACAAAAGAAAACTTCAAACGCTGAAATCTTGTCTGCCCCCAACAAATACTGCACGCAATCTTTTAATAGCTGAGGATTATGAGCAACAATGTGCTAAGATAGTCTCCTTGTGCTTCATTGTGTAACCAGCAGGCTACTACCCTAAACATACACACATCATAGCTGTAGGCTACTTTACCATAAGCTGACTTTTTGTGATAATTCAAACTTAACTTGTTATCAAACGTATAGTTCAGGTAGTTAATCAATATAGCAGTTTGTCATATGACTCTAAATCATGGACCAAACTGTTGTTTTTCAGTTTCAGAATAAGAAACACTCACATCACTTTTTACTGTAACTTCACCTTTGAGCTGTTGACTTAGTGTAAGAGGGGGACTTCTGCTAAAACAATGTGATGTCATTTTCGTGTCTGCTCTACTGTAACAACTCGAATACTGAAGGGATGCATCCACACCTCCATGTACAAAATCACATTGATCTAGCAGATTCTTTCATCTGAGGGATCTTAAAGTACTGAACCTGAAAGAAACACAGAAGAAAAGAACACAGGAACAACGGCCTCTCTGTCCCACATCAGTGATGATCTGCTATAAGATCGAGTGCTGGTAAACCTTCAAGAAAGCTGCCCTGAGTAAGTGGATTAACTACATGCTGGAGAGCTGCAGGTAGGCTCTGTCCTACTTCACTCAACTGAACACACTGTGGGTCATCTCTGACCTGAAGACGACTCATTTAAGGCCTAAGTGGCGTGTGAAGCCAGCATGCTCACACTAACATATAGCAACAGCAGAAATAAGGCACGAGCACACAACATATACTGTGGGAAGAAGTGCTTGTTACGACATGTCAATTTTAAAGGATCCTGTCTTTGCAGGTCTTCAGGAAGATGATGAGAAATACCTTTCTGATAAAACTCTGATTAAAGCTACTACTGTATGTGTAGAGCTTTCATGTGTTTCATTGATTCTAAAATAATCACAATTTAGGATCTTATTTGTAAAAATGAGAGAAATCTGTTGAAAATTGCGACTTGATTTCTGTCTGTCACAGAGGTGTTTGTTTTCAAATCAGAAATGTTTCATTTCTACACAGACTGCTGTGGCCTTCTCTATAAATTATATTGATCTCGTATGTTTGTCCTTGCACAGCTTATATTATTATAAAATCTAGTAACTGGGAGATTTGATTTAGAAAGCGGGGTTTGAATTTCTCTGGAAAACCATTAAGGAGGACACTGAATCTATCGGCTCTACCAAACAGAACCACATACACGTATTTAAGGTGAAAGACTCTGAAGAAGAAAAAAGCAGCTGTGACCGGCTGTTTGGTAACAAGTTTCTTCTTATTATAGCTTCAATAGCATGTGGTCACTTTGTACAGGAGATGTAAATGTGGAACAAAAACAGCCTCAGTAAAAAAGAACAGTTTGTTCACATCCACCTGCTAACAATGTATTCTCTTTTCGATGGTGCTTAAGGGCATCTGTCTTCTTTCAGCTGCCAAACTTGCTGAACCCTAGCTCTCATTACCATGAAAGACTCTCTTTATGAGATAACAGTTGCCTGAAACCTCCCCCCCAGTAGATATGATTTACCCTTTAATATACATTGAATCAATACAGAGCAGGATTTATTCTTCTATTTCTCAGTCTAATCTGGAGTTGAACAAGATAAGTGAACGTAAACGCATGCAGAGTAGGTGAAAGTTGGACAGGTACCTTTCCTACCTTTCATCTCCTCCTCTTCGGTGTTATTGCAGCTCTCTGTGGAGCCCTGTCACACGGAAAAGAGAGATGGAAAGAGAGGAAAGAGGTTTTGGAGGAAAAAAAGAGAAAGCAGAAATAACAAAATAAATCATTTGCTAATGTGTAAGTGAGACATGGTAGGGAAGTTCTAGACACTTTGCTCATACAAACACACAGACAACCTGACAGACAAATGGATGGGTGGACGAGTCCCTCCCAGGAGCACAAACCAGCCAGGACAGCAGCGCAGAAAGCCACACATATCAGAGTGGCCATGTGTGTGAGAATTTACATATCCTTTGTCTTATTTTAACACAAAGGAGTGTTTGAGTGCATGTTACAGTAGTGTGTAGGTGCTCCTCTAGTGGAAGTGCAGCAGTCTTTGTGAGTCTAAAGGAAATAGTGAAACAGCATTGGCATTTGAATATCTAGTGACTAGTATAAAGTAAACCAATACACGAGAATAAAAGGCACATGGCAGTTACTTCCTGGTTTAGTAAAGTCATACAGACCTATTTGAAGATATAGTTGTTAGTGTTAAAGACGGTACGTGCAGATGCTTTAGAAAAATAGAGAGTTTAGAACGCAGAAAGGTTTTAAATCTGATTAATACAGAGCTGATACTGATTTAATACAGAGCTGGCTAAACACTGAAGCTTCAGTGTCCGCTACAAGGCAACTCGCATGAGCATTGACTTTAGGGAGGAGGGTGCAGTGGCAGAAAGCTCCCTCCAATGTTTTGAAATTGGACTGCAGCACCAATTTTAACAGAACGTGTCAGAGTTACATATTGCTCCTTTAATATGTCTTTGAATTATAAAATGTTGGAGTAAGGTATAAAAAGCCATCACTCATTTGATATATGGATAAGTAAAGTAAATGTTGCACGGAGCAGTAACAAGAGCTCTGATTGGTCGGTTCTTTTGTGTTGACAGGAGACGTGGTCAGGCTAATTCCAGTTTCTTCTTTTTTAAGATTGAAGCATGGATTTATCATTCAAAGACACAAAAGGAAAAAAAAGGAATTAATTGTAATATCTCATAAACTTTGTATTTAATTTATGCAAGAACTGTTTTGAAACTTAACCTCCTGTATATTTAATTTATTAATTGATTATAATAAAATACTGATATTCAACAATTATTCCAGTTGACCTTCACCACAATCAGAAGCTGTGATAAACAGGATTTAACTCTCCAGTGAAACCCCTTCTGGTAATCAGGAAGAGAAACACGCTGACAGAAGGCAGCTCACATTAGGTGCACAATGAGGCGTAAAGAGTTGCTACAATCATTTTCGACAGAGATTCATGGAGTTCATTTGGAGCAAATCCTCCACGAGTTCCCTGCGAGTGTTAGTAGTGGCTGGTGGCTTGTGGTGGGAGAAGGAGGGGCTTACCTTGGTGCCGTCAGCTGGGTTGTGTACAACAGTTGTCTGGGCTTCCTGGGGGAAGGTAGGAAACACTTTACCATGCAGGGAGGGAATGAGTAGATGGGGTGGGGGGGGGGCACCAGGGAAGATGCCAGGGAATACCAACATATTCCATGACAACAAATACACAAAACAGACGCATGTGTGCACACCAAAACAAACCAGCAGCACAGAGAGTGCGGATCATTTATAGTGATTATGTGGATGAATGTACTTCTGTCAGTTTGTTGAATCATTCACCAGCATGGGGCCTTAAAATTGTCTCCAGACGAATGAAAACAGCAGTGAACACTAAAAGCTGCTAGTATACACATTCAACAACCAGGGCCAAGACTAAGGAGGAGGTTCTGTAAGGGACTGTTTGCTTCAGTTCGGCCTTTAAAATGTATGAACGACTTAGGCTTAATGCAGATGTTACGCAACCTTTCTATCACTTTAAAGTTGCCTTTTTTTTTTCAACATTTACTCGCTCCCAGTGGTTGCAAGATGATGCTGTAGATACTCTTAGCATAATGTTTTAATGTGCTGGAAAAAAGGATGAACTGTCACTACAATTTTTATGGAGCTTAATGACAGTTAATAGATGTATTGCTGATGTCGACTTGTTTCCAAAAATCTTTCAAAGTAGATTACAGTTGTGATACATTAAGGCTCCCTTGTCCTCATCCTCAACTTTGACCCTTTCCCAGAAACATTCAACACAAAGCGATACAAGAGCACCAAGTACTGCATTGTTTGGAAAAAACAAATCCACAGTAGCACTTTATGCTAGTCACTCACATGCTCAGGTTCCAATCGAATTTAAATATTGGACTTACAGTACACAAACTACACCCGTAGAAAATGCAGCCCCTTCAAAGAATTATTGGCTGATGGGGAATTTTGTTTTGATATTATTCTTTTTGACATTTTTAGCCTACAGGGATTGGAGATAGCATAAGAAGTTGTGATTTCTTTCCAAATGACTGAAATACCGGGTGGCAGGCAGAATTCTTTTCAACCCTTCTAGGGAAAAGCAATCCTTGCAATGCCTTGCTTCAATGTTCCCAGCTTTGCTAGTTCATCTAGCTTACTGGCATTTGATGATTTACAGAACTGATAATAGGAAGTGTGTGGGTGTAATGGGAATCTATTTCACTTTCTCATTGAGTAACATGAGAAGATTGCTACCTCTCTAATGGTTGTAAGCACTTTGGTGTGTTGTATATGCATATGGCCCAATCACATGACATGTATTAACACCAGGGCTGCATCCTCACTATAGGGGTCTCTCTGTTACTCATCCACTCCAGCTCATTGTTTTACCCAGAAGTCCTAATCATAATAAATCAAATAAAAAGCCATTTTTTAATGGCTTACAGTTGATGTAGTTAAGTTGTTGTTGTTAAGACGTTGAGTTTCCGAGCTCAGCCTTAGAGAAGTTTCAGAAACCCTGTTCCTTTTCAAAGACGACACATCAACAAATCTCAGGTGACACATTTAAACACACAAAGGAGTTGTCAAGACTTGGCTGAGCAGAACTTGATAGAAGTGTCCGCTGTTGTATCGCAAAATGAAAGTCATTTGTCATCCTGTCAGTGTTGTTCGCTGTGTAGAAATATATACACGTGTGGCCGCAATACATCTGGGTAAAACACAAGCCAGGAGAGACGCTCTAGGGCTCGAACCAGCAATTCAATTTCAGAGTTGTCAAATCCACCGCCAACATCACAGTTTGTGTTCAATACAAAAGCAAAGAGGCAGAGGATGAAGAACGAGAGAGAGAGAGAGAGAGAGAGAGGATGAAGTACTGAGAAGATTTCACTAAACATGGGATATGACAAAAGGATGAGGTGACAGAACTAAACACTAAAAAGATGAAATGATGCCATAAAAAGAAAAGTGAGAGAAAACAAATAGAGATGAGGTACCATTGGTGCTGTAGATGACATGCTGCTGTCTTTGGTGCTGCTGCTGCTTACTACACTGTTATTACTGTTGTTCCCCTGAGACTGGGGCAAAGAAACACAACACAGAATGACTCCCACTGCTCCCATAAACCAACCTATGTGAGTCCAAGTGGAGATCAGGCATATGGTCATTACACGGCCAATATGAACGAGTAGAAGTCAGCGAGAGGAGTTCAATACTTAACATATTTATTTGAACATCTGTGTCAATAATCTGCTCCTTTCCGCTCTGTGCAGTTGTAAGTTTATAGTCTTGATTGCCTTCTATGGACATAGATTAAAAATGATCTCTCTGATCTGCAACACGATCCTTATTAGTGTAGCTACCTGACTTTATAACCGGTTTATGTGACATGAGATACTTTATGTCTCTTATAAAGCTGTCCACTGAGCGGGGTTGAAGGGCTCTTTAAGTCTCACATCCTGAGGTATGCCCACATTTAGTGTCTAAAACTATCGCAGACAATGTAGACCGTAAAAAAGAAGAAATACACAAAAGTTAGTCAGCAAATACATTTTAAAACAACAAACATAATATAAAAGTGGATTTTAGTAATTCACTAGCGAAAATCGACTGGAGAAAAAGAGAAATCACAAATTTTGTATCTTAAACAAGCACGATGGTCGACTATTCCTTGCAGCAACATAGCTAAAGCATGTTTAACCGAGTCTGACATTCATCTTATAATTGTTTCCAGTTCAGGTCTGTGCATGCAGTGAAAGGCCTTGATGACAAGTTCTTCTGTAATTGAGGACAAGTGTGTGTGTGTGTGTGTGTGTGTGTGTGTGTGTGTGTGTGTGTGTGTGTGTGTGTGTGTGTGAAAGTATGTACTGTATTTTTTTATTTCTCTATTTCTCTCACAATGTAGATATAACCTCTGTCACAAAGGGACTCACGAGAATACGATACGTATTTCTTGCTTATTGGGTTTTTAGTTTTTTTTTAAGCTTGACCAATAAGAGTGTAAAGGTTGGCATATCTCTGCTGCTGCTGCTCTAAGTATCCTCCTGCAGGTCTCTTGACTTTATGGAAGGGTAGTGCTAGCACTCTTGGAGTTCCGGTAAAGTATTATTGCTTGCTCACCCCAACACTCACTTTTGTCATGTTTTGTTAGAAAATTAAGTAGAGGTTCAGCTGCATGATGACAGATGGAGTATATGATCTGAACAAGAAAACACAGTTTGAACTGGACTCTGCCTCGGGCTGACCGGAGGGAAAAAAGCAAGAGAGGCTTTCGAGAATGCAAATCAGTTCTCTAAAAAGAAAGTTAAGAGGTGTGAACGGATTGATTGCATCCACAAAAAGGTTAGGAGCAAAGTGCTGGGAGCTTTTTGGCTGTTTTTCTGCTACTTCAAAATGAGGGAATCTCCAACAGTGCCTTGAAAGTATTTTGGTAGTCTCTGTGGCAAATCAGAATTATTTTCTGACAGAATTACTAATGTGCCCCACTGAGAGCTCAGAGCAAAACTGTAAGACAATATTTCAACGACATTATACAAAGTTTTACAAAATCAGTCTTTGTTGTGTGAATCAGAATTACTGGAAGTGTTTGTGTTTGTTATTTATTCATACTATCTTGGAATCATGTTACCTTACAATATGGACACAAGATACTATTTTCTTTCCATACATGGCAACTATTTACAATAATTTCAGAGCTATCTAAATATTTTTTTTATTCTTTTTTTGTGCATACACAGAGATCTTTTCCTTCAGAGAGAGCTTAGTATTTGTCTTTCAGAGGTTGAGCCAAACTGCAGGCCTTTTTTAACAACACAAGACCTCTGTGAGAAATTGGTTCAGTAGTCTGAGTGTTTTCCCCAACAGCTAAAAAAAAAAAAAGTTGTGTTTCTTGTGTACAAGAAATGAAATCTTTAAAGAAGCGTGTTATTTATAGCTGGGCATCAAACACAAACTCAGTACCAGCTGAAACGTGTGCATAGTTCTTCTCACCAACACTTTCTTGATATCAGTAATTAAACTCATCTTTAGGATCATAAAGAACTTTAATTGTTTGCTGACCTATTGATGCTGCAGGAGTGAGTCTGAGAACTTTGAAATGATTTAACACCTCTGCAGTCAGGTGGCTTATTAAATAGTTTTTATGTTAGATGACTCAACGAATCTCTTTGGTCTATGACTCGTAATACATCAGTTAAAATGCAACGCGTGGATTTCAAAGAGACTATAGAGGTTGCTGTAGACAACAGATCAGTTGGAAGCTAAGTGGTGGGTATGCTAAAGTCAAATGACGGCTGTGTAGTTTTTTTTAGCCGTACTCTTTACATATTTTTAACAAAAGTAATTGTGCCATTTGTTACGATTATCTATTTCAATTTTGTGTTTTGCCACAGAGCTTATTTTGCTGAAATAGTCCAAAGGAAAAAACTAAATCCATGTGATTTTTTATTGAGAGAACCAAGGAGAGGCTCACTTCCAGATGTGAATGAACTGTGGTCACTCTTTTCTTTTGAAAGATGATGTAAAAAAATATCATCCAAAATAAATACAGATATCACTTTTTAAATTCAAAATAGTATTTCTTAATAGCTTGATATTCACTACATGTGTTATATATGATATATCTTTAAGTCCTTGACTGTCTGTAGTTCAAAATAGATTATCTGCAGATGACCAAGACAGCTGTTTTCTATACAGGAAAGGGGAAAATAGAAATAATGATGACACAATAAATATGAAATAATTAAAAAAGGGAACAATTGGTTTTCATGTTTATGGTGGTTATTAATTTCTTACTCCTGTAACCAGCGTCCCTGATCTTATCCCATCACAGACATCAGAAGAAGGTAACTTGTGTCAATGTGAATGTGTTTGCGTGTCACTCGTTGAGAGCTGAAATGGTTTTGGTGGCGCTTATGGCAGAAGGGGATGCAAAGATGTTGGATGGAGTTGGAAAATCCAACATATATTGAACAAGACAGAAACTGTCATGGCCGACGCCTCAAGCATCTCTGCCCGGTGGGGGGAAAAAAAAAAGAAAGAGAGAGGAGGGAGGGGAGGAACGGAGGGGGATATACTCAGAAAGACGAAGAGAAGAGAAACATGAAAAAAGAACAAAAAAGACGGAACAGATCTCACCATCAAACAAACACTTGAGCTGGACTTCCTTTTCTGACAGATAGCAACGGAAAGGAGGAGGAAAAATAAGGGTTCATCGGGAAACAAGGAGCTAATCAGAACAGGAGAAGTGAAGCTGTAAGATCGATCCCAGAAAGAGAGAAAAACTAAAAAGCTGCACAGGGATGAAACGAAGATGAGAAAAAGGGATACTAAAAGGGCTTCAGAGGATTATTAAGAATCAGTAGGCAAAAAAACAAAACAATAAAAGGAGTTCTTTTTTACAGGATAACTGAACATTTTGAGGGGAAAAAGGTTAAGCGATGTATTTCAATAATATTCTGGTCTTGTTTTGGGGGGATTTATTAATTGATCAAGCTACTGTATGTGTTGTTTTGGCCCTTGTTGATCAGGGTGCTTCACTGCATGCATTGACTCGGACTGTCCAAAGAAAACTGTCAAAGAAAAATTAGTGCCAAGGCATAATGGCAGCTCAAATCAAAGAGAGAGAAAAACCTGGTGGTTAAAATAAAGACAACATTTTAAAGGCTTTTGGTCCTATTATTTCCCTTCTGTTAACTTTTACCTCATCTCACAATTAACTGCTAAACTGAGTAAGCTGCTACTTTGTTTTTTAAAGATAAAAACATGTGATAGACAGTACTAACAAAAGAGCACCAAAGCACATGGATTATTCAACTCCAAACATACTGAACATACTGCTTTTCATACACTTCTAATATCAAAGAAACAGGTTCAGAGAGAGGACGTGGGGTGACTGACAGCAGAAGACAGGAGAGTAAGACAGTTGATAAGTTAGACAGTTCAGTTAAAAATCCCTCATTTGAGAGGGAGCTTACCTTCACTCCATCCGACTTTTTGTTTAGTAAGGTTTTGCATGCTGGAAGAAGGAGAGAAAAGATGGTGAGGACACAGTTTTAGAAGCTGCTTTTGCATGCTCATGGTGTTTTAGAAACTTCAGCTTAATTTTCTACAGCCAATACACGCCTCTTTTTTTGATAGAGATTACAAACATTTTTTATTCCAGGATGTTGTTTTTGTTTTTTGTAAGGAAGTCTAATTCAGCCAGAAACAAATTAAAAAACAGAAAATAAAATATATATACATTAAAATGTATAGCAAGTCCTATGTTTGACATAATTATAAAAAAAGTGAGAGCTTTGAGGAGATTAGCCTTTACAGCTTTGAGAGCTGATGCCAAACCACCAAATATTAAAAAAAGAATAATCAAGTAAACAAATTTAGAAATGCATCTCCTGTACATATATTTTAAATTGTTTAAAAATATTACACTGTTTTACTTCTCACACATTAATGTCAAATTAAATTATTTTGCACATTTATTTTACTTCGATCTACTTTTTCATTTGTAAAATATTCATCCGTTCATCAAACTTTGGAAGAACAGTTTCAAAAACAAACATTCAAAGTAGAAGAATGCAATCGAGCTTTGCTTGTTATTAGAATACACCAATCTATTTTGATTGATCAGTGGGAAATCCTCCCTCTGCTGAAGCCTCACAGGGGTAAATATGACTGGATGAATAAAAATAAAAACATAAATGAGCAACTAAAACCACAAGATGCTTTCATCAATAACAACCTGTTAAAAATATACGTTTTTTGTCAACCAGAAAATAATGAGACAAAAAACCTGCCACTGCAGGTCAAACTGTTTACTGTAATAATACATGTTCAGTGTACAAGAAACTTTGTGTTCCCTACTTTGTTCACGCATCATCTGCATGCATTCATAATTTGACCACATCAAAAACTGGAATTAAAAACAACAGGGCACTGAAAGAAAATGTCCACAAGCATGCACACACACAAACAAAGACATATATATAAAATATATAGTCATTATGTATTGAAACACCCGGATTTCATGTTCCAGTCACCCTCCTTTACTTTCCATTTATAAAGTAAGAAGGAGGGCAAGAAAAGGCAAGAAAACAGTCGTGTTGAAAATCTGCATCCTAACTGCAAACGGACTACAACAACTGAAGACACAAACACCTGTCAGGTTTACTTTATGTTAAAGATATTTGTTCATCAGTTGACAGAGGTGGTGGGGGTTCATGCAGTGAAGGTGGCTCATCAATATGTCCGGCATGCAGCATCGACTTCAGTGTCATTTTAGCCCAGGAGTGTATTACCAACAGTTATGAGACTGTTCAGAAACCTATCACCATTACCTAAGAACCATATCCTTCACTGACTGTCATCATCATTATGATCAGAAAGGGAAGAAACAAGCTTAAAGAGATATCCGTCACTGTAACTTATCATTGTACCATCCCAATCAATCAATCAATCAATCAATCCAACCATAACTCCTGTAAGAACGGTCTTTAAGCAACCAGCTCGCTCGTCACATGACCGCCATTTACCTTTAACGGGCTCAGTATGACAAACACCAGCTGTCAAACAGGGGAATGACACGTGAAAAATCCTACTCACAGGGATTACTCAGATCAATGTGTTGGACAGCAGGAAGACGTTGTGCTTGTCTGGTAAACACTAAGAAAACTCTATTTCAAGGCTCTATAAGTGAGCATGAGAATAAGGATTCCCTTTAATGTAAAGTGTTAAATAAAGGTAAAGGTCATGATAAGGTCAGTGAATCATTAACATTATAAAACAAAACGATTCATTAATCACACATAAGGGGTTAATGGCAATACATTGGATAATGAGGCTGAGGCATATCGGATTTTTTTCTTGAAAGAGAAGTTTTTACTCTACAGTTGTGTTAAATTGGTACTTACATATTTCTAAATATTCAATTGAATTGTTCTGTAAGTTAAGTCATTGTTGGCTCTCTTTCTTCTTAATAAAAACTCCTATAAGTCTCTTACCCACAGAGTACAAAAGGCCCTCTGCTATATGAGGTAGGGTAGTTCAAGACTTTCCTCATTAATGACTCCAGTCTACGTAAAAGAAACCTTTCACACAAACATGCAGCCCAAAGTGCAGGAATTATCACCTGAAAGCACATGGTTATGTACTACCCACAACTATCTTTGAATACCTATGGCTGACATGTTTGTGTTTTATATGATTAATTGTCATTTATATCGTTCACAATGTCTGTTATACTTGTCTAATTTGGATCTCTTGTTATGTGTTGTACTGCATGATGAGGAACCAAATGGAAACATTGGTCTCAATATCAAGTTGTTTAACCACAAGACTTTATTTGGTTTTGACTACTTGCCATGGAAGCTTTCAGAAAATCTAAGAAAAAAAGGTCTTGGAGCCAGCTCTCTTAAGTTCAGTGTTTTAAAGGTCTGAGGGGATGTGGTTTGAGATGCTGTTTGACGATCATGCCAGCACTTTGTTTGAAGCATAGTGACACTTTTAGGTTTTCAGTGGCTTTGTTTGTTCACACAAAAACAACAGAGCAGGCAGGAGAGAGGAGACAGAAAAATAACACAGTGCACTTTACATTCTGTTTATCCAGCTTCCCATGCAGTTAGGCATACTGTGCTGTACGCTACACATGCTCGGCTGGCGTTAGTGCCAGAGCCATGCGGTTGGAAGGTTGAAGCGATCACAGGCAGGCATCGACTGGGCATCCGAATATTGTGGGTACAAACCAATTCAAAGGAGGAAAACTGGGAGTTATATGGAGGTTGAATGTTGATGTGTCCATTTCCATTTGTAGTATAAAAGGTTAAACTTGTTCTGCACCAGAAGAAAAAGATATGCGGCCTGTTGTGTTAATGCAGAGATGTGTAAACAGAGCCTTGCTAGGCGGCAGCTGCAGCACTTAGATGGAGGTCAGAGGGTCATGCTGGGTGTCAGTTAAATGGCTGTTGTGTTCGACACAGGAAATTAAATAGCCTGTCCTGAAGAGGAGCTCAGTTCATTAAAGCTTCAAAACAGCAGCAGTGCTGAAAGGTTAAAAACTGAGCTGTTTGTGGTTTCTATTTACATGTTTAGTTTTGTGTGTCTGTGTGTGTGTGTGTGTAGGATGCCCCAGTGCAATGACAATCATTCAAAAGTGTTTCATCACTGTGCAGTAGCAGCAGGCACGAGGTGGAGGGTTTCAAGCAGCAGGTTCAATAGCTTGAGTTTGAAGTTGGCAGTGCCCGACTCCAACACCCCCTCGAGCACACGTACCTTCCTGTGCCATTGTGGCCGTGCTGGTGGTAGCGGCAGGGCTGGTATGCTGCCGTCCCACTATTGGACAGAGAGGGATTCAATATGGAGGCATAGGTGGGTCAAGAGCCTCATTGAAGCCGGATAGCCTTCAATAAACTTCAGCGTTTCAGACAAGAATGACATCGATGGGGTTTCTGGAAAGTGTTTGGTTCAAGATGGCACACTGATCCTGTGCCATCTAAAGAATTGACAATGTGGTACCTATGGTCATTTTATTAGGATGAAGTGAAGCAGTAGACGGGAATTCCTCTAAGCAACAAAAAACAACGTGTATCCCGATTTTTTAAATCTAATTTCAAAGAACACTTCCTTGTCTATAGTTATGCATGAAAACATTTGGAGTTTTGACCCGTCTTGACTCTTCAGTCTTGACATATCCTGAACATTAGAAAGCAGATGGTTGTAAACCACAGGAGCTTGTTTGCTTCCACTAAAGCCTATAAACACAGGGCAAATAGCATTATCCATTAACTTGCTAGGCCATCATCTTGCCTGCAAATTGGGTGTTCAAATTGAAGTGCACTGCGTTTCAGTGATCGAACTACTTACAAGGTGGAAAATCAGAACAGCCAAGAAGGCTGACAAGCAAATGTGGACAGGACTACAATTTTGCGGTTAAGAAAATTAGATTCAGGCAGAAGGAAATATTGATCGCAGACAGGAAGTGAAGCAGAAGACAATCAGTAATATCTGTTCCTTGACCTGCATGACAGATCAGACCAGAAGAGGTGTGCCTGTCTTTCTTATTAGATGAAATGACAAAAGAGATTAACTTTTTTACACAAACACATTTTGTTTCTATATACCCAGCTGGTTCTTTGTGTTGCATCTCTCGTTGTTTAGAGTCAAAGGACCAAATGTTATTGTTGTCTATGTTGTATGATTTGTATCACTGCAAAGCTCACCTGAAAAGTTCCTGGACACCAGCATCGTTGTGAGGATAGCTCCCTAGAGGAACAAAATAAAGAAACATTACAGGGATTTGTGTGCCGAGTCAGAAATTCATGTTGTAATGATTTCCAGTTGAGGTCTTTGCATGCGATGATGACAAGTTTATCTCTAATCAAGGACGACAGCATGTGTGTTTGTGTGTGTGTGTGTGTGTGTGTGTGTGTGTGTGTGTGTGTGTGTGTGTGTGTGTGTGCGTGTGTGTGTGTGTGTGTGTGTGTGTGTGTTTTAGTGTAAAAGTATGTGTCCACACTCACTTTCAGTTTCCTCCTGGCGTTAAACTTGCGCAGACACTCCACAGTCTCCTGGCGGTGCATCATGGAGGCCACAGTGGAGCGTTGCTGTATGCAGAGGAGAGGAAATCACAATATCTATGAATGCACTGCTTTAACTCTTATTTGATCAAATACAATGAAAATGATAATGAATCCTGATAATACAATCATGGGGGAATTGAAGTCAAAGACTATAAGCATCATATTGTTTTTCAGCAAAATCAATCATTTTTGACATAATCACATCACTATAATAACATTGGCTCCTAGTTTAACTTAAAGTTTGTCTGATTACGTTTGAGGCCTTTTATGGCCTTTCTCGCTGTCATATCTCTGACCCTGTTCGTTTATTTAAGGCTCTCTTGTTTAGTGTACTGGTTCAACTGTTGACTGGTATGTTTTGTCTTTATCTGAAATAATAATCAACACTTTTCAGCCAATCAGAACTACATATTTCCACGAGTATTGTATATTGTTCTTCATTTCTCGGAGTGTTGTTTAGAATATGTAGTCTTGAGAAAGAGGGTGGGGACTTCAATGTGTTTCATTATATCAAAAAGTACAACATTTGCTTTAGTACATAATTTAGGTCTCTTTGTTTAGCAGTTGAAGCTTTAATTGTGTTGCTGTTTGTATACATTTTACAGTTCAGACCTGGGATTGTAAGCTCCTGGCAACAGTGCCTTGCCAAGGTTCTTTATAAATCTAGTCAAAGTTTGATCATTTGTCAAGCAGATAGAGAAAAAAAAAATGACATCATTCCTTGTTGATTGGGATAAAGACTTACAGATATTTTTTTTTAAATGCTAAGGGAAAAAAGTGATTTGAAAACGGGGAGAAAACAAGTGTGACTTACGCAGACCCAGGGATGCTTGATGGCCTGGTCGGCAGTGATCCGTTTGGCAGGGTTAATGGTTAACATCTGATTGATCAGATTCTTGGCCTCAGGAGTCACTGTGTCCCACTCTGGAGAAGGAAACTGAAGAAGGAAAATAAAGAGGAACAAATGTTAAGGATGTAAAAAAAGAGAAAACCAACCAGTCAACTATTTCTGCCCCCCTTATCCCCATCCTTAGGGGCAGCTGTGGCTCAGTGGTAGAGTCCGTCGTCTATCAATCCCAAGTTGCTCCCTCTGCTTCGTCAGCGGCATATGAATGTGTACGAATGGGATTGGTTAATACTGATGGAAACTTTACATAGCAGCCTCTGCTACAGTGTGTGAATATGTGTAAATGGGTAGGTGTGACATGTATTATAAAAAGCGCTTTGAGTAGTCAGAAGACTAGAAAAGCACTTTACAAGCTCATTTGCCATAAACCATTTTATCCAACTAGCATTGAAATGTTTTCTGCTAAAAATCAAAGCTAGCAGGATGTACTTCATACATTAGTCAGCAGTTGATCACTGACATAAAGGGTTAAAAAAGAGATTGAAGGTATCTGTATGACAGTGATGAAAATGCAGATTCTTATCCGTGCTTGTCACAGTCACTTCATAACAATTCTCATAATATGCACATTCATTAGACGTGGCTGATTCCTATTATGGGTGATAAATTCTTCTCTCCCAGAGGACTTTGACAGACTCTGATAAATAAGCCCACTGCTCTCTGATTAGTGCATCACTAATCTCTTATCTCAAGGTTTTGAGTTTTATATCAGCTGTACAGCCTAATGATCTGAAAATGTTGTGTGTTCAGCACCTGTTGGGAGCTGAGGTACAGAGCTTTCCTTGTACTTAATTACCAATTTAAAAATTCTTAAACAAAACTTTCCCCATTAAGCAAGGCTCCATGGGTTTGAGGGGTTATGTCTGAAGCCTGCAATATTAATATACTGTGACACAAAAAAATGCAAACCAAATCCTGAGAGTGTGGGCCATGTCACACCTCAGAAAGTGTTCTTCTACTAAAGTTTGTTTAGTTCCCTGTGTCCTTTTAAAGCTCAATCATACAGATGTGGAGGAAGGTGACTACAAGATGATGATGTCATTACTCACATCATAAGCACCAGCCTTGATTTGTTGGTACAATTTATGTTGATCCTCGTCCCAGAAGGGAGGGTAGCCCACCAACAAGATGTACAGTATCACACCTGTCATACACACAGAACCCATGTAAGCACATGTACAGTATATAAATACTTCATAAAAAGCAATGTAGTTTCAGTGAAACGTTTTTCCTAATCATTAGTAGGTAGCATATCAACAAATAAGATAGAAAGTGAATTTTGAAAAACTGACCACATGCCCATATGTCCACTGGTTTGCCGTAAGGGTCCTTTCTCAACACCTCTGGTGATAGATACCCTGGAGTTCCTGCAAAACCTGCAAATAAATCATTGTACCAACATTAGATCTGTCATCAAATCAGTGAAAACTGCCCTTTTTATGGAAAAGTAATAATCACATTGATTATTCTTTCGGAATATAAAATCATTTGAGCAGCGTAACAAAAAGCTCATACGTGCACAAAAGAGAGTGTTTGTTACATCCTATTTATTGATTACTTATTAATATATAATTAAATAATAATATACAAACACTGCCACACACAGTTAACATCATTTTAGACAGCTTTGGTGAAAGTTTGTCACAGATTAACTTTATTAAGGACTATTCAGACACACACTTATTCATCACTTATCTCTTCAACAGTCTAAACATTATTGTCATTATGTGCTGAAAGACAAAACTGTTGTAGCTGTACTCGTACTAATTCAATACTTTACTTTCTCAATCAGTGCTGTTGGTTTTCTCGCAGAGGGAAACACTGGGACGACTAAAGAGAAGATTGTCAGTTCAAGTAGAAATGTCTTACCAAACCATGCCTGTTGGTCTCCCTGCACCTCAATGGCTAGACCAAAGTCAGCCAGCTTCACTGCTGCTCCCTTCATCTTACTGGCCAGGAGAAGATTCTCTGGCTGCAACACACAGAGGAAAAGAGCTTTTTAGAAAGACATTTCTTATTCAGGTTGCAACTTGGGACTATAGTCAATATTCAGTTTTCTGTATGTTTTACAGATTAAAAAAAACAAGTCCACAACCAGTTACTCTGAAATAGTGTCTATCTTACATTTAAAGTCTACAAAACAAGACAAGCAAAAGAAAGGCAAATCATACAATTAAAGAAAAGTCATGTGTTTTAATCATCGCTTTAATACACAATAAGTTATAATCAATCATTTAAAAGAAACAGGTGGTTAAAAGTATCCTCGTGCATACTTATAAGGAAATACAATTGCATATATTTAAGGGTAAAAGAAATCAGCATGCACCCTGCTTCAAGACATGTTAAACATGTCTGCATGGCTGGATGAGTGGCAGGACGTGATGACATCTACTGTAATGAGGCATGATTTGGTCAAACAGGCTTCAAAGGCCTCCCCGCATGGCTCTCTGTCGAGTGAAATTTAAAAAAGCTTAAGAAGCTCAATGATCATATACTGTAACTAATGTTCTTGTCCAAGTAAGCTACCTTTCCAAAAGGTGAAGATTGAGGGGAAATAGCTAAAAAGAATGCCTCTACTGAGCTATGAAAGGCAGAATCAAATGACCTACGGTGGCCATGCTGGTGCTAGCATCCTTCTCCACTGGTAATAGTTACCTTCTTATAGTGTGATTAATGTAGGCCTGGGACACTGTAATGTGTTTGTGATTAATTGGTTCCAAACCACCGATTTTAAAAACTCTTAAACATGCACAATTTATTCACAAATGTAGTACTTGACTCTATGCATGCTAGCATGGAGCTCCCCCAGAATTAATAGCGAAGTTTAAAGCATCTGCCTTCTCACAAGATGAAAACCGAGACAATATATATTTTGTTTTAAATCTGTTTGTGTAGAGGGCAAAAGTTTGTATCCGTCCTCATTGCCTCAAACCTGGCAAGGTAAACAAGTCTGACACTTGTAACTGCCTTTAAGCGCAAAGCCTGTTTCTTTTCATCTGACAGTCTGGATGCTTCTCTTTCTCCATCTAGTAATCCATCAATCTATCTATCCCTACTTCCAACCACAATTTCTATTGAGCTGAAACAATTGGAGAGAGATTAAAAAAAAAGGAAAATGGCAAAGGGACAGAGAGCAGGACTGAGGGGTACTGAAGAAAAAAGAGGGAGAATGAGACAGATAGAGACAGATAGATGGGTGGTGGCATAATGAGTCCCTTTGCTGGTGCTGCAGCAGCCGGGTGACCTCACCCCCACAGTTACCATGGCAACCCAGTCTGCCACCAGCCAAGAGCACTCAACTCTTTCTCTGTAATTCCTGTTTTCTTTTCAGCAAGAGGCCCTCCCAAGGTGACAGAGAGGCCAAAATATGATATGTGGGGGTCACAACTCTTCATGGCATCATTAGTATTTTCATGCCTCCAATTCTGCTTAATCCCCTGGACGTTCTTGAAAAAGGTCAACACAATAAATCTGATGTAGCTTCCTTTATAGCTGGAGGGTTTGTTCCAGGAGAAATTAACCATTGAAGCTGATTTAACTTTATTTAAAAAAACAGGGCATCAAATCAAGCTGTAAACAAGACATTGATAATCTTTTATAGAGACAGACAAATCACTAAAGCCAGGCGATATGGAGCTCATAGCATTGATTTGGTAGTGTATCGCTGGACAACTAGGAAGTCAAATAGTCGGTGCCTTTTTAGTTCACGTTAGCTAATTGAGTCACTATATTGAATTCTGCATCAGCTTATTCCAACCCTTTACAGAAGCTATCTGCCAAATGAGAGTGATATCATGTAATGGGTTATAATGGTTAAACTAGGATAAATATTAAGATCCAAGGCTTAATTTTATGCTGCTTCTTGTGCATTATTTGAGACACATTTCCCCCAAATTCAGCCTGACACATTTGGCATTTCCTTTTGGTAAACACTACTAGAATTTAAAATATACGTCAGTGGATGTAACTGCTCTTTGGCTGAATGAGTTTGTAAGTAATGATGCAGCACGGATGCAGCTGAATGCACATCAAGATTGTTGCACATGCATGTCATTTCTGCCCTCTGCCCACATCATCTCATCTCTCCAAAACTCTTCGGCTCAAAGTTCATTAGACAGCAAGATCTATATGCAAGCTAAAAAACCCATCAATGAAAAGCAGGTGAAATCCATTTACACCACTCTCATAAAAACAGACAGATATTTCAATTATGTTTGTCTGCTCACCTCCGGATTTATGGTCTGATTTTGTTCGGTCTCGTAAAAGTAATGGACAAGATTGTTAAGTGTACTATTAAAGTTTAGGCCTCTGAACTCAGCCTTGGTAATAAAAATGTGGTGTTTATATCTCAGTTCACTTTGCTCTCTTCATTCACTATACTGTTAAAATCAAATCAAAAACAGCTGAGCAGGTCAGAGGGCTGTTGGTGTCTGCTTGGGGTGAACAGTCCTGCTGCAGGGGAATCGTCACTGGCTGTCATCGCACCACCAGACCTGCTATTAATAGCAGCTGGTTTGCTTTCGTCACTCCTCAGCAGTGCAGGATGGAGGGGAAGTGGGGAAAGGGAAAAAGAGAGGAAAAAGGAGAGGAAAGAAGGGGAAAGAGGACAAAGGGGAGGGGTCATGAGGAAAATGGCAAATATGGAGAAATGAGGGGAGAAAAGAGGGGAATAGAAAGAGGGATGACACTTAAGTTGTTCTGAACAACACAGCCTGGCGTCTGCACATGTATGTGTTTAGGGCTGTTATTAAACCCTACAAATGTCTTTGGTCTGCATTCCCAACATTGTGCTGTGTTATATGTCTGAGTGTTCGTGCTGCTAGATAGTGTAGGAAGTCCTCTCATATTTACAACAGGTGTAACTCACCTTGAGGTCTCTGTGCACAATGTCATGCTGGTGGATGTGACTGACGCTCTCCAGGATCTGATTGATGCAGTGGCTGCAGGAGACGGAGAAGGATGAGACACAGAGAAGAGACACATCTGTCAGTCCAAAAACAGAGGACACTCTACCACACACTGATGCAGAAGAAGAAAACACATCAAGTTAAACTTAACCACCGGGTCCTCATCTTTGATCCTTTGTGTTCATTTGAGTGTTATTTGTCGGGGGATTTAAAGGATATTCCATTAGAGGCAATATGAAACTCTCTAGAGGCCCACAAAATAATTTATTCCAACAGTAGGTACCACCAGCAAGGTTAAAAATAGCTCTGAGGACTTAGAATTGGGAAGAACAACAAGACAAGAAAGGAAATGAATGGCATAGAGACAAAAAACTATGAAAAATCAAAACAGTTGAAGAGAGGGGCATTAAAGGTGGGTAAGTTTCTTCTGGTACAACATCGTCTGACCTTAAAGCTAATTGTGGTAGGAGAAATTCTCTGTTGCAGAGGTTAGTTTAAACAATTTCCAACATGCTACAAGTCTGTCTTGCTATAAGCAAAGAGTATTGCATTTAAGTGTAAAGACAATTAAACCATAAGTGTTTACAAATTGATTAAACAAAGAATTAGAGTGATAACACGTTTCCACAGTGGGTGCAATATGCAACAATGAGAGTCTTCCCTCAACAACATTTGACACAATCCAAGACCCTTGTAAGAGGCACATTTCCTCCACAAACTGTAGTGCGGACAATATTTTGAGGATGGTGGTATATGAGGGGTAAAAGTTAAGTGCATTTTTGTGTGAATGAATGTGGGGAAGGAAGTGGAGCAGCCAGGGTGAGTGTGTTGTTGAGGCAGTGAGGTTATGTAAGTTATGTAAGCTTGTCCTCGGTTACAAATCAGCTATTTTGCTGGTCTGATGCACTGCTAAAATAACTAGTTTCTCTTCTAAACAAGACTGAGGTTGACATTAGTAAAGGTGAAGTCAGGGTCAGCAGCAGGGGTGTTCACACATTTTGAGAGGGTGTCCTCCCTTTGTAAGAAAATCTCTGTGAGTGTTCTGTCCAAATTAGGCTAAATCTGCAGCTTATCTAGCCCCCATCAGAGTACCCTTTTGGTGATCTTAGTCTCTTGAGCATTGTACACCCTTTCATTTCCTCACTTTCATGTGTCTGAACTTGAGCTTATCACTGTCCTGCTTTCCCTTCTTGTTTCGTGTTTCATGTTGTCCTGATTCAAATGTATTTCTCGGTGCAGGTTCCCCTTTATAGACCATTATCAGATAATCGGGTAATCTGTTTTTTAGTCATGTAGAATTAGTTTATATAATTATTTTGAATGTGTAAGTCAAAAATTAACCAACTCCAACGAGTCTCACCAAAGTTTGATTTATACTGCACAGACAAGAAAAGTTTTGTGCTGCGGTGCAAAAACGCAGCTGCTACTACTGACAAAGAGAAAAATAAGCTTTAAAAACTTTTAACAGCTTTGTCATTATTTATTAATGAAAATAAATTTAAAAACCCCAAGTGACATGTTCAAAAATAAAATGCTCACTGAAAACAACATCAGAAAGAGAGCTGGGAGAAACCACAAGCACTGCTTCTGCTGTTAAAGCACAAAGTGCCTTCACTGGGTCCGTTTAGGCAAAGTAAGGGTTCGTTTTGGTGTTCTTTAAAGATGTTATATGCAGGAGAATTGACAAGTTACTCAAAGAATTGCACCACATAACATGTACACATGTTAACATGATGACATACTGTACCTGGCATCTGCCTCGCTGTAATACTCTCGAGCAACAATGTCCTCAAACAGCTCTCCTCCAGTGACACTGCAGACAGACACATTGACAAATTAAAGACCTGTCGTTATTGAGAACATGACCCTCATAGCTCCACCTTGTTTTGTGTAAATATGTAGCTCTGTGTACCTAGAACCCTACAACTGTTGCTTTCAGAGGCCACTTGACCAGTTGCTTATTGAACAAGCCCCCTCAAAAAGACTGATTTAGCATGTCTGACTTATTTGTGCATCAGACAGAAAACTGATGGCATTAACTAAAACTTGATAGCTTGTGAGCTTTAAACAATTACAACTGATAACTATTTCTATGAACTAAACATTTATGTGTTCAATTCTACTCAACAAATTGTGGTTCTGTTAAATGCTATCAAACATTTACTAAGGTAACCAAGGGAGTATTTTCTCATAGACTTTTATACAACTGGACTTTTTGATGCATGTTGAAGACATTTTAGCAATGGCTACATTTCAGAGCCAAGTCCCCTTTTGGAAAAGTCTGTGAAAGCAATTTATGGTCTGAAAAAATAAATATTGAACCTCTCATCTGTCCACATCTTTGTCATTTAAGGGGTTAAGAGTTGTTCAAATATAGAAACCGGTATTGGAATAGGCCTCCAGTACAGACTAAAATGCAGTAAGGGGCCAATGTGATTCACTTACAGGTCAAAGACGAGGTAATGGAAGCCTTCCTCTGAGATGCTGTCATGGAGTCGAACTAGTGAGGTAATAAGAAACAGAGAGAACCTTTAATAAGAAATCAGTCAGTGATGTCAAACTTTTACTGATAATGTAAACGATCTTTTGTAGGGAAGCTTTCAATAAACCGTCACTTGAGACCCAGGACAGTCAGGACACCACGGCCAACACATTTTGTTGTGCATAAATTAGACAGCTGTGGTGGTTTGATGATACAAAAATGGGTAATCTCTTTTAAAAGGGGCGCACTTCAGCTCAGCAGGTAGAGAAGGTATTATTAAGGCTTCATGGCTTTGCTTCATGTCATCTGCTCTCTCCCTCACATGTCCGGTCTCTTCTCAGCTATCACTTTCAAATCCAAAAAAGCCAAATGACAAAGAAAAGATATTAAGAAATAATGTATGTAACTTTATTTCGATGACTGTTGAGACTATTTCCCTTCATAGTATCTCACTGTGTGGTTGGTTCTCTGAATCCTGGATTATATTAAAAACCAGCTAATAGAAAGGAGACTGTTTTAAGAGTAGGTGTGCAGAAATTTACCAAGAAAAAGTAGTAAACAGAAAAAAGTTGTAAACTAAGTTTACAGAGGTTTTAGCTTTCAGGGATTACTTTACAAATGTTTACCAAATTATTAAACATCATTCCATTTATATTAGGAACAGCATTACAAGATTATGACACATGTAAAGGGAAATCTTTATAGATAACCTTTTAACTGTCTGCATATTTAGTCCTATCTTCCTAATGCAAATCTGTGAACTGTGCAGAATCGTAGTATTTGATCTGTGTGCTGTGAAGATCATGATTCAAAGAGCTTGCTTTTTTTTTCTTAAGTAAGTAAATTTACCTCAACTTTCTTCAAACATTTTCTATCCTTTAAGCCTTGAACAATGACCTATTATTGTTTTGACATGCTAGTTTAAGTGATGGAGGTTTAGATAGATAGATAGATAGATAGATAGATAGATAGATAGATAGATAGATAGATAGATAGATAGATAGATAGATAGATAGATAGATAGATAGATAGATAGATAGATAGATAGATAGATAGATAGATAGATAGATAGATAGATAGATAGATAGATAGATAGATAGATAGATAGATAGATAGATAGATAGATAGATAGATAGATAGATAGATAGATAGATAGATAGATAGATAGATAGATAGATAGATAGATAGATAGATAGATAGATAGATAGATAGATAGATAGATAGATAGATAGATAGATAGATAGATAGATAGATAGATAGATAGATAGATAGATAGATAGATAGATAGATAGATAGATAGATAGATAGATAGATAGATAGATAGATAGATAGATAGATAGATAGATAGATAGATAGATAGATAGATAGATAGATAGATAGATAGATAGATAGATAGATAGATAGATAGATAGATAGATAGATAGATAGATAGATAGATAGATAGATAGATAGATAGATAGATAGATAGATAGATAGATAGATAGATAGATAGATAGATAGATAGATAGATAGATAGATAGATAGATAGATAGATAGATAGATAGATAGATAGATAGATAGATAGATAGATAGATAGATAGATAGATAGATAGATAGATAGATAGATAGATAGATAGATAGATAGATAGATAGATAGATAGATAGATAGATAGATAGATAGATAGATAGATAGATAGATAGATAGATAGATAGATAGATAGATAGATAGATAGATAGATAGATAGATAGATAGATAGATAGATAGATAGATAGATAGATAGATAGATAGATAGATAGATAGATAGATAGATAGATAGATAGATAGATAGATAGATAGATAGATAGATAGATAGATAGATAGATAGATAGATAGATAGATAGATAGATAGATAGATAGATAGATAGATAGATAGATAGATAGATAGATAGATAGATAGATAGATAGATAGATAGATGTACTTTATTGATCCCAAACTGGGAAATTTCCGCAATTTCCCAGTTTCTTTAAGAACACAAGGTTTCCAGCAGCAGAGCTTCTCCCTTCCTCTCCAAAATGATCCACTCGACGGCCCAACTGTTGGTTTGCAAAGCCCGACTGCCACCTGTCTCTTTGGCAACCAGGAAGTAGCTCTTGGATGATAAAGTTGACAGAATGGTTGCCATATTTTAATCATTCATAATTAATTTGATACTGATAATTTCCTTTTAGGTTTTGTCTCTGTTACAGGAAGCACAAAAGCAGGCAGTGAACAGAGTTATTGCCAACATGGACAACTTAAGCCAATAGCTCTTCTTTTGAAATGGATTGGCCTACTAAACTGACTGCTCACAAGTAGATTAAAAACCTGCTTGAGTCAAGGTGGGTGAAGGTGCCGGAGTGCTTAAATTGATTGAGATGATTTGCTTTTAAAGAAAAGATGTGTGTGTGGGGGGGGGGGGGGGGGGGGGGGGGCTTTAGCTTGCGCTGTCTTATCATACAGTATGAAAAGGCAGTTCTACCACAAAGTAACCACTTCCTTCCTTTCTGAAAAGGTACACACAACTATCACAAACACTAAGTTGTGTGATGAATTGCAATCATAAAATGTGATGAAACTCAGACTTAACAATGAAGTTCTGTATTTTTTTATTTATTTTTTTTTTGGGGGGGGGGGGCGGAGTCTGACAATGTAAGTATGTCCATCAGATATAATAGGGGCAAAGTTTTGCATTTGTCTACATTTTGCTAATTAGCATCATTGTGTGCATGCAGCATGAGCAATTAGGAAGGTATCACAGTGTCACTTCTGAATGTGCTGATTCTTCAAGTTCTGGAATCATAACAAGTTTCTTAGCAGATTAATGCATGTGTTCACAACAGACAACGGGGATAACGATGTCCTTGAAACGTTTAAGTGACACTGAAGCTAAAATACTGTTTGTCATCTTGCTGTGCTCAAATTTCACAAAGTTATGACTCAGAAGAGGAGGAGTAAATTATGATGCAAATCTTGGCTAACACCAGCTGTGTGTCACAGCCTCTCCTGTTACTGCTGACAGTGATGTAGAGCAGTCCACTTATTATCCTGTTATTTTCATCATAGTTGCAACGATAAAGATTACACAGTTGTTTTCAAGAATTGATTTGATAATTATTAAATGGAGTCTTTTTTGGGGGGGAGAAAAAGGGAATAAGTCATTGATTCCGGCTCCGTTAATGAAAATTCTTATTTCGCTAGTCAATGACAGTAACCTCTTTGAATTGTAAATCATTTGGATCTGGATTTTTTTGGTGACATTTTCTGGATCATTTTACAAGCAACCCAAAGTGTGACTTAAACATACAGCTGAGTCTGAGATATGTGCTCGTCATAGAAGTTACAGCTTTATACTGACATACCCATGTATACAGATGAAAGTGGGCTACGTCACATGAAAACCTCTCAGTATGATGCTATACAATTTAACCCCACTGCAAACTGCTGCTTCAACACCTCCTTCAAACATTATAACTACAAATGGACATTCAAACCTTCATTAGGCAGTGATTGCTCCAGCACCCTGTCTTTGTATCTTTGTGTCACCTGTCAATAGGCTTGTTTAGAATAAATGCTGGTAGGTAGGATGTGTTGTCTGTTACTGAAGGGTTCTAGTTTAACATTTACAGTTCAAGGTGATTTGGGATAATTACTTTCTAGTGTATTCAATCCTTGTTCTTTCTTATGGTACTCTAAACACAGCAGAAGCAAACCTACCAGAACTGTGAAAAATCTGGATCAGTTTTATGTGTTTGAGTTAATGTGCAAAGCATTATTTCTTATGGATAGAAGAGGATTACATACAAATGGTTAGAAGAGAATTCAACACGTTTTTCACAGAGGGAAAAAACATTATTTAGCATTTTTGACTGAGTTCCATATACAACAAAGGCGATACAAACCATAAGGTTCAGTAAGACTGTACACACTGAGCAGCACTCATCAGAAAACATTTGTTTTTGTAAAAACTTTGTGATGACTTGTTTAGTCTTAACATCCTCCCCCCTGATGTTCTGAATGAATGCAGTTGTTCCACTAATCCATTAGTCTGCTGGCTCTCAAAAATGACTCACCTATGTTTGGATGTTTGAGCAGACGACAGATTCTCGCCTCCCGCTCGAGTTTCTGGTGATCTATGGAGAAAAGAACAGAGAGAGGGGGAACAGTAAGGACACATGTCCAGTACCAGGAAGAAAGATGGAAGAAAAGATTTTGAGATAGTTTGCTTTAATTCAACATTAGGACTGAAGTGACATACAAACAGAAAATATATAGCACTGCTTGGAAACCCAATGGGCAAGTGGGCACAGAGGAATATGAAGCCAGGATCAAAGTTCAACGTAGACAACACGAGGACTGCAGATTGTTTACTGATAATGTTTCTTTACTAAATCTGACATTCAAGTCATCCAAGAGCACTTTTGCATTACAGCATTTTGGAAATGGCTTCTCTCCACAAGTTTGCAACAGAAATTGTGTGAATAAATTATTAATAATTGATTTAGTTTTACAAAGCAAAGATTTATGCAACCAACTTGATATTTTCTTTGGAAGGATTTCAGCATCGCCTGGACCACTGATGTTAATATTTTCTTTTCATATTTTAAACTCTGTAGTTGTAACACGTAGAAAAACAAAAAAATAAAACATCTTCCCCTTCCAGTTCTATCTGGGCCTACAAATCCACTCACAACTACATTTACCTCTTAAGCTGCCACTTTGTGACCAACATCAAATGGACTAGAACTGAGGGGACAGCAGAGACAGGATGTCAAAAAGGTAAAGCTTACTGCGAGCCAGACGAGCTATGAGGACAAAACAGTGGCTGTCAACTTACATGACATTACATAAGTGAACAGGCAGCCATATAGTGTGCACAGACCCACACCAACACACAAACAGCCTTTAGCGCAATCTTTTTGCACTTAGTGAAATTATTCTTGTAAGTCTGGCCTTAATATAATCAGTGTCCAGTTAATGATTCTAATGGCAAGGGAGGATTTCAGTGTGTGTGTGTGTGTGTGTGTGTGTGTCTGTGTGCGCTGCATGTTCAAGTCAAGCAGATTGGTTGTAGCACACACACAGCAGTCATACGCGGTGGATGAACTCTCCTGTTGCAAGGTGTCAGAGGTCAAGTTCAGACAGGATTCTCCTGCCACCTACCAGCTGCTGGTCTCAGAGCAGAGCACAGATGGGCAGCTTACGTGAAAGAGTAACGCCTGTGCGTGCTTGTTATGTGTGTGCGTGCGTGCATGCGTGCGTGGATGCATGCGTGTGTTTGTGTGTGTGACAGCGAGAGGACGACACTGGACATCTCTAATCCTCTGTCTCATCCAAGGTTTATGGCTGGGTCATGGTATCTAGTGGGATCATAGTGCAGCAACGAGCAATGATTCTAAACACGAATTCATCTGATTATTTTCTCCTTTTACTGTTTGGTCCATATATAATGTTGGAATAAATGAGAATATTCCTTAAAGTTGACATGTTTATATAACTTGTTTAATTCAAAATCTCAAACTATTTGAGCAGCATCATACAGTTTGAGAAATCCATAGAACCATCATAACTATACCCATTATGTTCAATATACTGAAACCACAACATGTCCATCTGTTGTCTGTACATCTATGGCTGCTATCAAATAAAGATGTATATTAATGTGAGACAACATTCCAACACACCCAAACTATTTTGTTATAAACTTGCTTCCAATCATTTATATTGTGGAATAACTGTTTAATCTAAAAACAAACATAAAACAAACTAATCAGGCACATCTGCATGCTAATCACTGGTGCACCGCTATACTGTAGCTGCAGGCTAGCTGGAACAGTTAAGTAGTCTTTCTGCCAGCTCTAAGAGAAACAACGTCCGATTAAAGACAGCAGTAACTCCAAACAAAACCCTTTCAAATATAAAAATGCCTTTAGGCAGTGTCTTGGTATCTAGATAACATATTGACACACATGTTGTAACATGTGTTTCCATGAACCTCTCAAACTGTGACCAGAGTAAACACATCTGCATGTTCAGTGGACATAAGTTTGTAAATACAGAACGTAAGCTCACGACTATTTACAAGAGTAAGAAGTGCTCCGAGCCAGAGTTCTACTCCATATGCACTTTCATTCATGTATTTATTCTTTTTGTATTGAAAGAACAGTTCATATGTATTTTAGAAAATTAGAAAAATAACTGACACATCAATCACAAGAAAATAACTGTTTCAGCTCTTTTTACTGTTGAATTCAAAGTTTCTCCTACTCTACCAGTTGCATGCCAGTCATACTGTAGTATGAATCCATTTCAAGAGAAAGGGTTTAAAACCAGATCCGGCCCACCTGAAAGTTTGATCAGGCCCGCGAGACGTTTTGGGAAGACAGAGGGATTTAAATTTGTATTCATTTCTTTTGAAGATTTTTTTTTGGGCCTTTTTATGCGTTTATTCAGGAGACAGAACAGTGGATAGAGTCAGAAATCAGGAGACAGGATGTCATTCGACTTAGGAGCTACAAGCTGGATTCGAACCCAGGCTGCCCGCTTTAAGGACTGTTGCCTCTGTACAACCAAATTGCACACATTTTTAAAAAGAAAAAGTCAGAGGTTGATATGATGATACAACAAATCAATAAAACATGGCAATTTTAAATATCTTCATCAAATATGTTAAGTCGTCATCTCCCAACTCATTTAACTTCTGACAATAATAATAATAGAAATTTCAAATGAATAACAGATTTGATTTAAATAGGATATATTTTTAGCTCATCCAGAAGTGTGATTGTCCTGATCACTGGAATGTTTGATTGTGAGAATGCATATAAGATACTGTGGTGTATTTAGCAGAGGCTCTCAGCAGACAGTAAACGTTTCATTTTAACCAAACAATATATTTCACAGGCTACACTTTCAAAAGGAGGACCTGGTGAGCTGAGGAGCAAGTGTGCAAAATGCTTCCTTGAATTAGGCGAGTAGATAGCCCAATTCATATTCAATCAATCATAAATGAAAATCAGCGGCAGAGATAGACTACGTCAGAACGTACGCAAGTTAAAAAAAACGATTTATCTGCGAGCAAACTTTCTCAGTGATAACCATAACAAGTCTAAACTGCGCAGTCGGCTGAGAAACACAGACATCTATATGACATAATGAAAACACAACTACTGCTCAGTAGTCTTTGATGTCAACAGGCTGGTTAAAAGACAAAAAGTGCAAGTTTTCATACCTACCATAAGTTTTACTATACTTCCATCCACAAATCCAAAGTCTCTCTCTCTTTCTCTCTCTCAAATCCAGGGGAAAGTCAGTCTATGAATTACTGTGGATAATTACCGGTAGGTCAAACTGAATTGTTTTAGGACACATACCAAACTTAAACATCGTGCTACAAGTAAACTCCGCTTGTTGCAACCGTTATGGTAAAAACAAGAAACCCTATACTTAAAAGGAAACTAATCAAGTTTGATGTAATGGATGAACCCTGAAGCTAACAGAGGTAACATTAGAAAGCTTCCCAGCTGGCTGGAAAAACACTCACAGGAAAAGTGAATAGGAAATACTTCCTTCCTTCAGTGTGGGGCGCATTAGACGCAGTGGAAAATCAATTTCCACACTACCTAGTTGATGTGTACTCTGTGGTCCTGCTCAATCTCAAAGGTGCCGATTAGCTCTAAAATTGATTTACTGTCAATTTACTGCTGTTTCCATCAAGCGAACATATAAATGTTAGGATACATTCAATTATTTCCCCTGCAAAAATACCAAGTGCTTTCTGTTTTCATTTCAAATGTAAGGAATTGCTGTTATTCTCTGTTTTATTTGACTTCAAACCAAACTTTATTCAACTTAAGACATTAAGACATCCTGGAGGGAAACAGGGAGGATCAAAACAATGCCCACCAAAACCTACGACCCTAAGGGTTAACCAATCAGCTGCAGCTTTTTCCTGCACGTCTCTGTTTATACAAATGTTAATGCCGGCCTATCCTGTTTGGTTCAATAACCAAGCTTTGGTTTAGACCTCTCACACATACTGTACATACATACAAAAAAACACAACCACGAGATTTCATGTGACCCGTGTGTTCACAGGATGAGAAATCAAAGGATTCAGCAGACATTCTTCAGACTTCTTCCCAGAGCCATAACGGGCTATTTTGGCTGCTTGTATTATTAGAAGTTGGATCTGCGAGCTAAAATAGGACTATTTTTCTATGCTGGCCTGAGATGACTGCTGCATTATGCCTGTGAACGCAGACAGTCTTGGCAGCTGGATGATTAGAAATTCCAAAAAACTCACTGAGAAGTTTCAAAAGAAAGATGAGAGAATAAATACATGGTTCAAAAGGACTAACTGTGTAGAAAAGATGAGAAACATAGTGCATTTCCTGTACTGCAATCATGTCAAAGAAGATGATAGGTATCAGTGTCAAAACACAGAAATGTACTGAAGGCCCTTTAAATATATCAGGAACAGAAGGGAATAGGAAGAAGAGAGGTGGTCTCTAATAGAAACAGAAGTAATGAAGACCTTCCTCGTCCTTGGTTTTCATCTTTACAGTGATTTTCAGAAAAATCATCTTAGTCTTAACAGCTTAAACTTGCTACTTGTGAAGTTGCACTAGTACCTGATCTTTCTAGTAATAGATACTAAAGCCATGGATTGCTTCACAAACTCCAGCTACACACACGCACACACACGCAGCTACACACAACCGTTTAACAGTTTTCCACAGATATGCTGTGATATCATGTCTGCTCTGAAAAGAACAACACACAGCACTTAGCCCAAGTGGATTGAGTGATGGCCAACAGTTTGGCACATCATCATCATATTTATTTATCCATCCAGCCCTTCCCTTATTACCATCTCATCTAGCTCTGAACAGACTGAGCAGAGGATGGATGGATGGATGGATGGCTTCTTTCAGACCACATACACTGTTTGAAAAATGATCCATTCCCCTCCCCCATGTATATCAATTAACTTCAGCCTGCGGGGGAAGAGACTCACGATAGAATAAATTGTCAACTAACCGAGCACAGGGAGGAGAGACCAAAAACACTTTTCCTGGTAACTTTGACATTGATTTTTTTGTTTTGATGACAAGTTGTTTTTGTGTGGCTTTTTCTGGTCCACACTGTCTGCACATTTCATTGCTGAATTTCACATTTATGTAGGTTATAGCGCACAAGGTTTCTACTTTTACTTTGAGTTGCACCAGTCATCTCATCTACTTAATATTTTTCCTACAAAAGAGTAGCCATACCCCAAGTATTTTACAAGGAATGTAAACGTTTCATTTTACAATGATACCACCGGGTTTTTACAAGCAGTAGAGAAACACGTTCGTGTCACAGGTCTGACCGACTGTGTCAAGATTATAACTGTCACCAACACTTCTTTAAATAGTCAGCATGTCAGTCTGCAGTTTCGTCAAAGTCCCCTCTCCTCAGGCTCCGTCAGAAACCGAGCAGAGTCAACAAAAGTGCCTGGTTGCCATGTTCTACTCTTCATTGTCTGACTGAAGCTGACCTGGCAACATGCACCCTAAGCAGAGCAGGATATTAACATGATGGGAAGCTTATTAGTCACAACCAGCACACACACAGCACCTTTAAAGAACTTCTATTATAAAGCACCTCATGCAAGCAGAGCTACTTTAGTTAAAGTACGTGCACACAGCTTTCTTTACAGCTAACCCAACAATACAGTCATAATACAAACACCACACAGGTGATTCGGAGGTTCTCAATACACTGGAAAACAGTCAATTACAACATACAACAATATCTACAATAAAATGTGCAAAGCTTATGATGAAAAAAACAAATAATTATATCAAAAGAAGAAACTAATGATATATAAAAGTAGAGATACTGTTTGTTTTTAGCCACCCGCTTGAGTCCCTGGACAGAACTAATGACTGCCAATACATGAAGGTATGCTTTACTGCCTTTCAGAATTATAAATATTACAAATACATGAGCGTATTCATGGAATGCATTAGCAGTGCTCACTATCTGATCATATTACAAAGCGTCTACAAGCCTTTCAAACTCAACAACATGTGCCAGGATTAAAATGTTAAACAGCGATAAAGTGACCTCAATAAGTTCTAGAGGACAGGTGTTTTATATTTGAACCTTGCTACTGGGGAAAAAAAAAAAAGGTGTTAGGAAGGCTCTTTTCTTTATTGGGTTAATAAACTGGCATCAAAATTCATTATGTGCAGATACAGCAGAATCCATACACAAATTTGTAACAATTCTGTATCTGTAAATATCTGCAGGGTGGATTCATCTCATCATTTGTATTTTTAAGAATACGTATTGAAATTCACACACACAAACGGCACGTTTAAAATGTGTGTGGGGGGATCAGGTGTCATGTACTTATGCTGTTAGATAAGACAGACATCTGTGGCCTGGTTCGCTACTAAATAGCTTTGCAGAGTGAAATGTCACACACCTAATCTTCAGACCAATGTGCTTAGCTGTGTGACTGTGTGTCTGTGTGTGTGTGTGCGTGTGTGTGTGTTTTGGTTTGATTGATGGGGCTGAATATGACAAAAAAAGGATTTAGGAGCACTCAAACCAAATGTGAGCAGTACTCATGCTGCAGTCAAACTCTGATACAAAGGTCGGGGTTAAGACTTTTGACACAACAGAAACACAAGTGAATGTGAGTGCAGACTTTTATTAAAAAAAAGACATGACTCAGATTTTCTGTTTATCAACATGCACTTGAAAGAGAAAATCTGTGTGCACTTAAGTGGTTGAAGTGTGTGTGTTAGTGAGATTGCTGTTGTTGCACACATCTTTTCCTTTTAAATAAAGCCATTAGATAAACCACCAATGGGACGCTGTTTGAGCTCAGTTGGTAGGAGGTACCCCATGCACAGAGGATATAGTCCTTAATGCTCTGAGTGGTTGCTGGTTCGATTCCTAGTAGTGACCATTTGGTACTGGTCATCCCCTTTTCACTCTCAGAAGCGGCCATATATATTATCACAAAAAAAAAGATAAACAGCCAAGTCAATGAAAACTGGGCCTTGAGCACAACTGAATGTGTGGCACTCAACCTTTGTTTTCTCACAGCACACACACATTAACACAAGCGAAAACAAAACAGTTTACACACACACCACTTTTTGACACCTCGTAAACAAACGCACAAAATGAAACTGGATGTGTCTCTAACCCAAATCCTCAACCTTTTTTTTGTTTTAGCTAAATGATGAAAAAAAATATAGCCTTGTATATATTTTACAAAGTGTCTGGAGTTAACTATTATACCCTATACCATTGGTTCTCAACTGGTGGGTCGGGACTCGGGACCCAAAAGTGGGTCGCGGAGATGTGTTCAGTGGGTCGTGAATGTGTGCCATGGTGTCAAAAAGTCTATGCAGCGGTGTTTAGACGTTCTTGTTTTGTTCAGTCTCTTTGTTCTGTCACATGTTTTGAAGTGTCTGAGATCCAGACTGCACTATTTTTCAATAAATAAATCTGATTGGTTGAAAAAAATTCAGAAATTTTGGTCGTGATTTCACATTGAGGAGTTGTTGTTGGGTCCTGAGGATGGATCGGTTGAGAACCACTGCCCTATACTGTACCCTAACCTGTCTATTAAGGAGTTTTTATCAACGGGTCCAGTTTTGTTGGATTTCGTTTTGAGGGACGAAATGACACAGAGGCCCCTTTCATTATGCCCCTGTAATGTCTCGCTTTCAATAAATGTCAGGGGAGTAACGGTTGGTCCAAGTCAGGCGATACAGGATCCCTGTAAAGCGGAGACGACAGAACAGCGCTATGTGTGTGTCTGAGTGTGTGATGCTCCTGCTGCTTGTTAAGATGTCATGCCTCTTGTGCTTTCGCAATGTCATAATGGAATGTGAAATGACACACTTGGACAATATTACCCCTTTACAGAACAGAGGTGGGGGAGATGACCTGAGATTCACATCAGTATATGTTCTGCTTTTTATGGTTACATATTGAGATATGACAGTATTAAGAGGAGTCGTGCATATGAAGGCATGTTCACGACGACCCCTCTTCTCTCCATCAAACAAGCCTGCGATGTGATCCCTACCGGAAACTCATTTCTGTGCATGAGACCAAGGTTGTTTTTAGAAGCTACTGTGTTCAGTTCTCAGTAAGTTGTAACTGAGTTTTCTGGTTTAAAGTTTCATTTCTCTCCTGCAGAGTTGTGTTAAGTTGGAAAAAAAACACATTTCCAGATATGGCTTTTTCATAATAAAAGCACTTCAACAACCTAACAGTTGAGAACTTTTATTGTGAAAAATTGATCACAAATGAATAGAGCTTAAGCAGAGCTACAATTAGCAGAGATTTTCAATAACACTGAAGGGAGCTCAGGAAGGCTTCACAGCTCACTAATTGTGAGGTCGCTCACTCTTGTTACTCACTGAGCTTGGTTAAGGATCAACTCAGTGCAGACTGCAGAGTCAGGTGTGTTGCTGATTGGCTGTGATTCAGACCAGGTGTGTGGAGCACCTGTGCTGACTCATTGGGTGCATTCGGATTATCCCTCCTATCTACTTTCACTATCCACTTTACCTTAACCCCGTGAAAACGTCATGGGGTTAAGGAAAGGTGTTAGGAGAATTCATAAAGGACTTAGGGAAAGGCGATCGCGTTGTTTTGACAATCCGACCGCATTTCCACTAGGCGACGTAATAATGCGACGGCGGCGGAGGTTAGTGACGTGGGTCTGCCATGATGAAACTACAATATTCAGAAAATGGACTACTAAAAGCTCATCTAAAAACGTCCCCTGTGCCTTCTTACCGGTGAAATAATCCTAATAACCACGAGGTTGGAATTAAAATAAAAGGAATAAAGGTTACCAGGCTACTTCACTTTGATCGTTTTACAACATTAGCATCACGTTCATAGTTCACCTCTGAGTTTAAGATTGTTCAAAGTTGTTCAAGTCATATTGCAGTGGTAACTTCCATGATCTGCGTCCCTTTTCTTTTTTTATTAACAATGTTTTATATTCCAATTTCTCGTATGAATCAACATCAAATAACAGCAAAGTATCTACACTTAACATGAGACAAGAATAAAACTAAAAGCAATGTTCACCTTCTTCACACACACAAAATAAAAAGAAAGAAATAAAAGGAATACAAAGGCAGTAACAAATTATAAGTCTAATCAATATATAAACCAAATGCAGATTGTCTCCTCATTTCTCCTCCAACAGATCGTTAGTTTTCGTGAACGGTCGGGTGCGCGAGTCGCTTTAAATATTGCGGCCGCAAGGAATTGTGGGGCGGCATTATCTCATCTCCTTTCGTAAAGGATGGTCCAGTGGTTCCTATGCTAAAGGAGGTTATAAAGGAAGCATTGACCCACCTTTCCTTAGCTTTTAGAGAATTCGAACGGCTCTTATCATGGCCGCCACTTAAATACTTCCGGGGTTAAGGAAAAAAGAATAGTGAAAGGAGATAGGAGGGACAATCCGAACGCACCCATTATCTCACCTTCAGAGGCAGTGAGAAGATCTTCCAGTGTTTTTCTCATGTGTGTACGTGTGCGTGCAGGTCTGTGTGTGTATAACACAAACAGAACCTTTCAGTGACGGAGCCGCTCTGTCACGATCAAGTAACTCAAGATGCCGTTGTTAAATGCTTTATTTAGCTTTTCTCCTCATTTTATTATTATATTGTGATTTTCATTTAAACATTTTTTTTTTTTTTTCACAACTTTTTTTATTGAGTTTTGAAACACACAAATCATTTTGACGAGTTTTCCAGTAATATAAGAGTAGTTTTAAGTAAAAAAAAAAAAAAAAAAAAAAAAAAAAAAACTGAGAAAAACTGAGAAAAACAAAGAAGAGGAAACAACTAAAACCCAACACAACCTAAGCTTGGCCGCACAACCAGTTACAAAAAGAAATAAAAAAAACAGTATGTGTAATTGAGGTAGATATAGCACATCACACCAGGGGGCTATAAAAGACAAAAGAAGGAAATACCAATACAACAGCATTCAGCAAGAAAAATAAATAAATAAAATGTAACAGATAAAATAAAGAGATTCACAAACCCTGGTGTTCCTTCACACCTTATGAATCATCCAGTGAACGCAGTCCCTTAACATATTTGAAAAAAGTGCCCCAAGTTTTATGAAATCTAGTCGCTGAACCTTTTGTTACACATCTTATCTTCTCCATTTTAATAAAATACAAAACATCTTTGAGACATGCACAGTGAGAGGGAGGAGTGGGTGATTTCCAACGCAGCAAAATTTGACGTCTTGCTAGGAGTGTCACAAATGCCACCAGATCAGTTTTATATTTTGGAAGCTGTAAGTTAAAAGAGGGAATGCCAAAACAAGCTGTTATAGCAGATGGCCTGACGGGAACCTCTAAACTTTTAGAAATCGTTTGGAAGATTTCTGTCCAAAATGTAAATAGAGATGGGCAGGACCACAACATGTGACTATATGTTGCTGGTGCTCGATGGCACCTGTCACAGGTGGGGTCAATATTGTCATAGATCTTTGCTAATTTGACTTTGGTAAAATGTGTACGATGAACAACTTTACATTGGATCAATCCGTGTCTAGCACAAAATGAAGAGGAGTGGACTCTACGCAAAATTACCTCCCACATGTCATCAGTAATATCTTCGCCCAGGTCCTCCTCCCACTTAATCTTAATATTTTCTAACGAGGAGGGGCGCAGTGAGAAGATAAGGGCATATATTACGGAAATAGTACCCTTTACACAGAGAGAGGGTTTCAGGAGTGAATCTATAGGAGTGGGGTCTGGAAGGTTGGGGAAATCTAGGTTTCTACTCCGGAGAAAACTACGGATTTGCAGGTATCTAAAGAATTGTGATTTAGAAAGTGCATATTTTCCAGATAATTGTTCAAACGATGCTACTACATTACCAATATAAAGGTCTTTGAATGATGTAACACCTAGGGTGGACCAGGAGAGAAAACCAGCATCCATCAAAGAAGGGGGGAAAATCGGGTTGGCTGTGATTGGAGCCGATAGAGAAAAGGACTGCAAGCCGAAATGACGTTTAAACTGGTTCCAAATCCTGAGTGTCGATTTAACAATAATGTTTTTAGAGTAAAGAGAAAGGGGAAAATTTAAAGGAGCATGTGCCAGAGCCGATAATGAAGCTGGACTAGAAGAAGAATTCTCCAAGATTAACCATGCTGAAGGTGAGGGGGAATTATGAAACTGGGCCCAGTGCTGCAATACTCTGAAGTTAGCTGCCCAGTAGTAAAACCTGAAGTTTGGTAGAGCCAGGCCTCCTAAAGATTTTGGCCTTTGTAACAAGACTCTGCCAAGTCTAGGGACCTTCTTGTTCCAGATGAACTCTGACACCAGACTGTCAATTTTATGAAAAAATGATTGAGTCAAAAAAATGGGTAAACATTGAAATAGGTATGAGAGTTTTGGTAGAGCGTTCATCTTGACCGAATTTATCCGTGCAGTTAATGACAAGGGCAGTAGGGACCAGCGATCGAAGTCTTTTCGTAATTTGTCCAGCAGTGGTAAAAAGTTTAATTTAAACAGATCCTCAAATTTATCTGTAAAGTAAATACCAAGATATGTGAAGCCGAGCAGAGTGACTTTGAAAGGCAGAGTATGCAGGGGAAAATTACGAGCTTCCGCGTTTAAAGGGAAGAGTTTCATTTAAACATTTTGACTGCTATCCAGGCATCTCAAGGAATTTTAAATAACTAACTGTAGCTCAAGTACCTGGAGAGTTACATCAGTCCCAAGTTTGGACATTTCATAGACAATTAACAAATTAATATAAACGACAGATCATTTAATGAATTATTTATAAAAGGCATTTTCTTAGTTCCCTTCTTCGGAGCAATGCATGAATCAAAAGGGAAATGTTTCCACCTGATTTTTTTCCCTTGTTAGAAGAAAAGTAGGAACACTGGATGGGCATTTGGATGATGAGACATGAGCTTGTGTTGAGTATCTTAAAGTTTATTTTTTTCTATCTGATGGTAAGTCAAGATAGAGGGAAGCCCCACTGGTTTAAGATATTTGAGTGACAGACAGAGAGACTTTGGTCAGTGTGGACCAGAGCAGACAAGTCTATAAATAAATCCAATCCTCCGCCGGCTTACAGCCCTGAATCACACTGACCCGGCCCGCCCTGCATCAGCAAGCACAGAGACACAATGAGACAGAAAGTTGGAGACGAAAAAACAGAGAAAGTCTGACAGATGGAGGCGTACAGAGAAACGAGGAAGGCAGAGATGGAGACTTTGTGACGCTGATTCCTTCCTTTTCGGTCACAGCTTTAACCATCAACAAGTGACCCAAGTCAAATGTCCTGCTGCTGTGAGAGGTCAGTCTGGAGTCATTGGGCTGATGATCACGGTGCTTACTCGCACAGCATTAAACATGACAAGGAGGATAGTGGTGAAGAAGGGACCGTTATGTCAGTTATCGTTATGTCAATTCTGAAGACAACGATACTTTGGACTGTAAATAACTGGAGACAGTGGGTTCTTCTTTTATTCTTTTTTATCAGATTGTTTAACTTTGTAGGTCCATTCTACATTTCAGCTGCCCCCTGCAGTATGCTAATTAGACGGAGACAGACACCAGTTCTGCTCCAATGGGTTCCAGGGACAGACAGTGCAGTGCCACAGCTCAGCCAAGAGGAGTAAAGTGTAAGATAAGTCAAAAGAAAAGACAAGACTTGGCCTTGTTCAGACTGCAGAAAATCTGATTTGTTTCCTTTACCCGATCTTTAGACAGACTGGCTGCACTGTTATTTCAAACTGGTGAAATCAGCTTTATGTGCCCAGACATCACCAACTTATTTGCATGGGTTGCTGTGGTAAAGAATAAGTATCAGGAGTGACAGTTGCTTTTAATGTGTGTGTGTGTGTGGGGGGGATTAGAGCCAGAAATCCATCCCTTACTGAGTTTGAGTCGTGCAACTGTGATGAGGACGTCCTGCTAAAGAGACTGTGGCCATAGATTTGAGGTCTTTATTTTGTTGCAGGGAGCATGATTGAAAAGATACTGAAATCTGAGTGAGCAGCAAGCACAGAGACATATCCGTGGAAATCTGATTCACATTTAGAACGAACGAACTCTTTGGCACAGAGGTGCTTTGATGTCAATGCTAAAGTCATGTATTTAACTGATATGATGTATACTTTGTTTACCGTCAAAACAAGTCATTCAAGTTATTTTCTGACTCCATGGCTGCTCTCGCTTTTTTTAAATTTTGCTCCAAACACAAGTTATGCATTTAAAATTTGAAATAGTCGTGTAGTTCAGATTAAACTGATAATGAAAATAATGTTTGCTTCATCAAAGATTATAACCCTTTCACTGCCCAGTCGTGTTTCTGAGTGTGTTGGGGTCTGAGAGGTATCAGTTTAGCACAATCAAAACATTGAGTGACACACTGAACTGAAAAACAGAATGACAGATAAGTGGGAGGGTACATAAATGTGTCTGTTTGGCCTCATATTATTTAGCATGCTATAAGAAACAGTATTGAGTCGTTGTGTGTACCTGTAAAGTTGAGCCATTAAATGAAGCTTAAACAACATGTGCTGACCCGCTGGGAGAGATCATCAACATGCCTTCTGAAAAAGAGCCTGTCTCCTCAGCATTTAGTATTTAAAATCAATCTGACCAACAAAAAACACAGCTACAGACTCCTGTGTCTTTGTGTTTCGTAATACTGTAAAAGGTTGACTGTGTTTACAGTGAACAGAGCTCATTCTTGCAGTAAATGGTGAGAGGTTAACACCCCAGCTAACAGCAGCACAAACACAAAGTACTGCTGACCTGTGTGCCACAAGCTAGAATGAGTTCAATGTTGTCATGAGATGAATGTATGGTGGAAGTGCACAAGCTGTTTCTAAACTGAACCAAGCTGGACGCAACTTATCCATCAGGTATTTCCACATTTAAAGGTCATCATGCTATAAAGGAGGAAAAGAAATCCAAAATATATCTCAGTGATTTTTTTCAGAAAAGACAGAAAACTCAGAATCTCCAACTTTGACTAAAAAACGAGTTATAAGTCGTAAAGAAAATGATAATCACAAAACTAAGAGTGAGAATATTTCATCTTTCTCAGGGCAGAAAGTTTATCTTTAAAGAGCTTTATTTGTTCCACAAACATATAAGTGTTAATTTTGGAAAAGCTTTGACATCAAATGTTTTTGACATTTTTGCTGAAAAATGTACTGGTAATCCATTTTCTAAATAGCTGTTGATTATTTCTCTTTCAATCGTCGGTCTGTGACCTTCATCAGTCATACAACATCAACAACACCAATCTTTTTCAAATCATATAAACACTGAGGAATCAACTCAGGTGCTGACTCAACACCTACACTGACACACAAGTCCTTACACAGTACACTGGCTCTTATGACAACATTCTGAGAAAAAAACCTTGCATGACATGACATCTGTATGTCAACATGCAACAGTTAAGTGTGGGTTATTCTTTAAACAAGAGAGTTCTAAAAAGTTTTGTTCTTCCACATCTGAAGGTTTCAAAGCTGTTCTGGACAGCCATATTTAAAATCAATGAATCCATGTATCATGTAGAATCTTTGTGGACAGAGTTCAATCCTGTGCTTAAATGCCGCAGCATCAATGTCATCATTTTTGTCCAGTGACCCCACGCTAACGTTCTTAGTTTGACTCTTTTAAAATATTGGATCAGAGCAAAAGCTGCCCGGCATGTAAAGGTTTGTGAAAATGAAAACACTGACGTGTTACAATAAACACTTGTGAACTTAAACCCATCATGAGATTGTAGGTACATAGATTTATCACAACTCCTCTGCCAGGTTTTTGAATTTTCACCTGACTTTTTATCAACAACTGACCCTACATGTTGTGCTCCATATTTGAATAGTTGATGTAACTGGAAAATGTCCGTTATGACAGCAGTGTTTCCGACAATGCAGACAAGAGCTCTTGTCTAGAAAGTGTTTATAAAGTGTGTGATGATGACATCCAAATGAGCACTTAGAATAGATGTGCGGGCCAACATTGGGACCTGTATCCCAGCACATAAATAACACATTGTTCCCAGCCTTGATGTGTTGGAGCGCAGCCTTGGTCCTCGCTTAATGATAATCACTGATGAGACATGCATCAACCCTGAGAATGGTCAAACATCAAACATTCACTCACTGACTTATCGCTTAGTTATTCCCCCGAGGGATGGAATAATGACCTCCTTTGTGTGTTCAAACATTCAATCCTTTGGGTAAGACACAAAGAGACACACATGAACACACATATCCACAGTTTAAGTCTGACAGCTGAGCAAAGATAGCTCTACAGTCTGAAGAGTTTATTCTCCTTGAAAGCAAATACTAAACTTGTGTTCCTTTTCAGGATGGCTCTACCAGTTCTATCTACAAAAACACATGATGTTCGTTATTTGTTTTGTATTAGTTAGATCAAGTCCCATTTGTTGTGTGTAAAAAGACAAACTTAATCAGATGCTGTATTGGCTTGATTTAACACAGTGCAGGATTACAATGCTCACTGAGCAGTGTAGTGTTTCCCCTACCATTATATCATATGTGTGCCCATGTATTCAGATGGGCACACATTTTTACAATTCATCACCATAGGGGGTCACTAAAAAGAAAAACACAGGGTCTTTGAGATTGTTGTCTGATGGATGAAATGCATCTTTTTTTCAGTCAAACTTCCTGAGGAGATTTTGCCCTAAAATCAAACCGTTTGAAATGACTACTGATGCCTCTCTATATGACCTATGAAAGCAAACACCATCGTCAGCAAGTAGACTAACCTTAGAAACACTAAGTTACACATATACAGGATGAGATCAGCTGCGAGACTGAAGATTTAATTTAGCTCCAGGAGTTGCAAAGGTTGACACTAAAATGGGCGTTCCTCACTGAAGTTTTAGGGTGAAATAACATTCCACATGTTACTTTTTTAAAATCTAAAATCCTCACAGTTCTGCATTACTCACACAAAATGTGCTGGCAATAAATTTGCCTGTCAATGTGGCAGCTCATATTGTAATTATAATCTGGTTGTCAAGTGAAACTTTAACAAAACCTGCATCACCAGCACTTACACAAAAGTGTGTCAACGTAGTTGGCCCTGAATAGAATTATTGTGAGAGGAATTGTATTATGAAAGACTGTTTTGATTGTAACCTTGACAGCAGTCAAAAAGGAAAACTGTGTTGGTGTTGTGCCAGTCAACAGGAGTATGCACTCCAACTGAACGGTAAGGCCATAACACACTTGACTCCATTTATTGGGACACTACAAACTGCTTTAAAAACGTACAGAACAGCTTTCACTGGAGATAATTAAACGCTTTTAACTTGGCTGAGAGCCTGCAGACAGCTGTCTTTTGTTAAGGAAGAGCTACTATCAAACAGACGACTGAAAAGCATCGCACTGACAGGAGAACAATCGACTGTGCGTGTATGTATGTGTGAATGTGTGAGCAACGTAGGGTGTGTGTTTGTGTGTGGCTGGTTAAACATCCTCCTGTTGGGAAACAGAAGCCTTGTGCAAAGAGAGCTTAGTAAATAGAGATAATAATGACGACAAAAGGTGAACTAATATTTGCGCAGAACATTTTGTTGTGTTTCTTTGTGTTTACAGCCAAATTTGGATGTCAGTTTGTTTTCCTGGTTCTGTTGTTACACCTGGTTTACATCTTGTAAAGTGAGCAATTGAACGCATACACCAATAAATAATGATCGGATATGTAAAGTGGCACGCTGTAGACAGCGCAAGTCTGTGGCCTTGATCAATATTAGCCACCTTTTAAAGTAGACTGATGAGTGAGATGTGAGCGATGTGATAAAAGACGGTAAGTGAGGCAGAAAGAGCCGTGTTTAGAAACATGGAGCTCATAACCATTAAGGAATGATTTGGCAATATCACCTTACATGAAACATCAAAGCAACCACAACACTCAGAAGAAGTACGCAAAAGATTTCACTCTGTGTTAGGCTGCAGGTATTATCAAGTTGATTTCACTTGTGTGTCGTTTCCACTGTTCAAGATGTAAGGTTTCAAACAGAACATCTCATTATTAAACAAGCTTCATGGATGGCTAATGACAGGTCAAAGCCCCATACTGTGCTTCAAAACCTATAATTTATAGATAGCAAAGATTGCATCAATAGCTAAGAACGTATTAAAAGCCACAGACTATGGATGATAACATCTCTTTGTCATACACAAGGCCAAATGTGGTTTCTAACCTGTTCAAATTCAAAAGACACTCCATAGAGTAAAAGACCATTTGATGGAATTCGCATTGGAGCCTATTGTTCAGAGAGCTAAGTTAATAAACAACAACGTGATGTAGACAGCAGACGCATCAGAGAAGGATGTAGTATTTCACTTTGGTGGCAAATGTCCTCCAATAATAAGGAGTTATTCCCGGTGATAGGTTTTTATGATGACCCTGATGAAGAGGAGCTGATACATGTCAGTCTAACTATAAAGACGTTCTCTAGACGTTCTTCTCTAAGTGCCACTTGAGTTTTGACCTCTTCCTGCCATACATACATCTGCCAGGTGTGTGTTAAAGAGGGACCATTGAGAGCACAAAAACATTCATCCTATTGAGCAATTTCACTTTTTTTGACATTTTGGCTTTAACCCACATCAGATAGTTGAAGACAAAAGATCAGAATCAATGCACAGACTCTTCTTCCTTGTTAAAATTCAGTGGCTACATTACCCATAACACAACTCAGCCTCAGGCAGATACATTTCAAATTCAGGTTTATATTGCTAGTTTCAGCTAACATGGCCTTTAGCTGCTGGTGAAAAACAGAGATGAGGATGGGCCACAGAAATCAGTTCTATTTCACTTCAAGCTTATAAACATTTGCCTTTCAGTCCCAACCAAACAGATTCAAAAGACTTGAGGCTTATAGAGCTGTATCTGGAACCAAGACTTTACATGATCTTTTTAAAAATGAAGTATTACTGCCCAACACCTGTTAACATGTTCATTTTACTAAACTACATCCAGTTATCCAGTAAGAATTGTGGAATCTTTTGCTCCCTGTTATCAAAGCACTCAGATTAGATCACACAAACAGAGTCTTCGAGTTTTCAAAGATATATTACAAAGAAGAACATCAACGTTTGATTGGCTAATGGACTTAAGTTCAAAGTAGTAGATCTGAGTTCACTATGTTACTAATTATTGTACAAGATCATTTTGGCTGTCAGGAGTGAAGCATAGGCTGCATGTAAACTAGCTGTTACCATGGAGACAAGCTGCTTGATTGACAGGATGACAGTGAATATGTGATGAGAAATAAATGATCCAAAGTCTGTCTGAAGAGCAGTAAACATTTTTTTGTTACACACACACGACCAAAAAAACCACACACACTTGAAGATGGAGTTATTCATTATCAAACATCTTGTTTCGTTGACCAACAGTGGCAAACAAAAGGACGTAATATTTGTTCTTACTAAGATCATTTTAGGCTTTTGCCCTTTTTATAAAGGGAAAGCTGAAGATACAACAAAAGGAAATACTGCTCTACCAAAAGAGCATAACCAAGAGCCCCACAGCTTCTCTTTTTTTATCATAAAAGCTGTTCGAACTCATCTAAAAAAAAACAACTGTTCATCCCAAACTGTCTCTCCTCAAATTTTCTGTCTTTCTGTCCAACAAATAAAGGAAAAAAGCCTAAAAAACAATCATCTTTAGAAAACAAAGTGACTTTCTTGTGATTAATCACTTGTCTTGATTGGACCATCATAGCACTAGATGTCAAATTAAAATTTAATTCAATTTGGCTCTTTATTGATGCCATATGCTTTGGACAGGGGGGATAATGGTGAGCAGATAAAGAGAGAGAAAGAGGGCAGTATGAAAATTACAGCAGGGGAGTCCTGGAAGAAACCCACTGAAACCTCAGAACACATTTACTGACAAACGCAAAAGCGTCACTTACAACACATGTAGTTTTAAAGCCTTCTTAAGAAAGGAGGAAGACCCACATTATGCATGTGTTGCAATCCACTATTTATGCTTTAAAGTGTATAATCCCAACCTTCTCACTCTCTTTCTATATCTGCACTTCTCTCTATCCCATATATGGCTCTCTCTCTTTCATCAAATATTCACAGTTGGTCCCATTAAACATTCACTGGGCTGCTACGTTTATCTACCCTCCGCCAATCAGCCTCCAGCGTGCAGAAGCCCACCAAAAGCCTGACACACACACACACACACACACACACACACACACACACACACACACACACACACACACACACACACACACACACACACACACACACACACACACACACACACACACACACACACACACACACACACACACACACACACACACACACACACACACACACACACACACACACACACACACACACACACACACACACACACACACACACACACACACACACACACACACACACACACACACACACACACACGTCGTCTGCCTTCATGGCCTGCAATGTGGCAGTCATGCAGAGAGGGAAGAGGAAACTGTGCCTAGAAAGATGGAAGAAGAGGAAAAAAACAAGAGAGACAAAAAAAACAAGATACAGTGGCTGAGGGAGAAATGAGACACGTGACAGAAAATCTGATGAAAAAAAGGAGGCAAAGACAAAACAAGTGTGAGGGTCCACTCCTCCGCTCTTGTCCAAGTAAGAGCCAAGCAGCCTTGCACCTCAATAATTCAACAGCGGGACGAGTGCCGCCTGCCTCTCCTCCCTCTTTCTCCTTCTCTCTTTCATTGACATCAGAAGGCCTTACCTAATAGCAGTGTAAAAATACACACAATTCGTGACACATAATTGAAGCTAAAAATAACATAAATCAACTCCAAGATATATCCCATTGTCAACAGTGTCTCTTTTGTTTCTAATGTCTACACAGATTGAGTTCAAGTCAAGTGTTTAACGTAGAAGATGTGCTCTTACTTCAATAAATATGGAATTCTTTACAGGCCGGTGAACAGCTCATATTTCACTCACACAAGACAAAAGATGCACTGTTTCAGTCATTTCAAGTCCAATTTCTCTCTTTTCCTTTTTTTACATGTGTAACTAAAATGATTGTGTATTGAGCTTGGTGTGCTATCAAAATGTAGTTGACATACATTGAAATTGTGCCTGAATTCAATTAACTGATCTTCAGTTAACTAAACCGAGATGTCTTCTGTGTATACAGTGAAAGCAGCTCAAGCTAAAGCAAATGCTGACGTGCTGATAAACATGTATATGCAGGGTTTGGGGTTTTTCTTAGACCAGCTTCTGTAATGACTCTACTGCCAAGAAGGAGATATGAAAACATCTCCCAATAACTTCCTTTTATTGTTCTTTTAAAGCCTAACCACTGACTTCTGGTTCTTTATCTTTACACAGAATGGATTCAAGCCTCCACACGAGATGAACAGAAGTCATGTCTCATCATAAAAGCCACAGAGAGGAGAACACTTTATCTGCTCTTTCTATCAGAGAGTGCATTAAGGCTGAGAGCCCTCCATCACTAACGTAAAAGTAACAGTAGCTTACAGGCACACTTCCCTATATTAACTTCTGCTTCCCACGGTTTTTTATCAGGTAGTGACTGCTGCGTCAGAATAACCATGACTGACACGATCTACTTCTGTAAACCGAGTCACTTGTCAAATCAGTGGCTTGAGTATTAGTAGCCAGGAAGCCCGCAGAGAATTCAGGAAGTAACTCATCCGTCCAAGAAATAATGTTTTTATTTTTACATTTTGCTTTTATGGAACACTTGAAACAACCAAGATATAATATGTTGATGAAAAAGACCTTTTAAACATTAGTAGGCTGAATTTGATTACATCAGGCTAGTTGTTTAGAGTCGTTATGCTGACTCTCCATCAGAAAGTGAATAAGCCTGTGTCCAAATATTTAATGAAGATGCATCACTACATGTCTACTATAGTAGTGCTAAAACAACACATAGTTGCACTCTCTTTATTTCAGCTCAACTCAATCCAAAGTAGTAGTTTAAGGATAATTCAATACTCAAGTATGACTAATGAGGAGATCTATCCCCCTAAAAAAGTTTGACTGCTTGTCAATTTAGTTTAAATAAAGTGTCTTATGATCTGTGTTCCTTACAGCAGGTGTCTTTGTTGATGCAAACGTGTGAATGTCAGAGGAAGTGACAGACCATGTGTGTGTGTGTTTGTGTGTCTGTGTGTGTGTGTGTCAGTATCTGCTTGAGCGACTGTGTGCATGCATGTGACGTCACACGACCCAGCCATAATCGCTGACCTCACCACCAGCCAACGTGCCCTCCCTGAGCCACAGAGAATAGGGCTTAATCCCGCCTGCACACAACACACCACGTAAGAAAAAGCAATACTTCAAAGTTCCCCTAACATCAAACCACCAAAAATATTAACAGTATATCAGTGTTTTCAAACACTGCAGGAACAGAGTGAAACAGAGTGTCTTATATTGAACCTAAAATTTTAGCTTTTTTGATTTTTGGGGTTATTTTCACCATTAAGGCTAGAGATGGGGATAAGTGATTTTTATTGAAATCGATACCACTACAGAGACTACCTTAACGATCCCAGTTTTAGTTGGTGAAATGCCCCTGTGAACAGAGCTGGTTTAGCTTTTATTGCTTAAGTGTTGGTTGATGTCTTCTGTTGCTTTTATTCATGTGGTGGTGATTAAGAACTTTTTTTGGCATCAGAAGTTTTAACAACGATGAATCATAGTAGGGCTGTCAACGCATTAATCGTGAAGCAATTAATAGAGTTGCAACGATAAGTGGATTGGTCGACCAATGATCCAATCAAATCACTTGAAGGTCACTTGAAGGTCAAATATCTATCTACATCGTCATCTTTATCGCCTTTATTTTGAAATTCCCGCTGGGCCTGTTTGACAGTTTTTCGCCCAGTTGTGTTTCATCCTGAACTTTCAAGCAAGCTAGCAGCAAGCGGTCATTAACTGATCATCAACTTAGATCCTGTACTGATACAAAACTATGTCCCTTCACTTTCTACCCATCGCTAAAGAAGTGTGAGTACTATTATTACACCGCATGTCACACCTACCCATTCACACACTGATGACAGAGGTTGCTATGTAGTGAGACCATCAGAAGTAACTAATCCCATCGATACACATTCATACGCCGCCGACGAAGCAGCGGGAGTAATTTGGGGCTAAGTGTCTTGCCCAAGGACACATCGGACATGTTGCTGCAGGAGCTAGGGATCGAACCCTCAACCTTCGGATTGAGAGACGACGACTCTAACAACTGAGCCCCAGTATAAGTGAGTGTCACGCCTTCTGCAAACAAGATGATTTTTTCGATGATTTTTCATTGATATTTATGGACTTGGTCTTATTTCGGTCTCGATCCCTCATTGCCTTGGTCTTGTCCCGGTCTTGGAGCACTCTGGTTTCAGGATGTCTCGGTCTCGGTTACTGTGGTCTTGACTACAACACTACGCTGTGCCTCCTTGGATGGATCGATTGTGGTTATTTTTGCAGATTTATGTTGCAGGTTCAAAATGTAGTAACAATGACATTTTGGCTTTCCATGCAGCCTTTCATAAATATAAAAAAGATATAACCCATGGTATTAGAGAAACTGCATACTTGCAAATCTATGAAAATTTGGAAGGGTCAAAGTTGAACCAAATTTGTAAACTGCGATGAATGTTTACAATGGAAGGTTTGCTTGTTCATCTTTGTCTTCATCCCTCTGGCTACCCTGCAGCCTTGCTGAAACCTGTCTCATTAACTGACTACTGATCTTTTTGCAGCAATTCCAGATCTCATTATTAAGAACCTGGTAAAAAACTGCCTAAAATATTATAAACAAACATTAACATTGGATAAAAACAAGAATAATCCTTCTGATAACCATTTCTTCTAATCTTTCTGTCAGTTCTTCAGAAGTGGTGAATGTGTGGGGTTGAGACAGAAAGTACATGCTCCCTGTATTTGTAAAAAAAAACACACATTGGCAGCACCAGCATATTTTAGCTCTGATTAAGGACATTGTGCAGTGGAGAACTGACTAAAGTGTGTGTACTTCACAATGACAACGTGTACACAGACTGGCCTTGTACAAATTTAGTGTGAGAACCGTTAAGTAGGTGGGAAAAAATGTGAGCAACTGTCTTTGTGTTTCAAGTGAGAAAAGAGCAGTCGTCTGAGTGTGATAATTGTGACCACAACACACACATACACAACATGATCTCTCTCTGCCAGACAGCCTATAGGATGAAGAGTTTCACCCCTGCTGTTGCCGGGTTACTAGCTCCAGACCATAGCCAAGAAACACACACACACACACACACACACACACACACACACACACACACACACACACACACACACACACACACACACACACACACACACACACACACACACACACACACACACACACACACACACACACACACACACACACACACACACACACACACACACACACACACACACACACACACACACACACACACAAACTTGATCAAATTGCCTGGTGAGAGAGGTTTTTAAGATCTTTCCTCAAATCAATCTTTTGTTTACAGCGAACAGAGTGAGAGGGAGGGAGAAAACTACTTAAAATGGAAGGAAATGACTCGGGTGGGGGTGTTTGAGACAGCCAGAGAGGCACAGAGCGAGACAGAGCAATTCAGTCTGCGTCCTCCCCTGGGAAAAGAGCAGCCCAATCAGTCCAGAACTGGCCCTGATCTGCGACTCATGTCATCACTCAACCCGATGGCGGCCCAGCTCTGACGCTTACTCAGACCAAATACGCAGCATACACACAGTCTGCCACATATTGTAACACTGAGATGAAAAAAGATACAGTGACAGATCCATGGAAATCATGTGCAAAACGAAAAAACATGACGACCAAAATAATCAACAGACAAAGACGGTGGAGTTCAGATATATGGCAGAAGGAACGCTTTGACACACCAGACAGTGTTACGGGCTGATTAATGACAACAAATCTGCTGCAAAATACTGAGGCACAGGTGGTGGTATTTCAACATGTGTTAAACTGCTGCATTGATACACATACTCACCTCACATTCACACACAGGCTGGAAGACGCTGCAAATATCAGAATTCTGAACAAACTACAGATTTTAAAGAAAAATCTTAAGACCTGGGTCATATTTTTTTTAAGATTTGGCTTTTAAGTTGCAAACACATTTTTAATCTCATCAAATGGTAACTGAGCTCAGAGGTACTTATCAACAATAGATCGGTCTAATCAAGGATCATGCAACCATTTATGCAGCTATTCAGTTTCCTGCCAGTTTAGCTTTTCGTGACTATGTTTTTATAAGCACATGTGTGCAGAAAGAAAAAAATGTGTGAATCACATCTACATAAGTACAAAGGGTCACAGTAGATCCTGGAAGTCTCCTTGCTCCTGGCTAACCTCAGAGTTGGTTTTTAGCCACTGATGTCTCTAGCTTTGTTTGACATATTTGCAGCACTTTTGCATTGTACCAGTCCAGTAATCATTTTTTAAGGGCAGTGTTGTCACATCCAAAACAAACTTTATCTCATCGTATGCTGCTGTCAAACTTGAGGATATTTTAGGCTAAAAGGTCAAGCTGGCACAAATACATAACCAACAGTAACCACAACAAACCAAAAATAGTTGCACACACAACAGCCAAAGATCACTGAGTCCCATTGAACAACAACAGCAGACCTCCAGCTTCCCAGGAATCTGCACTGACAAGGAATTACAGAGCCCCTGGATCGCTGCACTTGCGGAAATTAAGCAAACAAACCTTCTGCTCAGCGGACTTCCCTGAGCAACAATTAGCATAAATACAGGTTGATTTCTTGACTCTTATGCTGAGCTTCACGATGGAGTATCAGATGCACTTACCTCTGGCTGACAGCTTTTTTGTGTTAATAATTTTGGCAGCATACTCCTGGCCAGTGGACTTCTTCACACATCGGCGAACGATTGAGAAGGCACCCCTGAAGGAAAAGAAATCAAAAACCTGAATGACAGATCAGTAAAATCATTTCAAAAGCATGATGAAAATCTGCATCGCATATGTGTGTGTCACAAAAGTGAATAGACTGTAGGATAGATGTGTCACACAAAAAGGGCATGTATTAATCACATACAACTAAAGAGGGGAGAGGAAGTCGCATGCATAATTAATACAGTCTGATATTCTGAGTATGAGATGTGAGAAGAGGTCCTGGCTGATCGTGCTCGACAGGAGAGGGAGCGAGCTCATTATTAGCTCACATGAAGAAAAGTGAGTGGGGTTCAAGGCTGTATAAGATATGCATTGACATTATGCTTAGTGCATGTGCAATAGTCACAATGCAGGACATGCAATAAACTGAAACACTGCATTCTGTTTAATATTACAAATTCAGCCCCTGCTAGAGTCTGCATGCCACCTGCCTGTAAACGTAGACAAGATACTGCTGCTATCAAAGAAAATGTTGCCGGGACATAGGAAGTAGAGGTGGTAAAAAAAAATCGATTCATGTAAAAATCTAGATTCTTCTCTTCTAAGATTTAAAATCGATTCATAATTTCTAAAAATTGATTTTATTTTTCAAAAAATAAAAAAAAATGTTTTTTTTGGGGGGGGCTAATCAGTCACTCCCTGCTCTTTAAATCAGTAGAATGCCAGATAGAGCAACAAGAAATTCAATAAATCAAGAATCGTTTTGAATCGAAAATCGATTCTGAATCGAATCGATACCCCAAGAATCGAAATCGAATCGAATCGTGAGACACCCAAAGATTCCCAGCCCTAATAGGATATATTAGGATATATAAATATCGCAAACAATATATAGAAATGTCATTTTTCATAAAACGTGCAGCCGTTTTAGAAAGAAGGAATTTATTTGTCTTCCAAGATTGCTGGTGTTATTTCACACACTGCTCCTTTAACCTCATGCTGTCGGCTGTATTGGGAGGCGGAGCAGCTCTATTAGCCACACGCAGAGATTAGATGTTACAAAGTGGCTTTGTAGCCAGGATATACACTGTAACCTTCTACTGTTTTTAATCCTTAGTGCAGTAGATTATCGCATGTTCATAATGTGCAACCGTTGGTGTTTGTTTGTTTGTTTGCAGCATGGATCGTGTCTTCATTTTTACTAGTGGCTTGATATATAGCCTACAGTTTCCCTGCAGTGTGCTCAGAAATGCACAAAAACAGCGCTGAATGATTAAACAGGAGCGCGAGGATGCCACCAGGCAACGGCGCGTGCTACATGCAGATGAATTGACAAACAAGTTGGTCCAGAACGCGGGTATTTCGCACCTTTTCTGTTACAAAGACAGCCCGAAAGGTGCGATACACCTTAAAATGCGCATTCAGGGATTAAATACAAGACCGTGTGGGGCTCACATGAACCTGACCTGTCTACAGTTTACTGTTGCTAAGGTGTCTGTTAATACCCTTCCTATGTTTTTGACAGCCCCTCTCGTGCCTTGTCAACACCGAAGAAAGCGCACACAAAAGCAGCAGCAGATAGGAGACAAACGTGCAAACACACACATACACACACTCTGAATGCCACAAGAGCAGCAGCGCGGGTCACGGTCGCTTACTTTCCGAGCTCCTCATACAGCTGATATTCGTCCGTGAATCTGGTCGAGGTTACCACTGTAGCCATGTTGACTGAAGTGACGAGGGGAGAAGGGGGAATAGGCTCGCGCTTTACTGGCCGCCTCGCGCAGGTTTCGGCAGGAGAGCTTGTGAAGGCAGTGAGAGTGGGAAGAGTCTCGAGCTCACAGAGAGGAGTAGGGAGTGGGAGGAGAGCGGAGAGAGGGGGGTAGCTGTAGTAACAAAGATCTACTATTAAGAGGATGTGTCACTTTTTTTTATAAAAACAAACGATTAGGAAAACTGTGTTGGAAAAAGTGGGCGTTTACAATCTAATATTATGCATCACCTGATAATGATAACTTTGGCTTTTTGCAAGCAAGTAAAAACTATGTATGGCCGCTTCCGCATTGTGTACGAAGAAAAATAAGTAACAACTTGGCGTGATATTAAAATTGTAGAGCATAAATAAGATTTGAAAAAAGTTGGGCAGATAATAAGGCCCATGAGAAAGGCTAGTCATTACTTTCTATCCAATAAGTAGGCTTTACATTTTTATCTCATAGGCTCATTCTGTCAATCTAAAAAAATGTGGGTATTTTAAAACAAAAATATGTCTTCATCTCATGACCATGATTTTTGGATGTCATTATTTGAGATTGAATTCCCAAAGGCAGTGGCGATTCTACAGTCTGTTGGGGCCCTAGGCAAAAATTCGAGAGCCCCTCAAACCACCTTTATGTCAACCACCTTTATGTCTGCAAGTGTTACGACGCTCTTCCTCTTTCTTTTTTCACTCCCAGACAGATATACTTCTCTTCATTTTCCTTTAGTGTTTTATTATAATAAAGGAATAATACATGAGATGCTAAGCAGGGCAACACCAGTGAGTGGTGTCAAATGGGGCCCTATTAGGGAGGTTTCCTACTGTCATTGCAAAAATGTGTCACATTTTGAGCTACTGCTGCAGTTTTAGGTTTGTCAGCCCTTTGGGGCCCCTTACTGGCCGGGGGCCCCAAGCAGTTGCCTGCCTTGCCTGTTGACAAGCAGCGCCTCTGCCCAAAGGTATTCTGGTTTAACCTCATAGTGTTGTTTTCATCCAATTTCATAGTTAAATTGTAAATAGACTTGAGCTTATAAAGCGCTTTTAAAGCCGTCTGACTACTCAAAGAACTTTTATACCGCGGGTCACACTTACCTAATCAAACACTGATGGCTGAAAGTGTTATTGTCAGCTATACTAATCCATTCATACGCCGCTGTAGTAACAGCGAGAGCAACTTGGGATGAAGTGTTTTGCCCAAGGACACATAGGACATGTGCTGGCAAGAGCTGGTGATTGAACCACTGACCCTCTGGTTGAAGGCGATCAACTCTACCACTGGTCCACACAGTCACATCTTGTCACTGATTGATGTATTTAGCCCTAATAAAATAAAGTTTTACCAAACTGTCATGAGTTTGGGAGGTATGTTCGCTAAAACCAAAGTAATAGACATATGGAGAAAAAAAGGCTGGTCAAGGGTTCTGCAATGTATAGCTTATAAAGGGTAGGTTGATACATGATTGTCTACAACAACGTTCAGGACACTACATCCAATAGCTGTTAAAATGTTTTCTTTGTTTTCTGAAACGTCAAATAACAGCAGAGTAAGACCTCTTTTCTGCTTTCTTCTCTGTGGAAGTAGTGGCGGAGGAGGGATGGAAGCCACGCGAGATCTTTTCTAGTGGTGGCTTACCGTGGCTACCAAAAGCTACTGTACAGATCTAGGTTCAGTTTTAACAGATCGTTCCTCCATCTTTTTTTCACATTAACAAAAAGAAAAACGGACACGAGAACAGCTAGTGAGAGCAGCATCCTTCGAACAAACGTGTCTTGTCGGGAGATGTAGCCTAATGCCGCAATATTTTAATATTGGCACAGAGCAATGGGCTGATGGCTACGGAAGCACATTGCATTCACCAACGAACAAATATTTTAACACCTTAACTCGTTATAATGAGATCAGAATCTCGTAATTACGAGATACTTACAAGATATAACATAATGTCCTGTACTTTCCATATGCAACACACATACACATCCCTGAGTTTGACTTAAGGATAATTTTTTGGCAAATTAGGCGTCTTAAAATATGTCGAAATTAATTATTAATGAAAGAAGCTCGTTCTTTTTTATCTTTACTATTCCTCTATAATGTCCAGGCGCTGTGATATCTCGTTGTGTTATGGTTAATCTTAAAGCTGTTTCCCTCTAAAATGCGGATGCATACTGGCTTCACAGCTAAATGCACCTACCTCTGTGTTTTATGATTGTGCTACTTGTCTGATTGCATAGTGCTGACGAAGCTTTTCAGAAAACACCATCATTTTTTTCATCATCATCATCACTTAGTTTCCATTCTAATCCAACCATCATCATAGCAACCTCCCATTGAAATTTGTCAAAATGCACTTAAACCAATGAATTAAAAAAACTCCAATATAAACTCAAGAAAGACAAAAAAGAATCTGATTTGAACTGTAAACGGAGTCGGTGTAGAGACAGAATAAATTAGTATTATATGTAATGGCCTGCTGCACTGTAAAGGTTCATCTGAGCATTCATGAATATCTCATGAAGGGTATTAATATATCCTCTCGGCACCACCGTGTGTGTGTGTGTGTGTGTGTGTGTGTGTGTGTGTGTGTGTGTGTGTGTGTGTGTGTGTGTGTGTGTGTGTGTGTGTGTGTGTGTGTGTGTGTGTGTGTGTGTGTGTGTGTGTGTAGGTAATTACAGCAGCACACACTCCAGCACGGTAAAGTGGAAATCTTAGAAGGAACATATCGTATATACTGATGTTTTATTTGCCATTTATGATGAAAAGGTACACTCAATGTCCAAAGTTACAGTAATATTCACCTGATAGACCACGCTCATGTAACATGTTCTTAGATGGAGAGTTTTATATGGAGTTCTAGGTAGTCCAATTTCTATTTCTTAAAGAAATCTATGTTTGTTCAAAGAAGTAATGTGCTTTACATACTTGTGGTACAATTTATTATTATATTTTATATACTTTATTAATCCCCCAGGGGAAACTAAAACAGAGAGATGCTGTATAGTTAGAGGAATGCAACTCTATCAACAATTATTCGTATGACAGTAATCATTCTGATAATGTTGTGTTTGCATTGTTTCTATAAAAGACAGGGTGCTTTACGATCTTGTTTTTTACTGAAGCACTATTACTACTGGCATCTATTTTAACAGCAAATTAAATGTACAGTAGATTGTTTTAGAGATGTATGCGCAGGTATTTTTTTTCAGGTTGAATACTGCTCCAAACACCTTCACCAAGTAATACATTCTGTTTAGCAAACATATTCAACTGACAGATCATGAGCAAGTCAGCCCTTAATCTCACAGCTAAACAAAGCTAGAGTAAGTTCATACGTCAGTAGATGATTGATTGGAGGATGATCAAAATGTTGTTAGTATGCACTTTGGCCCATTTATTTCCTTAAGTATGAAAAGCCAAAATTGCAAATTTCATTTAAAAGGTGCATCGTTGACATGTTTACATTCTAAACTTTAAAAAAACTGACATATAAAATATATAAATGTCCAACCCTTGGGCACGTCTTTTTTTTTCTAAACGATGATAAAAAATTATTGAATGGGTCTTCTGACTGTATGCCTGCGAGGCAAAACTCAGGGCAAGAAATGCTGTAGGGCAATAACTGGTTTAAAGCATATTAACATTTTTATTAAGTAAGATATTCTAGTATAGGGAGGAGAATAAAAAATGCATTTTCTTTATATATAATACTAATATGCAAGATTCTTTTAGAAAACTATAAAATGTTCCTCAGCTGTCCACTGGTCACCCAATTCATTTTTTTCCACCTCTACCAATCACTGGTCACCTTCCTCCACAGCTGTTCTCAGCGCAGTCATTTATTAATTAATTTATGATGCAGACATGCAGTCATTGTGTTTCTGCCATTTCTGACTGTTTGTTGGTTAAAGTAAATAACCATGACATCCTCCACAATAAAACATCCTTCAAACCCTCTCTATCTGCATGTGCATCACGTCAGTTGCATTTTTAAATATAAAACAAACACTGAGAGAAAATGTTTCACACAAAACAGCTACACGTTACTTTATGCTGTACATGTTTCAAGCAAACATGTGCAGTGTTTTCCCTCCTCTCATCACTGTGCTTTGCTTCTGAACTGTGAGTGCGTATCTGGAGCAGTGTTAAGAGAACTCTGCTGGCGATTAATGAGTGTTTGCAGTGAGCACAGGAGCACTGGGGCCACTCTCTGCCATAATTACAGGGAGCCGCTCTGATATGAAAGTCTAATTAGTGAGAGTTCAGAGGTACCGTCGTATTAATTGCTGAATCGCTGTGTTTCTCTGTGATGTGCCTGTCAGGCAAGTCTTGGGCAGGCTGTGGCAGGTTGAAGGGTGGGTGGTAACAGTGCTAACAGTGGTAAAGAGCAGCAATTTAGAAAACTTGTGATCCCTTGGAAAGAAGCTGTTTTTGCTGCAAACACTTGTTACAAGATGTACTGTATATCCTTATGAGGTTTGAGGATTTTCCCCACACGTGTTTTCTCCTCTAATCTTAATAATTCATTTAAAAGAGCTTACTATTAGAACCTGAGAGCAGTACACGACTGGTTACTGAAGCAGAAAAGCAAAGATAAATGGATTTTTTTTAATTGCCTTGTTGATAATCAAACTTGACCCTTCAAAGGTCAGTAGGCCTATGAAAAGGGAGAAAGGATTGTCACATCCTCTGTAGTTTTTCTGGGAACTTTTATGATTTTAGCTCTTTTAAGGGATGTAACAAAGAGCACTTGTCCTTTCCGTTAGTATCTTGTGTTCATTTTACATTAAAGGTGGGGAGGTGACTCTAACTCTAACTCTAACATACACAACCTTTGATGTGGTGAAGTGTTCGCCCTTTTTGTAGGTTCTATGTTATCTGGATCATGAAAATTCAAATCTTGATCCAAAAGGCAACTGGACCTTTAGAATCGAGCTATGAATTCTCAAAGTTGTCCTCTCTTCCTTTTTGTATAACTCCCTTCTTGTCACGTGACACTGCATTATTTAACAGATGAAAAAGAAACCCTGCAGCAGAGGGTGCATACAAAGCCTATAAAACATACTTGCACATACAGTAAGTATTGCTTAATACGGCCATGCTAAATCCCAAGCTTTAGTTATATCAAATTGAGTTATATGGACTCAATTTCCTTTTTTAAATATGTACTTACCAGCGTGTACTGTTTTCTTTTTACCACTTTATAGTTGTATTCTCTGCCTTTCTTTAAAATACTTTGAATGTCCTTACAAACTATGTGATCAACTTTTTAAATGTGATAAAAATGAAAGGCAAAGCCCCACAGCTGTTTTAAGTTATGTGACTGATTAGACCAACTCAAGTTAGAGCTTCTAAAAGACTATATTGGATATATGAGGTCACCCTGTACTATTGAAGTTTCTTTTTGTCCAACATCAGAACCAATTTGAATTTTAACTACCAATATGGTAGTATTGTTTATTATAAAGACCAAATAAATGTGTGTAAGTAGGAAGAATACGTAATGCATTAAACCATCTCAAGATTTTCACTCATAATGCCAGTGTTCTATGAAAAACTGAAACAGTTAATACTGATTTATTTATTATTATTAATAACAAATCCTTAGTATTATTAAGTTATGATTTCTAATCTCAAATACTTAACGTTAATTTCATTACCAACGTTTCAGTTAATTTACAAAAAAACGTCTTCTATTGTTCTCATGATCTTAAGGCTCTTTGAGTTGATGATATTGTCCAGCAGTATTTTGTAACCTTGTGAGGCTGAAGGGGAGTGACTCATTCTGCAAGAATCTTTTCATCTTGGCTCGTGGCGTTCTGTGTGTCTTTGGATAATCTCTCCACACTCATATTGGCCACTGACATAACAAGACTTTAATGGTTTTGATGGGTGTGTATTTTTGTGCATCTCAGGGTGTGATCACCGTCATGCCCTGGCATAACACCCAGATAAGACCACCCTATCTGCTGCTGAGCTGTACTGACATAGCTAACTGGATGCAATTCAGTGATTTGTTTTCCTTTCAAATTTAAACCTTTATAGTTTTCTTGGGAACAGTTTGTCAGGTACAGTACATTAGACTGGACATGTTACCAATCTTTAATGGGACATCAGGGTGATTTTACTGGGTAATTGGCTGCAAATTATTATGCAAAGGACTCCTGTAAATGTGTCCCAATCGAGTCGTTGATACCTCTCTGTCTTACTGTGTGCAGAAAAATGGCTGCATTTACCTTCAGTGTGGGGTAAATAACCATATCAAGACCACAATAAGAAAATAAAAGTTCTATTTAAATCAGAGCGACAAGCCTATTGTGTATAACTTCACGACTTTACCTTCAATTGATTATCCAACAGTGAATATGACAGCTCTCGCCCACATACTGGATCGCAGCGTGTTGGAATTGTGTGAATGTTTTTGTGTGTGTGACACCTCCTCCGTGATTTATATCGTCTGACGATGCTTTATTTCCACGGGCCATCACAGTATACTGGGAATCAGATGAGTGGGCAACTAACAATTGTCTTCTACAGTTACTCACATGAACAGGACTCTGAGGGTCTCTGAGCAACATTCCTGCCGTTAACCCTCCGCGGTCTCATCAGATCCCATCACTGTAGTCTGGTTTTGATGGTTTGAGGTTTTCTCAGTGTGTTTGTTGCATGGACCTATAGAGGAGGTAAAGTGCTTTCAGCTCCAGTGCTCCACATAGAGATGTCATATACTGTAAGTCATGAGCTTTGCAAATGTATTTTCTATAAGAACAGAAAGCCTTTGGTTGTTTGATTTCGAGAACTTCCCATACAGATGAAGGTCACTGAATCTGAGCTTCTTCTAATGATCGGGTAACTCAGATATCTTGAGCAACTCTATGTGTAAAGTGAGTAGGAGGCTTTACCTTGAAACCCTACTCGTTTATTTTATTACCTCTATACAGCACGTTGCTTATCAACAGTGTTGTAACTGTGTTTGTCTTTTAAAGGCAGGGTTGGTAATTATCTCCAGATACACTTTTTTAGATTTTGGTTGAAATTGTCTTTAGGTTAATAGGTATTTTGTTTCCATTTGTATTCTTATATTTGGTAATCAGATAGCTGTATTCAAACAATTGAAAGTTCAAAGATATTACAACATTAAATTGACTACAACAACTAGTCAGTGTGTACTGTGTGTATGTAGTGAGGCTTTTTCTCTGAAAAGCATTTTAATCTGATCTACAGTAAAAGCACTCCAGACATGACAGCTCCCTGCTACCCCTTGGGAACTCTCTCCTCCTGCCTCTGCTCTTTTTATCTAACTGTATGCAACAGAGCTCTGAGCAAAAAAAATGGCTAATACTTCTAACTTGATCTTCCAAATGAGCACGACTGACTGAGTAAGATGGGGAGCAAATTGAGAAAAAAAAACACAAGGGGAGGGTCTGCAGAGGGAATGATCAGAGAGCTGAGGGATTTGGAGGGAGGAGGGAGAAGAGGAGTATGAGTTGACCAGAGGGAGAGAAAAAAACAGAAGTTGAATATTCATTATCAGGCCAATGTTGCTGTGTGTGGGATTGTTGCTGACACTCACACCCAGACACACAAACACTCAGAATGAGACACACTTCTAAATGATCTATATTAGATTAGGATTCATTGCAGACACAGGAAGTGGTTTGGTTGAATGAGTGGCTTGTTGCACTTCCATGCAAGGGGGCATTTTTCTCCACTGATTTAGCTTTGCACCATGTTATGACTCTCAATGTTCAGTTTTTATTTAAAAAGAGAGGAACATAAATTATTCCTCCCCTCAGTCATGCATTGTTCTTTTCCTGTCAAACCTGGAACCTACATTATCAACAATGCAACAAAACTGCAGCCAGTTTAGTTGGGAATAGGAATATTTAATTCTAGCGGTAGCTAATGTAGCCCTCAGTCCAGCCTCAAAAAAAGATGAAGTGTTAAAGAAAAAAGATATCACGCATGTGCTGGGAAACCTTACAGAGCAGTAAAAGAACAACCTTTTTTTTCTCGAATAGACCACTAAGTTTGGACCATGACTTTCTGCAGAGAATTATTGCGGAGACTTTGTGTGAAGACTTTGATTTGCACCTATGACTTTATTTAGATAATTTCAATTGGCTTAAAACATAATAGACAAGGTCAGTAACATCCAGAAAGGACAGCTGAGCTTTAGTCAGTTGGTTATTGCTGCAGGGAATGGACATCATGCTTTGGTCAGAGGTTTTTCAAACAGAGCAGTGTGCCACAGAATGAGTCGAAGAGAATCTATATGACCACTAATAACAAGAGAACAAGGTGACATTTGACAGAAAACATCCCCTGTGGGTGTCCTTGTGTCATCCTTAAAGGGTCCTCTTGGAGGATTAGGAGATGAGACATCGAGTCATGCTTTATGCCTTTCTTCCTCTTCACATCTCTTTAGGCCTCACTTCTACATTCATGCACTCTATCTTTACTATTCATGAAAACAGCTACATATACACAATGACACACACTTTGCTCCATATGCAGTCCAACGACAGCCCAAAGTCACCCTGCTGCAGTTTGGCCACAGGACAGTGAGTGAGTCAGCTTGCTCAGTCATCCGCAGAGGTTTGTTTGCTTTGTTTTCAGGCTGCCTGTTTATCTGCCGATCATTAGTATTTGATTCTGGGTATATCTTGTCTGTCTGAACTGCCAGCTTTTCTCCAGACTTTGTCTCCATCTCTCTATCCCTTTATGCATTATATAGTCAAGGTGCCTCAAATGGAGTCCTATCACCATTTATATGATTCATTATGTCCCAATTATCCTTTTAGTCCAATTACAGCTGATTAATTTAGAAGAGAGTGTTTCTCTGCAGGCGTGACCCCACCTTCTTGAAGAGAGCTTTTAATTTACATAGTTTACAGTGCCTAATCTTCATAATCTTTTCTTTCCTGCCATCATCTTCTCCATTCCCTCCCTCCTGCCCCTCCAGGCCTAGCCAAGGGGTCCAAACTCCTCCATGAAGTTCTGGGTCAGCCATAGGATCATCTGGAGGATTCCTGGCCATCACAGCAGTCTGGTTGTACTCTGCCAGTCTGATCAGGAGATGCTTCACCACCTCTGGACAAGCTTCTGCCAGGTCTGATCTTTCATATGGATCAGCAGTGATATTGAACAGCCAAACTGACTTCCCTGGTTCATTTCGTCGCTTCTCAAGTCGCTGCCAACGTTCTCGACCATCAGGAAGAGCCTGTGGCGGGATCCAGTCTCCGTCACCCACATTCCCTGTCAATAGTTTCCAGTCCCCGACCCTTATTGCTGCCCTTACGGCGGTGTCCCAGATCCCGAAGCCGTTGAGTAGCGCCTTGTCATAAGGCTCCTCAGGCTTCCTGGAGACTGGGTCAATGTTGTAAAGTATTTCAGTTCGTGGAGAGACGAGGCCTTCGCTGATGGTTCTCCACACATTGTGACCGTCCAGGCCATCGTCGGACTTCAGGGCCCCTGCTAAGCCCAGTAGTGTTGGAAACCAGTCAGAAACATGGATCAGTGCTTTGCTGACTATCCCCTTCCTCTTCAGGAGGGGGCTATGGACAAATCCTACCGCCCTGATACCCCCTTCCCAGTAGGTGCCTTTGCCTCCTCTCAGGGGCCAATTGCTCCCCCCAGAGAGTGGCTGACCTCCATTATCAGATGAATAGATCAGAACTGAGTTTTGGTACAGCCCTCTAGTCTTAAGTTCCTGGACCACTTGTCCAACCCCGTCATCCAGGCAGCTCAGCATGGCTGCATAATGGCGTCTGAGACGATTGCTCTGAGAATCATATTGGTGCAGAAAATAATCCGGTACCTGCAAGGGTGTATGGGCAGCCTGAAGGGACAAATAAAGGAAGAGTGGTTTCTGGGGGTTGTGGCTCCTCAGGATCTGCTTCACTCTAGTTGGACAGAGAAAACAGTTGTTGGTTTTAAACGTTTTTACAAGTTTGTCGGAATCTGTGTAATTCAAAGTATACCTTGATGCTCACCTTTCAATGTAGAGCAGAGTGGAGTAGTTGCCTGTCATCTCCCAGGCAGGCCTGTTTCCATCGTGCAGGTCAAATCCACAGGCTTCAGCCCCATCGCAGCTCTGATAGGAAAAATGGTCTCCACTGCCAGTAAGAGTTCCCAGGAAACTATGAAAGCCGCGTCCTGTGGGTAAGCAGCTTGGCCTGCAGAAGCCCAGGTGCCATTTTCCCACCATGTATGTGGCGTATCCAGCTTCAGCCAGATGCTCTGGCAGGGTGGAAATGTCCGGGGGCAGGCAGAGGGGTTGACGAGATCGGATGATTGAATGCTGGAGTCCAGTGTGGATTTGGTAGCTGGCAAGCCAGGGAGAGAGTCTTGATTGATGTATGATAACACATCAATGGTAAATTTCACAGATGGTTTGAGATGCATTGCATCCCTGGCTACTCTTCACTGCAACACATTATCAAGCCAAGATATTTACTTATTTATTTCAGAATTTATAGGAAAGTAAGAAGATGTCATTTTACTTTTTTGTGCACAAAATTTCAAAAACCTGCTCTTAGAATTTTTTATGCAATTTGATGATTATTTTAGATTTTGGTCACTTTGGCAACGATCGGCATGACACACAAAACTTTTAGCACTATTTGAATAACACAAGGTGTTTTGCCAAAAGCTTTTTAAACAGTGTTTTAGTCTGTGGGTTTACACTTTAAAAGTGAGATAAATTGCAGGTGATATTCTGCAAAGGGTAAGACCTTTCATATCTCTTCAGCTGTTTACACAGATAACAAAAACTAAAAGATCAATTCTGTTTTTTTGCCAAAATCATAATCAATCACATTTTATATCAAGTTTTAAAACAGGATATGTCTTCAATCAAATTTGATTTCAAGGAAATGTATCCCTTTTTTTCTGATTGCTATCTATAACAGGTATGTTTTGAAGACATTCATGTAAATATTGTTCTTGAATACTTCTGTTGCTCAGAGGTGAGCAACCGAAAGAAATACCTATAAAGCATACATAATTAAATCATATGAGAACAGATGCAGTTACTAAATCACTTTAACATCCTAACAATGATATATAAAGACATTTCTCACCGCCCGGTCATGAGTTGACTGCGAGAGGGGGAGCAGATTGGCTGGACGTAATAACTTTCAAGTTTGACCCCATCTTCTGCCAGCTGGTCCAGTACAGGCGTGTAGATATCTGAGCCGTGGTAGCCGATGTCTCCGTAACCCTGGTCATCCACCATGATAAAAATAAGATGTGGTGGCGTGGACCCTTCCATCTCCCCTGTGCCAACGCGGTCATTCGTAGATTTGTGTTTACCCAAGCAGCCAATGCCATTAAGCAAGGTCACCCCAACCATCAGGAATAGCTCAGAGCAGATTCCTTCCCTCATCTCCTCTAATGCTGTAAAGCTATCCACTAAACTTTGATTTTGTCCGTATTTTATATTCTGCTTAGTCTCCAGTCAATAAATCTTAAACCGAATCACTTCTGCAGAAAAATGAGCCGATCTGTGTATCCAAGGAGCTCTTCCATTACTCTTATCTGTCCATGAAGTATGACCTGAAGTCTTTTCCTAAGGGTAATTTTTGGTTTTGTGAAGTGGGGCTGAGTTGGTGCCAGTAGCTGTGGTGGGTGGAAAAAAAGCTTTCTATAAGAGGGGTAAGAAGTTGAAAGAGTGTGTGTGTGCTTGTGTGTGTGTCTGGGTGTGTATGTCTGTGTCTGTGTGTGTGTGTGTGTGTGTGTGTGTGTGTGTGTGTGTGTGTGTGTGTGCGTGTGTGTGTGTGTGTGTGTGTGTGTGTCTGTGAGAGAGAGAGAGAGAGAGAGAGAGAGAGAGAGAGTTTGTGTGTGAGAAAAGAGACACTGAGAAAGACTTCGCTCTTTGCAGTACCTTGTTAGATTCTTCTGTATTTGCCTCATACGATGCCCGGGAAATCCTTGGCAACTGAAATACACACACGCTTGAACACACGCAAACACAACACTAGACTATACTATGCAGACAGTATAGAAAGACACTAGGCTAAAAACCTGAACTATCCCTCAGGTTGAGAAAAACATACTAAGGTAAAGACCGGCCTGGAATGGCCGACTTTTTGTTATAACAGTATGAAACACAAAATGAAATCTCTCATTTTTGTCAGCATCACATGATCATAAACATTTGAAAATGTAATTTTTTTTTTTTAAATCATACAAATAGTGGTGCAAATAGAATGAACAATAACAGAACAATAAATATAGAAAGGCGCATTCTCAACATTTTGGCAAACAGTTATTTATCTTTTTTGATGAGAGTTCAAAGCTTTCAACCTTTTTATTGGTACAAACCGTCCATTAAACATAACTTATATTTTCTCTCTACAGGTGAGGCTCATCGTGCTAATACATCAGTTAAATCAAAAGGGAAGCGACCTGTCTTACACTCATTTTTTTTCTCAGAGGTGCCTTGTGTTTGTGTGAAAAAAAAAATATATTAAAGTGTTCTAATCTTATTTTACTAAAGGTCAGCATGCCTCTTTTTGCTCTGGATAATTCACAGAAATTGTTTTGACGGTTTCAATTTTTATTTTAGGGAGAGAAAATCTATCAAAACATGAACAATTACAAAGCTAGAAACCACTAGAGGTAGTAAGGATATTTTTTCAAGCTGATCCTTAATAAATAACATGTATTACTATTACTCCTACTCCCTCTGGTACCCACTAATGATGTTGCTAATTCTGATGTTGCTCCTGTACTATTGAAGTGCTTCTACAACTGCTACAGCTAATATTTCCTCTGCGGTTGACCTTAGTTCATATTTCTAACTCTATTTTACATTTTTAATGACAAGCTTGCTAATAAACCTTGTCATATTTTACTTCTTGTTTTATGTTGCACTATTAATCGAGGCCACTTGATGGTAGGTCAGTGAAATCAATCCCAACAACTAAGAAACATCCGCAATGTGATGAGGAAATGAATCGACCGCTGAGCTCTTAGCCTTCACCTCACTGCCATCTCCTTCCCATATTACTCAGGAAGGCAATGCCTCCAATACAAGTCAATGTCGTTTGTTGTAAAAGTAAGCTGGTGGTGTCTCACCATGTGGGACATTTCATAGTCTTCTTTTTGCAAACAGGAAAAAAGAGGCTGGTAAAGTATTGGAAAGAGGTTAAGGTAGATTATAGGTGAAATAATGAACGATACTGACACACAAAAAAAGAGATTATATGCAAATATATAAGCTTGCCAGTCGTGGGAGTGCAGCATAAACAAAGGTGCTTAAAAGGAGCAGTCACTTAGTCACTGTGTGTACGTCTGGGTGTAGCCATCAGTTTGCCTCAGGGAAATGCAGGGCGACATGAACTCGGTTTTACCGCTAAGAGGGGGGGGGGGGGAGTGGAGGGAGGGAGGGAGGAGTGCAGGGGGAGCTGTAAAAATGGAAAGCGACAAATGTCTTCTTGATGAGTATGTTCTTTTCCTCAACTAGGCATAAACTTCAGCGAGATCATACTGTTTCAGCGAAAGACATGTTTTAAAGATTCTTATGTTGTCATTTGGGGTGCACTACAATAATAGAAGCTTTATTTTAAAAGAACCAATTTAAATGTATCGTTGTCTAAAAATGATAATGTACCTAATTTAAGTTCATTCTTTTTTTTGGAGGTACAGTGAACTATACACTTTGTTATCAACAAACGGCAAACACTGTAAAATATTTAGTTTCTTTGCAACAAAGAAGAAAGCATCCTCATAGCCTAGTATTCACTTTTACAATGTGTCAGTGTTATGTGTGTTTGTGCACATGTCTGAATGAGTTTTTCGAGAAGGCAGTGGTGCAGAGTAGAAGAGAGTAGCAGTGGGCGTGATTTATTCATGACAACGAATAAGTGACTCACTCGATCTGGAGCCACTCTGTTAAGCTAAAGCTAAAGTAGGGAAGAGTGTGTGCATGCGTGTGTGCCTGTGTGTGTGTGTGTGTGTGTGTGTGTGTGTGTGTGTGTATGTGTGTGTGTGTGTGTGTGTGTGTGTGTGTGTGCGCGTGTGTGTGTTATAATCTGTGAAAAAATGTCAATTTTCAATCATCCAACATAAAAGCCTTATTTTTTATTTTAAACATCCCTGCCTATTTTCTGTTTCCTAATATAAATAGTCCAGCAAAAAAAAATCATGGTAAATAGACGTTGGTCAGTAATGGAAAATGATCTCATGAATACTTATGGATCATGTCTGACTCCAAATGCAGGCTAGTCTTCCAATTTCATCATTAAAGATAAATTTAAAACTGCACCTGACAATTTGCTGACAGTGAAGTCAGTGGAATCACAACAGACTGATCATGCATTTTATCATTGATAATAAAAAAAGTGATATTCTAAGGTCTTTTGGTTCAGAAGAAAGTTAATTGAACATAAAAGAATGTGGCTAGTCCACATAGCATCCCAATCAGGTCTTACTTGCCGGCGCTGCTCTTGCACAACAGCTGAAAATGTGCCCACAATTACATAAATACCTCTTCTATAGCACCTCTTATCTCGCAAAAAGCTTAAAGCTCATTTTGCTGCCAGCTTCAGCTGTATTTTTGATTTGTGCTAACACAAGAGATATGTTATCTAGCAAACACTGAGCTGGCATTTTTACAATAATGTTAAGCTTAATCCTGGACAGTCTACTCCTATATTGGTACGTTGAGGAGAATTGAAATCTTTGAAAACCAGGGAGCATTTTCACAAACATTCTGAGAATAATCTCAGAGCGCTTCAATCTTAGCGTTAAAAATTGTATGTTCATGTGCGTCCCATCAATTCCACCCCCACCATCGTCTGCAAGATGTGGCCATCCAGTGGAAATGAAACATGTTGCATCACAATATGAGGCTGTTACAGCAGTTCTTGTTTGTGTGATCAACCTGATGACTGACGGCTGAGACAGACTCAAGTCATCACTGCTGCATTTTACAGTTGCCAAATATCATATGTTGTGATCACTTTCATTTCTGCCGATATATCATGTTGATGCATTGAGTGGGAGATGTGAGTGCATCTCTAGTTCCACAAAAATGATTTCTGTAAGATCCAATCTATAGCATTTAATTAACTCAAAGCCATTCAGTGTTTGAAGAACATTTCTCCTACCTTTTGGTTTTTCTGTATTAGGAAATGAAAACGGCCCAGATGTTTCTTGGAAGTTGGTGGAGACTAAACTAGGGCTTAAAAGACAGGGAATGAACCTAGATACATCAAGTGGCTATAAACACAATACTTCAAATGGATGGTAATATTGGTCATTATCTGTTGGGTTTGTAAATGAGCAGCTGCTGGTTAACAAGAGAAGACCAGTTGTCAGTGTGTCAGTGGTCCCTGAGTGGTAATTTGTTTTAAACTTAGGTTAAGGTATTGATAGTCTAACTTCAGCTTGGCTAACTATCTCTCTCCATTCTGATACTCTAGGTAATACCAATCCAAACTAAAACTGTTCATCTCATGATTAGTGTGTTGTCTGCAGTGGACACAAGCAACTTCTGGTTTGTGAATGATCGGGTAATGTTGTAGCGGTGCTTTAAATGGGTATTATCATTATTAATATGACTTTGGTGAAATCAAATTGTTACCTTATAATGTTACATATGGATGCTTACATCACTTATCCACTAACCAGGATGAGCCAATTATACCACTATATATTTTTAGACAAATCAGTTAGATGTTTTTAAATTGAATTTAGAGCTGGAGGTGCACATCATTGTATAGCATTTTCACATGCTAATTTTTGCCAAGAAGTGCTAAACAAAAGGCTAAAGATGTGAATAAATTAGTTTGACAGGCATTTGGTCATAAAAATTGTTTTGAACGAATCAAATTTTGTTTAGATGATGTTGCAACGTTTGTATAATCATTAAACGTTCCATCATCTTTGTAAAGTGCTAGACATTTCCATATTGTATGGAAATATGTAGAAGTTAGTTGTTGAGGCCATTGGCTCATACCTCCCATCTGCACTTAAGGATACTGACAGAGACCATGGCTCTGATGCTCTTAAAAAACTCGAGGATCATCTTCCAGCCAACAGAAACTCAATCCACTCCCCATTCTTCTCGTCTTACTCTGTGATGGATTGACAAGCTGGGGCTGGGTGGTGGGTGGGGGCTCTGTGTGTCATCACGTTAAACATGGAGGATGCTTTGGCTTTATGTCAAATTCACAAAGTTTGGGTAAACTTTTCCTCCTCCTCTTTAAGGTGCACTCCTTCCATTGTCTCCAGTCAGACATATTACCAGAGGAGAGTGAGTGCTGGCTTTCACAGCGATTACACAAGCTGTTAGTTCAGTATGTGTGTGAGTACTGTGTTGGTACAGTCAGTGGAGAGTGCCACCATGAGGATTAGAGAAATATCACATGTAGAATGATAGCAGGGCTGATGATACTTCTTTTCTATAGAGGCTTATTTTGATATTAGTACCATCTCACAGAGAGAGAAATGGTGAAGTCAATTCAGGAGGATGAGAAGGACATTTTCAAAACGTATCAATGAGTAATACAATGGCTGTGGGTGGACGATGGCTGAGTGTTTGAGTTTGCATGCTGGTGGACTTATTCCTTCAAATTACTCACAGTTTAAAGGTCAAATTTTGAAGGGGGAAATGCCAAATTAGCTCAAAGAAAATGTTCCTTACTCTTAGACTCACACAGAAAGGTCATTGAAGTATTCTAATCAAAGATGGTGAAGAGTCCAACTCCAGGGCACAAGACAAAAGCAGTTTGATGATGATGTTGAAAGTCAAAACATTGATCAAGACAGAAATGATCAACTAAGTGATGAACTGCTAAACCTTGTAAATGTCTTTACACCTACTGGATTGTTATGAAATTAAGTAGCCTATATAATTACATGTTTTCTACAGTATAAATTTTAAAAGCTGGTGGTCCATTTAGTGCTCATCTACAGTGGCTATAACAGGGTTTTCTTTTTTTCCATTACCTGGGTTAGAATACCTTCAAACCTATCGACATTACCATATGCCTTAAGCACATTCTGTCTATGCTTGTCATATGTAATGTGCTTTATAAATAAACTTGACTTGGCTTAGGTATTTTGCTGTCAGTGTACATTTGTTAATGTAAGCATCCTACATGGTAGGTAAACTAAGATGGTACATTTTTTACCTGCTAAGGATTAGCATGTTGGCTTTTCCATCAAGGGCACACAAGCATACTAGTGTAAGCTTTTAGCTCAAAGGACTGCCTTGTGTTAAGTACAGCCTCTTACAACAACTTGTATCACAGTAAACTCTATTTTTTTAAACTCTTTAAACCGTTTGTTCTTGAGGAATGCCCTCTTTTAACTAAAACACAAGCAGAATCTTATCTCTGGAACACTGTTATTACAATGGTTAGGATTCAGATAATACCACTAGAATTGACAGCCTGGTAAGAGTTACCTGTTGTATGATATGTTTTCTATGTCCTGGTTTTGTTTGAGTTGGCAAGTGCATAATGCATAGGTGTGTGTGTTGGTGTGTTTGACTCACTGGTGACAGCACATTGAGGTTATAAAGGCCACCTGGCTCAGTGTCACCTCTCTGTTAAGAAGCAGATGACACAGGACTCATCTCTTGGCAGACAGTGGGAGCCCTGGGATAGATGCAGCACAGTCTGTCACAAACTGGGGTCAGGAGTTCAGCGAATCACCTGGAGGAACAAAACAAGTCACTGTGAAAGGACAATTAGAACAGTGACTTTTTTTCTCAAATACACATAAAAGCAGACATGTTCTTGATGGCAGGATAGTGTACTTCAAACTAAGTACTTACGTGTGACTAATTTAAGAGGCACCATGTCAAAATTGACCACGTCAACAAGGTAAACACACCCTTTATTAAAGAGGGAAAAAATGACATTGATCTTATTTTTTCAGAGCCTCAAGTTTGTGAAAGTTTAGATCTAACGTGTTTATATTAAGAAAGAGATCAAGCAAGCCTGATGATCAGTGAGACTTAAACAATTACTCATTTACTGGAATGTGAACAAAAGTCAGCTTAGAAAATATGAATATTAATTCTTAGATGAGATCACATACATTTGAGATCTTGTGAAAAGGACAAAGTTTAAAAATAGACTATAAAATGTCAGAATTATGCCTCCTCTGAAGGGAAAAACCAACCTTTTTAACTTGACATTTTCAAAATGTGAGACACTCAGGGGTCCTAAAGAAACGTGGCCCTCAAAAGGGTACAGTATTGTATTGAGTACAATATGTTCTTTAAAGCTACATTGTTTAACTCAACTTCGTAAAAAATGTCCCATGCGTTCTTAGTAAATAGATTAAAAAAGTTTTGATGTCTTCACTCTTTTTGCACTGACTTTTCTAAAAGCACAATAAACATCAGTAGTTCGAGAACTGTGGGAGACATGACAGGCCGGGCAGGGGCGTATCCAAAGGCGTGGCCAGGGGTGGAAATCTGATTGGCCACCCCAGGCGCCACTCCAAAGTCAACATATGGTTGGCTCTTATCAGAGGAGGGCTATATGTGAAAATCAACTATTTGGGCTGTGTTACAAGAGGCTGCTATAAGTTTTCTTTGCACGTCAATGTGGCATATTTTCTTTATTTATAATTGTGATTTGAACATACATATTTTGAATCCTAAAGAATTCAACTGAGAAGATTTCAATGTTGACAGGTATACAATATACAAATTGACACCTTAAAAAAAATATAAAAATGAAAGTAAAGAAAATGTATACAGTCATCTTGTATACATTTTTTTTAACTATATTTTAATGTAAGTAATTAAAGTAGATATAATTAGTGTCGATAGACTTGTCGTCATGGTTAATGCATGTTCACAATCTTAATGGTATTTGGATGAAGTTAAACTTGGCCCTTTTAGTCAAAAGTTTCAGAACCACTGCTATACATCAGGTTTATTAGTATGGTGGTTTCATTTCACTGTATTACTGCTGGGGAGCAGGTTTGGCAGAGTCTTGTTGGCAATGTTTGCCATGCTGGAACGGCTGCCTCAGTTAAAGGCCACAGGGTATGTGTCTGCTGCTTCTCAACAAACCTGCCAAAGCACTGTTGGTAAGACAAGTTGGCCAAAAAAAAGTAATTCAATGGAAAAATAAGAGAGAGAAGATAAAGCATCTGCACAGTTAAAATGGTCAAATAGGAAGAGAAAATAAAACAGCAATCAACAGTGAGAGAGAAAACCTTGAAATGAGAGAACAGCAGACACAAACTAATTAACAAGAGACACTTGAGAGGGACGAAGCTGTCGCCCCCACTTAACAGTTCGCCCATGTCCACAGGAAAAAAAACACTTAACTTCCAGTATTTCCTGAGCAAAAACAACAATCATCAAGGCTCTTCTGCACTCTAAAACAACACATTAATTCATTTTTTGCGACATCCCATTGGGAAGTCTATGGAATTAAAAAACATATGGAGCCGCAGGGGAAAGTAAAACATTTCAGCCATATGCTGCTGCATATTGTGACCTTTTTACTCTCTTTGAAAGACAGTCAAGGAGTGACTTAGCAGACCTCTTCCTCAGTTGTTGTGGGATGGCTGTATTGAATACTAATTGAGATATGATCTGAGAGTAAAAGTGAGACAAACAAAACAAGAGATTCAAGAGGTAAAATGTTATTTTTTATCTAATCCTCAATATTTTCAAGAGCAAAACAGACAAGAATAAGCATAGGTAAAAGCTCCTGGAGGCCTACAGTGAACCCTCTTTTAACCACTAGGGAGAGCAGTGCGCCCAACTGATCTACAGTACAACTACATGTTTGTCCACATATTTGTCTAAAACTCTATTTTCCCCATGAAAATACACACCTGACATGGACGGGATGAGATGTAACAGTGTATCTGAGCACTTGCTTTAACTAACAGTGGGTTTCTGTTAGATCTCAAAGCGTCTCCAAGAAGAGGGGAGGACATTTTTACTGAGCGTCTGACCCATGAGTGATCTTGGTTAGGTTACTATCCTGAGGTCTAGAGACAGCTGCAAAGCAAAGCTGCCAAATAGAGTAGCTATCATTGGTAACTTCCAGCAGCAATGATCACTTGCAAAGGGACATCCAGCCTCTGTCCACAGGTTTAAAGGCCTGTCGATGCAGAAAATGTACAGGACAACAGTTCAAGTCACCTGAGACTCTGTGCAGTTGAGAGTGTTGTTTCAAAAATGTTGATAAGACTTAGATAAAAGTAACTTCTGAGTTTTAATTGAGAAGTGAAACATGAAAGAATGTTTCAAAAACAAATGGCCAGTTTCTCAGATAAAAACGTTTACATTAAGATGAAGATTGCCATTGTTTCTTTAAGTTTAAGCTAACTAGACTAGCATTTTCAAATGTTCCTTCACTCAATTACAGAGATGACCCCCTTATTTGTGATGTGGCTAACACACACAGTCAATGAAAACTAGAGTCCTAGATTCCATATGTCTGACAAATCTACAGTATTAAAATCTGAAAAAGACAAAATGAGGAATATGGAAAGCAAACTTGATAAAAGTTTTTACAACACTATATCGAAGTAAAAACAAAAATGAACTGGGGGCACCAGTAGCCTATTGTTGTTGCGCATGACCCATGTACGGAGGCTATAGTCCTCCAAGCTTGGGTCTGGGGTTGAATCCGACTTGTGGCATCGTCCCGCATGTCAATCCCCAATATCTCTCTCTCTCCCCGATTCCTGACTCTATCCACTGTTCTATCCCTAAATACAGGCATAAAAAGCCCAAAAATAAAACTTTAAAAAATCTATGAACTTATTGCACCTGTTTCAACCTAACTGAACATTACTGTATCCATGGTACCACAACCATTGTGTTTTTCATAGGTCTTGTACACTTTGGCCAGGATTGGATAGCCCAACATTTAGGGCGGATTTCTGTGAAACTTGTTCAGGCATTAAAGGTGCTAAAGGATGAAACTATACAATGTTAGTGATCCATTAAGCTTCACATGGCATCATCAGCTAATCTAATGCATTTTAAATATTTTGACCTGCTAAACTGCTTACATTTCCAGCTGCCCCAGCTATACTTTGTATTAATGGACCAATATGTTACATATCTACTGAATTAAATGATAAAATGACCTTACTATATCATTAGACATTAAAAAAACATACTATGTTGAAGTAATGGCTTCTCTGACAACAATGCAGCAGCCAGTATGTCCTTCTCCTAAGTTTTGATTCTGGTGCAGAATGGTCTGTATTTGTTTTGACCAGAGAAGTAGGTGGTTTTAACAGGTGTTGCAGAGATGGAAGCGGACAAGCAAACTTGTTCGGATATAACTGATTCTACCGGACCGAATACATGTAAGCCTCTGCCTTTTCTAATAAACTCCACGACATGTAAAACGGTAAAACTAGGATAAATATTGGAGATGCTTTTGTGCAGAACGGTTTCAAAACCTATGCAAACCTCCTTTTCACGGAAGCTTCCGTGTCCCCAACATGGCAACCTGCATGCGCATTGACTCTAGGAAAGAGGTGCTTTGGAATGTGTTAAGTAGCTTTGTTCCTCTGCTATCTTGAGCAGTCAATTTGTCTGTTTAATACAAGCAAGCATGGGCCCCTTTAATGTTTGCAAAGAATTGTTAGCTCATTCAAGAATGTGGGGTTTTAACATATAGCTTTCATATTTCACTTTAGCTATGCAGTAGCTTAATCCAGAGCCCACAAAAGTATTTATCCTAAGGCCCTGTGATGACAGCTCAGAATGTCTAATGGTCCTGAGAAGCTGCAGGATAAACATTAGCCTCAGTGGCAAAGTCAATCAACTCACTGTCTACATCATTCATTTAATCTGCGCCCCTTGGTGTAAATTTGAAGAATATTTAAATGTAACTAATAAGGAAGTGGAATGACCTACCATTGCAAATAGCAGCCCTGATATCTGAGAGTCTTACTAAAGGTTACTAATGACCTCAGTGCTATAAAGCCAGATATGAAACTGTGCCATTTGGACGTTCTGAATGTTAACTTTCCCTTGGTCTGCAGAGGAGTGGGCAAGGTAGCAGAGGTGGTGGCCATGGTGTCCTATTTTTGGCGGGGCTATCAGCAACACAGTGACATAGGTCTGAGTGACAGGACAAGTGTTGCATTGGACCCACCCCTTGCTCATTTGGGGGCAGGCATTCCTCAGTGTAAGCAGACACAGACCCCCATCCAGTCATATTTCTCTCTCCTTCTCCCTCACTCTCCCCGTTGATGGTTAACCCACTCTAAGTGTGGGTGGGTGCGCACTAGAGTGTATTTGCATGTGTGTGTTCAGGTGTGAGTGTCGGCCTTGGAGCTGGACTCAGAGAGAAGTCAGTGCCTGGACAGTGTGGCAGGCAAAGAGCAGGTGAGAGCTCTCTGAGGGGGCCTTGTCTGCTGACGATGGGGCCAATGCACTGAGGGCCCTCCCCCGGCAGAAATATTAAAACCTAAAGAGCAGCGGAAAATAACCAAGAAAAGAAGAAAACCTAAAAAAAACGGAGAGAGAGCAGAACAATGGTTGCAGAGGAAGTGACAATTACATTGTCCGGTGGAGCACCATGGGGCTTTCGTCTTCAAGGAGGTGTGGAACATCAGAAACCACTCCAGGTGGCTAAGGTAAGGCAGGTCAATAAATGGTTTAATAGTAGTACTCATAGGTTGCTGAGAGCAAAGTAGAAAAATGTGTTAGATATAACAGCCTCGCTAAGGAAAAAGGAAACTTAAGCTGAGATATATTAGGTGGAGATTTAAGGAGCTGTAAATAAAGTTGAAATGGAATATTGGCTGTAATGCAAGTTGGTTTGGGGCCTGAATATGAGTCATCTCCTTGTTTAAGAATGGTCTTCATGCAATGCGCACTGATGATTGATTGGGTGAAATTCAAACTTCAAGTTCAACTGGAAATGTAGGCCAACCTTGTTGCATATCTTCCACTGACTGCTGCCTGTCCTGTTTAACTGCACGAAGCCCAAAGTCATAGTTCAATAACAAAGACACTTATCTGAGAATCTGAGCAGGTCCTAATAGGTTTCTTAGTTTGTTTCTGACAAGTGTCCTTGACTTTCTGAAACTGTTCTTGATATTTGCATTTTGCAATGTAATGTGCACATTGTAGAGAGTATTTTGGTATCAATGGTCATTATTTGATTGAATAAGTATTGGTCTTAATAGAGACAAGCTTGTGGATACCGTAAACCATTCACCCATGAGTATGATCTGATTCATGCATTTAAAGTTGCATGTTTGCATTACATTATAATTTCAGTGACAACCTCCAAACTCTCCAGCCATGCAAACCAAAACCAATTTAAGCATGATAAATAAGATAAATGGTAAATGTTTTGGATATAAGGACTAATTGTTCTTTCAAACAGAAAAAGGAATTACTCCTGAGAGATAAAAGACCCATGAACAGCTACATTGTAATTACTTTAAAATTTCCTATTATGAAATTGATCTTAAGCTTTTTTTCTATCCAGTCAGTTTTAGGTCTCAATCCAACACGATTCATAAAAATGATCAATCCACAGTGCTCTTTGCCTTTTCAACCTTGTCCCTTTTTTAAGAGACATGGGACAACCTATCAATGTAATCTTTTCAAGAGTGATAAGCATAGGATTGTTTTAGTAGACCTGCACACACTTGATGCATGATAAAATATACAATTTTCAAACACACATAAGCACACCCATTTAAAAAAACTGTTGAATTAGCAAAACTACTTTCCTTAGTGGCTATATTTGGTTGAGAAGCAGCGGGTCACGGGCTCAGCCAAGGTGTTCGTTTCAGCTCAGTACTCAAAAAAGTACCTCACACACTATTTTTGTACATGGGCTACTTAGTATGGTGCACCTTAAGGAAGATCCAACAACGTCTTTTTGCAGGTTCTCATGCATAGAACATGTTGTTTCTGTTCAGGCACCAAGCCATCTTTGACCAAGTGAAGACTATAGAGAAACCAAATTGCTTTTGTTAACCTTGTCATCCCTGATTTTCTAAAAAGGTTTTCCTTAAAGTTTCCTAAAAAATTATAAACATATTTTTACGTTTTCCATACTTCAACAGAAAGAACTGTTCAATGTATCATGGAGCAAGTTGAAGGCCTCTGAATGTTTGTTTGGTGTTTGAATGCTGTGTCAAATGTATCTGTATCTTGTCTTAATGTTTATGTCGCAAATGGAGCTGCTGTGATGCAAGACAAGTTTCGGACCATGTCTGACAATAAAGTTCTATCAATCAATTAACTTCTTTCTGAATCTTATCTATCATATACATTATGTTTGGCAAAGAATAATTTTCATTGGGTTAGAGGATAATTTGGTTTGTTTGTCAGAAATAAAGTGCGGAGGGATAGGGATTGGGCACCTTTAGATTATACCTTTGAGCCAATCACCTCATTCTCAAAAAAGATAAACCCAACAGACAATATTTAGCATGTAAAAAATGATTGCTCTTTAAAATGTTAATCCTAATACATGTAGTTGACTTATGCAGAATGTGGTAGTGTGTACACTGTGCCATGGGACACCAAATCACCTTTACGGCGGTGGTCGACAGCTGTTTCTGTCCAACTATCCAAAACAGCATGCTCCTTCACCCCTGAGAGTATGAAGGTGTAATCTTGACAGGTCTCATACTACGTCCACAACAGGTGGAGCAGTTTGGGTTCTCACTGAAAGAGCAGTGCTGCGTTTGTGCCTGTGGGCCTGCATGCCCATGTATGAGTTTATTTATGTGACTTTATGTGTATTTTTGTATTAGCCCATGTGGTGTGTATATGTGCAAGCAAGTAAGGGCATTCTAACTGTTATGACTTGAGACCACAAGGTGACTGACTGAATGAATAACTGACATCCTGAATAGCAGGCAAGCACAAGCCACTTTGAAAGGCTTAGCTTAATGGGGATGTGGGATTTCATTACAGGCAAACAAGAATCGCTGAAAGGAAAACTAATTAGGTCAGCAATGTTTCTTTATCTCTGAAATCAAACATAAAACATTCACGTAGTACATGGTGGTGCCATCACAGTAAAATTTGCAGTCATCCTCTTTGAAAAATCTGAAATGAATTACTGAGACATGTTGACATGGCTTGCATAGACCTGAGGCAATTTAGAATGGGCAAAACGCCATGGTCCTGACAGACCTTGGGCACAAATAGCAGCGCACCAAAGAAGATGGCTGCTGGCTGGCATTTTGCAGTTCAAGTGTGTGTGAGTGGCCCACTCAGGGTGCAATATGTGGCCTATGTCCCCAGCAAGATCATCTGTCAGGACAAAATCGTCTTGCTATCAGTCACTATCATAAAGACAAGACAGTAGCATATCTGTTTTTCTGTCCCTGTCCAATACAGAGACAAAAATACTTGGCGAATAGATACATGTGATATTTTATATGATTAAAAACCTGGAACGATAGAACATAACCACAACAGCAGCAAGCAGGCTCAGCATAGCTGCTTAAATCTAATTGAATGGTTAGGCTTGTTCTTCAAGGAGAATTGGCTATAGAACACTTTAGAAATGTCTATGCTCTTCCAATTTATTTCAGCAGTCTAAAGTGAAAGACTTGTATTTTTTGGACTTGGACTCCCCTCAAGGTCTTGACGCTTGAATTGAGATGGGAACTTAACACATATGATTTACTTTGATGTCTCCTGTATGATTGTGCTATATTGTACTGGTACCAAAGGACTAAAAAAGAATTCATTCAAGAATAGATTCATAGAAAAGATAATTTCCCCTCACTTTTGCAGGTACGTAAGCGCAGCAAGGCATGTCGGGCTGGGTTACAGGAAGCTGATGAGCTTGTGTCCATTAACGAAAAACCATGTGCAACGCTATCCCATGCCCAGGCCATGGACCTAATCGACAGCTCCCCTGGGTTATTACACATCAAGGTCAAAAGGTCAGAGTCTAGAGTAATGATGTTATTCAAAACATTCACAATTTATATACAGTATATATGTGAATTTAGTTGAATAAAAATCACAAGTACAAACAAATGTTTCCGCTGTTTATGTTGAGATCCTACTTGATCTAAGAACAGACATAATCTGGATTTGGAAAATTATTTAATAACAAAGGGTCATTTTGGCCAAATCAATAACCTTTAAACATTAAATTGTTTGCAGGGTGCCGGCCGGTTTTCAGTCAGTGGTGCTCGTGACCCGTGCCCCATCTCCACGTATAGACAAAGAGTATCGGGCGGCTCTGCGAGCCCTGTCACCTACCCATCTCCACCAGGCACCTGTCCGTGAGGTCCACCGTAGCCGCTCCTCTTTAACCAGTGGATTGACATCTCCTCCTGGTAGTGAGGCTTATTATGGTGAGACAGACAGTGATGCCGATGTGGCAGGCTATGAGCGGCAGCGCCGGCAGAAACGCCGTAGTCCCAGCAACTCCTACCCAATAAAACCATCCGGACGAGCCTCTCCTGAGGGCGGGGAGACGTCAGAGATGAGTGGCTATGACAGTGCTCCTGATGCACATGTTTACCCAAATTTGTTGGCTGGACGTGGGCTTGATGGAGTTGGAGAAGGCCTACCAGGGGTGGCAAGAAGGGAGGTGATTTACCAACCTCCCGGTCCAGGAATGTGGTCCTCCCAGACATCAACTGAGACCTCCTCCATCATTTCCTCAGCAGATGACCAAGGGCCACGAGACGGAGGACAAGAAGAGGATAGTGGTTTTCTAGAACCCTCCAACGTGCCACTGGTATCCCCTGAGAGGGCCAAGGAGGCCATGATGCTAAGTTCCCGCAGCCAGCTGGTTCCCATGGTTGGTCCTGTGAATAAACCTATTGACGAAGAGCTCACTACAACCTACATGGAAAAGGCCAAGCAAGCCAGTAAGTAGAGTTGAGGAAAAACAATGACAGACACCTGTACTTCACATGGTATCTCCAAAGTTTATTTACATATTTGACAAAGGTCAATGTTTTTTATGTGTAATAGATACTGATTCCAAATATTCACTGGTCTTTGCCTAATGTAAGCTTCTTTCATTAGGTTGTTATTTAATATATAATATATTCAAGAATATAATTTTCTTTGTACTACATGTGTCATCTGATTTGCAGCACAGCATTGGATAACCAGAGTAAACAACAGCTGGTCTCTGCAGACATAGACAAGAAGAAAAGTTCTCAATATAAACACATAGCTTTTCCCTAGCTAGAGACTGTATTTATAGACAAATGTGGAAATGAGGAAAAACGATAAATTTGCAGGTAGTTCAAAATTAAGTCCAAGTTTCCATGATAAGAATTATGTTTGATTACTCTCCTAATTTAGATCTGAATCTAAAAATTAAGAATCCAAATTTTTCCCAGTTATCATATCTGACAGTCAACAATCTTAAATAATCAAAGAGAGATGTTAATTCTTATAAATAAAAGATTATTTTAAGTAGAAAGAGCTGTTTTTAGAACTTTAGTTAATTTACTCTTCTAAATCCCCCTCTGCTATCACTGAATATAGGTTTAACAATCAAATGTCCTATGAAACCCTGTCCTTAGTTAATTAAGACATTTCTTCATAGGGCAGTACATATTGGAGAAACAGTATGAGGTCACTCTATTTAATACCATAACAAGTTAAAGGACATGTTTGTTGCTAACCTTAAGTTCTTCTTCCAATCACCTTCAACCAGGGGCGTGTCCAGAGGTGGCATGGACCCCCTTGATATCTGATTTGCCACCCCAGTTGCCACCCCAAAAATCCAAATCTATGATTGACTATTTGCCTAATCTGAGGCAGGAATTAACTACAAATAAACTATTCTGGCTGTTTTCAACAGGCTAAAGGAAGTACTTTCAGTTGTAAATGAATACTTGACCCTTTCCATAACAATTTCAAAAGAAAAGCTTGTGCACACTGTCTAACTTGCAATGGACTTAATTTTGAGTTAGACAGCGTAAAAGAGTTTGCATGCAATTTATTAAGTACTTTAAATTGTGACTTTGCACATACATCTTTGTTTTTAAGTCCCTAAGGAATCAAGCAAAGGCGATTTATATGTTGCTAAATTGTATAACTTACAATTTGGGTCTAGAAAGGGTAAAAACCCACAAACCTCATGCCACCCCTGCATAAGTCCCCAGGTGGGCCACCCCTGTTAATACAAAATCTGGACACACCCCTGCCTTCAACACGCAACTTTCCAATAGCTTGCAAATATTTGTTGTTAAATTAGATGTCAGTTTACACAAGACTAACAATGTGCAAATGTATCCTTTACCCCTGCTAACATGAGAAGCTAAAGGCTTGCCCGGAATTTCCCGAGAAGTGCTCCTGTGGCAAGTTAAGAGATTAGTACCTGTGAATGAATTTGGTCAGGGCCTGTTTAGTAGCTTATTTCGGGAAAAGTTTTTGGTTCAAAGGTTAAATCTGTTAATACAGACATTTTCAACATAGAAGTACTGTTATGCTATTGTGTAACTATGACTAACAGCTGGCTTTCAACTTTGGCTTTCAACTTTGCAGAACTAAACCGAGGAGATACACAACAAGACAAGAATGTAAAGGAAGCCAAAAGCAAGTGTCGAACAATTGCATGCCTACTGACTGATGCTCCTAACCCTCACTCCAAGGGGGTTCTGATGTTCAAGAAGAGGCGGCAGCGCTCCAAGAAGTACACCCTCACCAGCTTTGGCAGTGTGGATGAGGATAGTTGTCGTGATTCACAAGAGGAAGATGGAGTATTCCCTGGCAGTGAATCAGAGTTTGATGAGGATGGTTTCTCATCAGTTCCTGACCCAACATGGGATAGTGACTATTTGGAAATGCTGGAGAAGAGGGCAACCGCAGGCACTGAAGGTCGTGGAGATGGGGCAGAGGAAGCTCCAAGCCCAGGTTTAAGTGACACCACAGGCAAGGGTGCTCAATTGTTCGAGCAGCAGAGAAAGAGGGCTGCTGAGCATGCCAAGAAGGTAGAGGCAGCACAACCTCAGGCTGCTCCACAGTCTCAAGTCCAAGAGCAGGCTCAAATGTACCAGTTACATACAGAGATGCAAACACAGATGCAACCAATCCTTCAGGCACCACAGATGTTATCGCCCAGACCTACACCAATACAGCAAGACCCGTCTCAGACTTCTGGCCCAGTTACAACCCATGGAATAACTAATGGGGACCTTTCCTACTCTGCAGTTAGCACTGCTAGCATGGTGATGTCACCTCCACCTGTGGCACCCAAACCCCCCACTGGCTCAGTTACTGTTCTGACCAGACCTGCACCACCAGCTGAAACACCATTACCAGAACTACCTGCAAGTAATGTCCTCAACAGAACAGCGCGTCCTTTTACTCCTGGCTTTATTAGCATTAGAGCTGCAACTGCCCCTGTAACATTCAGACCAACTGTAACAAAGACAAACCAGCGTCCAGCCTCAGCAGCTGTTGTACCACCACCATACTCCATGGCCTTGGAACTATCTCATAATACAACATCATTTACATCACAGATACCTTCTGTTCCTCCAACAGTGTTCTCTACACCATCCTCTGTACCTCAAGTTCCCTTTGCCCCAACACCAGAAAGTTATGTTTCCTTTCACCCTCCAGCCATCTCTACATCTGTAGAGAAAATTCAGCCATCACCACCAATAACTACAGTTCAACAGGCTCCATTCGTAACTGTTCCTACAGGGCCTCTGCCTTCCTTTCCAAAGGCTCCTCAACCACTGATTGCTCCAGCCCCTGTTCCTCTTGTACCCTATATTCCTGGTTCAGCCAACCTAGTTGCCCCAGTGCCTTCCCCTCAAATACCACCTCCACTTCAGTTTTCAATGGCACCTACAGCTGCAGTGTCAGTGGTGTCCCAGCCAGAAGCAGTAGCTCAAACCCCTGTTCCTGGTCAGACAGGTAAAACAGGAATCTTACTTGAGGCTCGGCGGCGTACTGGGAAACCGAAACCAATGTTTAATGTGCCAGAAGTCACAAAAAAGTCACCCAATCCTGAGCTACTATGTATGGTGCAGAACCTTGATGACAGGTACACCCGACACAAATATGGCCAACCACAGTCTGAGAATATCTATGATGATGTAGAGGAGGACAGAAGTGGTGAGGCTAGCATGGGAAGGGCACCTCCTCCAGTTGCACCCAAGCCTCGAGTCATCCACGAGGCCCCACAGTTTCTTCAAGCAGGTGGAAAAGGTGCCCAGCTGTTTGCCCGCAGGCAGAATCGAATGGGTATGTATGTAGTGGAGGCCCCACCTGAGACCCCTTACCAGCAGGAATTGGCAATGCAAAGTGTAGGCCAGCCCCTTGACTCCTCCTCCAATCCTTTCATTCCCTCTCAGTGGAAATACTCCCCTAATGTCCGTGCCCCTCCACCCATTGGGTACAACCCACTCCTGGCCCCCTCCATCCCTACAGGGCCTCAGAGGGATACTACCAAGCCAGATGGCAGGGGTATAGGAGGCTCCCAACGAGAGGGCATCAAAGCTCTCGATTTCATGAGAAGGCAGCCCTACCAGCTCAACTCTGCAATGTTCAACTATGGAGGAAGTGTTGCTAATTTATCATCCATGCCTTCTTACCAGGCCCAAAGGCAGCAGCAGGGGGATTACACAATGGTGGGCAGTTCATTAACCCCACCTAAGCAGATCCCAATCAAAACAGCTCGCGTCTTTGAGGTCAAGCGATTCTCAACACCCACACCTATGTCAGCTCCTACTCTGAATCCCAAGGTCATTGCACCCCGCTCAGCGACTACCCTTGGAGAACGTCTGACCTATTCTGGCATGACATCCCCTCCTTCTTCTGATCTCACTTCAACCCCAGCCCCTTTTTTGACAACAGCACCAGTTAGTGCCCCAACTCCAGTATCACCTCCTTCCCATCTAGCTGCACTGCCCAGTCTCCCCAAATTTTCTGCCCCCACTATTCCGAATCCTGTTCCCCCTGCAGTCCCTAAACCTTACACTCCAGTATCATACACCAGTGGGCTTCAGACAGCCAAGCAGTTCCAGAGTGCTCCTGAACTTAGTATCCTTGCTTCCTTGCCCCCACTCAGATCTGACCCAGTTCAGGCTCCTAAACCACGTTTCGTTGCCACCAAGGGAGGTGTTCAGCCCCATGTTTGGAGACCCGGGGCACTATAAGAAACAGTACATTGATTAATAATTATTTTGGTACTTTGTTTATTGTTTAAATCTAGTAAAAAATGCCAAATGTCTTTTGCCTGTAGTTTACAAATATGACAAATACTATGCTTTTCTCATCTTAAATCATATATCGAATGTCTTTGATTTTTGGGTGGTTGATTGAATAAATAATGGTTATGAAGAGAAGTTTTAGGAAATTTTGATGGGCATTTCTCCAGTAAATTAATCTAAGCAGCCTTTCATTTACTTATTTAAGCCTCAAAATTAGCTTTAAACATAAATCAAAAATGTATCTAGAAATACTGTATTAAATTGAACAAGAAACCAGTCATGTTTTCAAAATAATTGAGAACTTGAACAGGTGTAATGGTCACAATATTCAAATGCTGCTTTTCACATTTCTTTTGCTACCAGCATATTTATTTACACACGTATCTGAGTGACAATAACAATAAATTATCCTACTACATATCGTATGCCTGTCCTGGGGGAGGTTTGTGTAAGGCTTCTGGAGATCTTTCTACTAATTCAGCAGAAATACCATCTAAACAGAGCCTGTACTGATTATTCTTTGAAACTTGAAATGTCTGAAAGATGTTGAAAATGAATAGTTGCAATCCTTATCATAGGATAACATATTTAATTGAAGATGTTTGTTGTAGTGGAGGATCATAAAGCTAAATTGCAGGCTTTCATGTTGAAACATTTAATACTATTAATCAGTAATGTTCTATTAACTGATGTGCCATAAAAGTATTTAGTCTGTAGCATTATCAATGAGAAATCCATGAGGATCGGGCCTTTTCTCTCAGGTGTTAATGGTGCAAGACTCATTGAAAATTGCTGAACATGCTTCAATTTAACTTGGAACTATATGAGAAGATAAGGTTTGCTCTTGCAAGTGAAGTTTGAATGAGGAAGAGCCAAATACCTCTTTTCGCTATATCGAGACAAAAAAACGTTTTTCGCATGGTCACATTTAGAAAGTCCCCAAGTTTTCATTGAATGTACACTTGTCACTGGACACCACAGCCTCCATTAGACACATCAGAGCCTTATTAGTATGTGTGATCTTTGCAGATATTTATGTGAATTCCTTACTTTAATTAAACAAATAACACAGATGAAGGAATGTGTATTTTATTTTGTTTAATTGTGATTTGATCCAAAGGGGTGCAAAGGGAAGTTGATTGATATAGAATCACCTGCATTCATTATAATGGGGTTCAAGAAATGAGAGTGGCAGTGGAGGGGAGATGAAGTCAGGATGTTGTTGGCCAGTTTACTGAATGGGGTCATACCATTTTACACAAGGGGTTATGGTCAATGGTAAATGCTGGCGTGGCAAAAAATTGGGATTTACAGTATGGTTGAATTGTATATAGTTATGAAATCCCACAGCCTGTAGAAGTTTGACGAGTATGACTAGGAAAGTTGGATACTCAAGGTTTGTTGGTTAAGCTAAAAGAGGTGATAGAATGAAGCACTGAGGTTAAGCTTGTGTCTTTCCTTAAACAGTGGTGACTAATTAAAAGTAAGGAAAATGTATTCAATGGCTTTTTTTAACATGAAGAAACTAGGTATTTTAATGGAAACAATAATAAACTAAACAAAAATGTAATGTTTGAATACTTAAGGAGGTACTTTAGTTGTTTTATACCATTTCTAAAATATAATTTCTGTGAATGTAGCTGGATTCATTTATGAGCTTTAAAATGTTGAATTTAATGCTGAGTAGGCATTCTAGCTGACAGGGGGACAAGACATTTTTAGAGGAATAAAATTAGATTTGAAAGCTCTCCAGTTGTCTAACACATTTGATTTTACACTGCCCCCTGTTGCTGATTGTGTGATCCTGCTCTTTCCTTATAATGTATATGCATGTATGCGTACAATTATGTTATTAATAATTAAGCAATGCAAAAAGTGTATATTAGTTTAAATAAAAATACATGTTTAAACATACATTCAAAGAGTAATTCTTTACAGTTTTTTTTGTTTTGTTTTTTTACAGAAAACACACACACAGACACACCTACTCTGTTTCAGCTGATAGATATTTGATTTAAGATTGACTTCAGTGTCACTGATGACTTTAAAGAGAGATCATTTGAAGCAGAACAAAGTTTAACAATTCTGAGGGGTGTTCCATAAAGGATGATTGTTATTGCTTGATAAACTAAGCTTCAGCATATTCTGTTCAAGCTCCACAAAGTGTTGGACACACCAGAAATATATTCTCTCAGGATAATTTTCAAGATTGGTTTGAGTACTTCAGCAACATCTAAAGTGTCTTTAAGCATTATTTCATGAAATACAAATGCTAAAATAATTAATTACTTTGCAAGAACCCAAGTTTTTGACAATATCCTATTTGATCTTACATAAGCTTTTAACTTTTAAGATGTGGAGAGAATTAAAATATGAGCATACATCTTATTATAATTCATAAATAACAATGACAAGCATGAAAACAAGTTGATTCAATTTAGGATAAAAAAGAAACATAAGCAGCTTAAAGTGTTTGAAAACACAAGTTAAGTACATATTCAATAATAAGTCAATGTTTGGAGTTGTCGGGTTGAACAGTAGAAAGATATTATTTAAAGGGAAAGAAAGAAAGAAAGAAAGAAAGAAAGAAAGAAAGAAAGAAAGAAAGAAAGAAAGAAAGAAAGAAAGAAAGAAAGATGTTTTTTAAAACATACCTTTGTACATCATTCTGCACATTGTTCAAAAACATCACATCTCCAAAGTTCACATTCAGAAAACAAAACCAACAGGATTTACATCAGCACATCTTCAAACCCCAACTGATCGCCTTCTTCAGAGCACAGCAACCTGTCATGAGCCCTGGAAACTATTCCGGTCCTCCTGCTTGGCTCTACAAAAACTAAAGTCCATCAAAAACCTGGACTTCATCATTTAAAAAAAAAAGCAGCTTCACGGGGCGCTGGTGTCGCAGTGGTTGGTGCGCCCGACCCATGTACGGAGGCTGTAGTTCTCCTTTCCCGCATGCCGTTCCCCACTCTTTCTCTCTCTATCCCTGACTTCCTACTCTATCCACTGTCCTATCTCTCCAATAAAGGCACAAAAAATCCAGAAATAAATCTAAAAAAAAAAAGCGGCTTCACATTAAACCCCAGAGACACCTCCACCTGGCTCTTCCTGCTTACATACATGGCCATCTTACCTTGACCTAGGACAACGTTTAAAAGTCCACATAAATGGTTCTGAGTACATTTAAAACCACAATTAAAACTCTCTTTAGTAAAAACCTCTTCATAACTGTTAATAACCTTCTGCAATAGAACAGAGGTGTCGGTTACTGTAAGTGCGCCACAAAAAACTGCGAAAACCCCTTTACTCGCAGAATGGAAACACATTTGAGAGAGAGAGCGATAGAGAGAGAAAGAGAGGGAGTGGGGGAAAGAGAGAGAGAGAGAGAGAGAGAGAGAGAGAGAAATTAATACAAATAAATAAATACAGAATACTTTCTCAACCAAAGGTAAAGGATGGGCAAATTACTCACTCGTTTCATTTCATTTAAGCTATTCTGGCTCCAGAACACTTGTATTTAACTATCTTTACTTATCAGCACCACAACCTCAACTAGTTTAAAGCTAAAGGGAAAAAAGACCAGTAAAATGTGAGTACCTTCATAAGAGTGTTGATGCATCATGAACATTTCTTTTTCATGGATCCCTATTTGTACACTAAGTGACAGGTGTCACTGTAGTTTAAGATATTCTTCTACAAACTGACAAATCACAGTACTTGTCTTTAAAGGGTTTAGCATGAGCAAAACAACAAATGTTTATCTTTCTCACCTGTATAATAGAAGTAAAAGGAAATTCTAAACTCCTAATTGTTACCACTAAGCCAATGTGATCACAAAAATGGTAAATGGTAAATGGACTTGAACTTATATAGCGCTTTTCTAGTCTCCTGACTACTCAAAGCGCTTACACTGCATGTCACACCTACCCATTCAAACCCTTTCACACACTGATGGCAGTGGTTGCTATGTAGTATCATCCATCAGAAGTAACTAATCCATTCATACACCGCCACCAAAGCAGCGGGGTTAAGTGTCTTGCCCAAGGACACATCGGACATGTTGCTCAGCTGGGGATCGAACCCTGGACCTTCCGGTTGAAAGACAACGACTCTACCACTGAGCCACAGCCAAAAAACCCCCATATACTTTCTCAATTCTCTTTACTCTGGCTAATGTTTAAAAGAGCTGCATTTTTAAATTTCATTCGTAATCAGTTTGAAATCAGTCTCATTAGTTGGTGGAATTTTGTCTAAAATATCAACTGGGTGTGTAAAAAGTCACAGCTCCTTTCTTCAGTGGATTGGAAACATCTGATATAACTGTTAATAAATTCCTTTTCCTAAAATAGTCAACTTACCAGGGATATTCTGATCAACTCAGTAAGACCCTGTTTTTCTTGCCAGATGACTATTTACCACTAGGTGATGCTGTGGTGTGTGTGAGGATTATGCTTCGACTGAGTGTGCAATCAGAGGGGCATGACAATGTCAATTTCCACACTCAACGAGTGCCTAAAAGCCTGTTAATATCCAAACAAGAGACATGTCTGTTTTGTTTTTTCCTTCTAAGGAATTGTGAGGTTCTTCATACAGTGTTCATAGTGTTCAACATTTTGATTAAATTACTTATTTAGAATGGGAACAACTTGGGATGCACTGAGGGACTTTGGACACATGACTTTAGTATGTTAGAAATTCTGACAACCACCCTAAATCTCAGACCAAGATGGATAAAAAATAATAATAATTATTATTATTTGAGCATATTTCATGCATTCATGCACAACATAACAAATAATACAGCAGGACAGAATGCCTTGTCTTTTAATTGGTTGTGGGCTGTTTGATTACATGGTGCTTTAAAATGTATTCCTTCAAACAGTTTTATGTATGTTAAGCCCCTGTCCGCTTTATCCTACAATTCTACAATTAATTTAGCAGACGCTGTTGTCCAAAGTGACGTACATCAGAGCGCAAGTACCCTACAAGCAAGGATCTATAGAGAAGGAAACTACATCAGTAAGTGCAAACGAAGCCCAATTGGACACAAGTCCCTTAACGGCAGTGCACAAAAGCAAAGCACAGTTGTTTTTTTGTTTGTTTTTAAAGTAAAGTTAATATATCATCATGAACAACACATCTCATGTCAAATTACATAATGCTTTAGAGAAACTGAAAAGGTGACAATCTAGTGTCAGGTTAGGGTAATGCAGGGGGAGTAGGAGGTTACTGTCACTTTGAAACACAAGCTTACATGGCCCTAAACGAACATATGCTTAACCTTAAACATGCACTGTGTACTTGTACATACTATACTCTCCCTCTCTCTGTGTACCCCAAACACACCCCAGAGTCCTCTGAGGTTATCTTATAGCTGAATTCTGTTCCCTCAGTCTTTGCTACTAAATATAGGCTTCTGAACCATCTGTGAGAATGATTTTGTTCCCTTAATATCCCCATCAGCACTTTCAGCTGGCCAACAGGGACTTCTCCCCCCCATCTTAACGCCCCCATCCCTATTCATACTCTTAACTTCAACCTCCCCCCTCCACCCGTCTTGACACCAACAACGCTACCACCCACAACCCCAACCCTCTGGAAGCTCTGCCATCTGAGTGAAGGGTGGGTTTTTTGCACTTCCCTGGACCTGGTTCCAGCCATACGAAGGGTCAGAGGCACTGAGGGATTTGTAAACTTGTGATCGAGATCACCAGCATTGAGCCGAGGGTTCCCTCTTCTCTGTTAGGTATTTATAGGTTTATATCTCCTCCAAGGATGACAACAAAACCGGGTGAGTGGATCTTCATCTCGTCGATGTGCTTGGCTCTACTAATCAACCGACAGCTTGGATTTAAATTCTGAGTACAACAAAATGGGGAGAAGGAATTAAGATGTGCAAAATATTTCAATTTGCAAATCTTTCGATAAAATACCTACAGATGAAGGCCTCATAAACATTAGTGAACCAAACTATTACTTTGCTTTCGATGAGAATGCTTTCAATTCAACCAAAGATAGAGTTACAGTTGTGGATCTGGGATCAACTTTGCTTCTTTTCCATTTTCCTTGTAACTATTAAAATGCCAAAAAGAATGGACTAATTTGCTGACCATTCCTCTTGTGGGCGTTAGAAATTTTATATATCGTGTTACCAAACCCTGATAGGGGGGTGGTAAATCTGAGCACCAGGTGAACTGTAATTATTTATGGAAATTAAAACAGTGTCTAGAATCCTTCTTAACCACCACAACTTATCCAGATCTTTAATGTGTTTTGAGTTGATCAAACTTACACTTCTTATTGTTTTCTGAAGGAGTGTTTTGTGTTTTTGAGGGTTGTGTCAAGCCCATTCGATAGGCGAATGACGCCATTACAAGTCGCTAAAATGTCTTGGCTGGAAATGGCTTTTATAAATAGCTGCAGTGGGTTGAATTACAGTCAGTAGATGTGATGGGATGTTTTGCCCCTTGACTAGGCCTTAAGGAAAATGTTGAATGCAGAAGGTGCTGATATGCATGTAGGGACACAAAAAAGTGTAGAATACATCATTAGATAATAAATTTCTTATGCAGGCAGGAAAAACAGGTTATGATTTTTTTTTAAGCTATTAAAATGCTTCATCACTGAGTAAAATGTTGACAGTTGAGACAAACATGCATATTCTCTTGCAGGTATGATCAGTACATGTTTTATGGTCATGAGGCCTTTGAATGTACTGCAGTATTGAGGCCCCAGAATGCATTGATCCCTGAATTCTGCCAGGACCTCACATGCTTCTGTTTATATTGACTTGTGTGTCCCCAAACAAAACAGAAATGCATATGAAGCTATATGTTTCCATTTGGACGGACATCTGTTCCACTGGGGTATGTAGGGAATCTAAGGGCACGGACTTCCCCCTTGAACTTGAAAAATGAGCAGGGTCTGGGCTGTCTGTCCGTCTGATACATTTAGGATCCATGGATTTACTTTCAGGGGTTGTTGATGGCTGTATGTGTTGACTGTAAAGAGTGATCTTAAGAGGTTGGTGCAGTGGTTGGATGTTATAGTAAAGCACTGTGTTGAAGTTTCCTTCAACTGTGTGATATGAATCTTTAATTCTTCAGCTTTGCAAATGTAATGTTATATTACTGTCAGTACTTGTTTTAAAATGGAACAATGTCATGTGAGTATATAATAATTCAAGTTGACTGTTTTTAAATTCATTGTTTGTTTGTCATAGTTTTACTTGGTATTCATCATTCTGGAATAAAACTGATGTTTATGATAGTAGATGTATATCTTAACAATGGACATTTCCTTTAAAAAGGTTTCACTGTTAAACATATTTTTACCCAAAGTTTTTAGTTTCAAAGTAAGTATTTTTTGGATGTTTTTTTTACCCTAATATTTAAACTACTCAAACCATGTTCTTTCCTGAATCTCCAGGCACGCCTCCGGGAAAACCTGCCCCCCTAAACAAACGGAAAAAGCTCTCCAGGATCATAACCGACCTATCACATATCTCTCAGGATGGTAAGGCTGGCACAAAATGAAATGAATATGAAACTACATTTCCATATGCTCAGTGCAGACCTTTTATATAAATACATAAACAGACTGATGATATTGTAGGTGGGTTACTTATCTTACTTGCTAGTTGGGGTAATGTCTGCAGTGGAAGTGAAAAACAAATATCAAAAAATTGACAGAAAACAAGATTTGTGAAACTAACTCTAATAACTCTTGGTTGTTCAACTTAATGAAGTTAAATACTCACTTTGCATTATTCCCAGTGTTGTGAATGCAATCAACAGTGTGTAAATAAGTGTCCTATTTAGTACGAAACTTGTTTGCATTATTTCAGGGAAAACATGTCCAGAAGATGAGTTCATATTATACGGATAAAGAGAGAAGAAAAAATGTACACATATTTCATTCAACAGGGTTTGATTATAATTGGATCAGTTTAACACATCACCAAACTTGTTTGATTACTGATTGATATTATTGATTATTGATGAATACTTTTGGGTTTTTTGTTTTCCGGTGAATATATTTGTGAGTGTCACCTTTTATTAAATGTAAAAGGTTAAAGTCTTCTTAGTAACATGTTGTTTTCAAAATAAGACATTTCTATATATGTGATTCAAATGTCCCTCACTTAGAGTATGATACGGATCGTGAGGCCTCTGAGTTTGACCTGGGAACAAAGATCAGAACCCCTAAAGACATCATGCTGGAGGAACTTTCCCTGCAGAACAACCGGGGCTCCAAAATGTTCAAGATGAGGCAGATTAGGGTGGCGAAGTTCATCTACGAGAACAACCCCGACATCTTCAGCAGTGAGTCAATGGTGAGAGCAGATCAAGAGGAATAAACAAAATAAAGTCACACTACTGTTATTTAAGAAGAGAATCTTCTTTAACGTTTAAGAAGCAATGTGAATTATAAATCAAAAAACATTCACAGTGAAACTTGTGGCAATGTTTGAGAACATGTATCTTATATGATTTTGGAGAAATATAGTATATGTTGACAACACTATGTTAAAATTATTTTACAAGAGTTTCATTGAAAGTGTGTTGACCTTTTGTATTCAGTGTTGGGGAGGAGCACTGTCCGTACAAAATAAGAACAAACTGGACAAGGTTGTTAAACTACAACTCGGCACTCTGCATTTTATTTAACTTGCTACTGAAATCCCTCATTTAATCATGTGATGCTTTAATGTTTTTTTATGTGCTGTCCTGTATATGTTTGTTTGTATAGTGTTTTTATGCTCTTGGTGCAAGGGAAATTCCCCTAGGTCCAATAAAAGTTTCATTCATAGTAATGGGATGTCTGTAATGGACTTGATCTTTTATTTTGAAGTCACTTGTACCAATGACTTTTTCAACCGATAATCTTTGATCATTCCTGATAATCAAACCATCTGGATGAGAATTATTTATCTGTGTTCAAAGAATCCCGGTCTTTTAATAGACAATAAGGATTGTAAACATTTTCTTTCAGGACAACCTGCAGAAGTTTGTTCCATCTCTGGGAGGTGAGATTGGAAGTCAGATAATCAATGTTGGAGGGCATTTTGTAAGCAAACAGCCTGGACAGGTGCATATGGTGGGGATGCACGGCTTTGGAGGGCCCCCCGTGCCTCCTCCAAAGCCTGGGAGTAAAGGTGCAGGAGGTGTAGGAGGTGCAGGAGGTGCAGGAGGTGCAGGAGGTCTTGGTGGTGGCGACCAGGGGACAGGTGGACAAGGAGAAGGGGCAAGTGAGAGGTCTTCACTGAAAGGTCAGTATCTCTATTTTTGTGTGTGCAAATTTTAAGCAATTCTGTTTTGAGAATCTGTGCTTGTGATAGACGGAGAATTTATCCACAAAGAAAACATGTCTGAGACTTTTTTTGATTTTGCTTAACCAATTGAAGCAATCATACCTTATTGGTAATAATAAATGAATAATCCAAAAATAGTATTGATAGGAGAATAATAATTTAGGCCCTGCAACAATAATATGTATGTTTTCATTAAGGTTTTGGTATTGTTTAAAAATCTTTTTGACATGAACTATTTGTGAACTTTAGAGATGTTGGTGGCTTTTGGACAGCTGCAAATGATAGTTGTAATGATCTTTTCATTCAATAGTAACAAAGAAAATTAGAATGTTTCCCAAAATGTTGACAATTTTTCCTCAACATGATAAATCCAAAAACATCACAAATGTTAAATTTACCAGTCCATAGACTGTTTTTAGACAATTTTGCTACAGACTTCTTTAGTGTGTCATATGATCTCTTCACAGGAGGTGGAAGAGGTGATATGCATATTCTTGGGAGGACATACGTTTCGCCATGGGAGAAGGCCATGAAGGGGGATGAAAATCTTGTTGCCACTCTGAAAACTGGAATGCCTGGTCCAATTGAGAAAAAGGATATACCCAAGTACAAGTGCTTCAACAGGTAATTCCCCCAAGGCCTAATTTTGTAGAAACTTTGGGGAGAACAGGGGCCTTAATTCACCTCTCACCTTTGTTTACTAGGTCCGCCCTGCCATTTGGTGGCTTCGAGAAGGCCAACCAGTTCCTGAAATTCCAGATGCCGGAAACCGAAACCAAACAGGAGCCTGAACCGGTGGTGTACCAACATGAGATTGGCTGCCGGCCTTCCTTCAACCGTACTCCAATTGGCTGGGTGGGAAGTAGTGAGCCAAGCAGTATTAATATGGAGATGGATGCTGTGCCCTTTGATGGAGAGACTGACGAGCTGTGAAACAAAATTCATACTGTGATTACACCCACTGCACAAACTCATACACAAAGGCCACAAGAATGAATGTAATCACACACATGAGAACACACTCACACAACAGATGAGCTTACTATTGACTGTCATTATGATGAATTTGAATCTCTCAGTTTGGATAACTGAAGGCATACATGAAATGTGGTTATGATCTTATTTCACTCTTTTTTGTTTGTGAGGCAAAGAATCACGCTATAGCCTAAATGTTAAGGGGAGATGAAACATGAAATGTTTATTTGTTAAGTTCTTAAGTTGAGTCTACACATGTTAAATTTTTTCAGAAAAGTTGGTGAGAAGTTGCAAATTTGTCAAAGAGGAAAGAATGAATAATGTAAGAAGGACATATTTATGCTATTTTAATGTTTTGCACAATGTCTTGATGTCAACCTGTTACCATGATTGTTATTTCCCAAAGCTTGTTTTGTTAAGATTTGTTGATCTACAAAAATACCAAAAAGTTATCTAAATCAGATGTATGCATAGTCAGTTGTTGACTGATTAACCTACTGTACCGACACAGTTCTTCCACAATAAACACTTTCAAACTTTAACAATCCCCTTGTGGAGTGATTCAAATGTCAAGGAAATTAATTTGTGTGTGTTAAAACCAAAGACTGTAAATATAAAACCCTGACTGAAAGATGTAACACTAAGGCTGTCACGGTGAGAATGAGGAGGTGGAGGACCCAATTGCAGATAACAAAAAAGATTTATTTAAACTAAAAAAGGCAAGGCCAAACAAAACTTACTACACAAGAAAAATCCAAAAAGGTAGCCACGAGGAATCACTGGGAGACAAATACGACGACATTCTACAAACAACAAACGACAATGAACCGACACAGAGGGGAAGAAACACAGAGACTAAATAGACACAGGGGTAATCAACACAGGTGAGACTAGTTAGACAGGTGAAACAAACAAAACACAGGTGAGTACAATCAGGGCAATCAGAACAGGGGAAACACAGAGACAGGAATTAAGACAACACTTAAGACAACAAAATAAATCATAGAACACTGAAAGCACACAGAATGTAACAAAACACAGAGAGACACAAGGAGAAGAAAATACAAAATAAAACAGGAAACACTAAAGACAACACTAGGAAACATTAAACACACAGGGAAACAAGCAACACTAGGGAAAAAGAGAAATAAAACCCAAAACTAAACTAAACTCCAAAATACAAACTAAACAAAGACCAAATCATGACATAACCCCCCCCTCAAGGGACGGATCCCAGACGTTCCAAAACGTCAATAAACCAAAACAGGGTGGGTGGAGGGGGTCCGGAGGAGGGACTCCGGACTCTCAGGCGGACGGCCTGGAGGCAGGGCACATAGCCCGGACAGTTCGGGAGGGCGGCCAGGAGGCCGGCCCAACAAGGAGAACAGTTCAGGGGGGCGGCCGGGAGGCCGATCAAAGACGGGGAACAGTTCAGGGGGGCGGCCGGGAGGCCGATCAAACACGGGGAACAGTTCAGGGGGGCGGCCAGGTGGCCGACCAGACCCGGAGAGCAGATCAGGAGGGCGGCCCGGTGGCCGACCAGACACGGAGCACAGTTCAGGTGGGCGGCCCGGAGGCTGACCAGACACAGGGGACAGTTCGGGTGGGCGGCCAGGAGGCCGACCAAACACAGAGACCAGCTCAGGGGGAGTCAGACGGCCCTCTGACGATGGCGCAGGAGTCGACAGGACCTCTGACCAGGGCGCAGGAAGCTGCAGAGTCGGCAGGACCCCAGACGCGTGCTCAGGAAGCTGCGGAGTCGGCAGGACCTCCGACGGAGACACGAGAGTGGGCAGATCCTCCAACGGAGAAACAGGAGCGGGCACAACCTCCAACTTGGAAACGGGTGTTGGCAGGGCCTCCCACAGAGACATAGGAGTGGGCAGATCCTCCAACGGAGAAACGGGTGTTGGCAGGGCCTCCCACCGAGACATAGGAGTGGGCAGATCCTCCAACGGAGAAACGGGTGTTGGCAGGGCCTCCCACAGGGACATAGGAGTGGGCAGATCCTCCAACGGAGAAACGGGTGTTGGCAGGGCCTCCCACAGGGACATAGGAGTGGGCAGATCCTCCAACGGAGAAACAGGAGCCGGCCGGACCGCCATGGTGACGACAGGAGTCGGCCGGACCGCCGAGGGTACGTCAGGAGTGACGTCAGAAATCGGTCGGACCGCCGAGTGTACGTCAGGAATCGGCCGGACCGCCGAGGCGACGTCAGGAGTCGGCCGGACCGCCGAGGGTACGTCAAGAGTCGGCCGGACCGCCGAGGGTACGTCAGGAGTCGGCCGGACCGCCGAGGGTACGTCAAGAGTCGGCCGGACCGCCGAGGGTACGTCAGGAGTCGGCCGGACCGCCGAGGGTACGTCAGGAATCGGCCGGACCGCCGAGGGTACGTCAGGGGTGACGTCAGGAGTCGGCCGGACCGCCGAGGCGACGTCAGGAATCGGCCGGACCGCAGAGGCGACGTCAGGAGAGACGTCAGGAGTCGGCCGGACCGCCGAGGGGGCGTCAGGAATCGGCCGGACCGCCGACAGGGAATCCGCAGAAATCCCCCTCTCTTCAACAAGGGGACTACGGGGCTCAGCAGTCACAGGCAGCAGAGGGCGCTCCGCAGGGACGCAGTGAGGCTGAGGCCCTGGGGCACAGAGGGGCAAAGTCACTGGGGAGCACAGGGGCAAAGTCACTGGAGCTCTGGGCAGTGAAGACTCGGGTGAGCTGGGCAGCGTAGGCTCGGGTGAGCAGGGCAGCGTAGGCTCGGGTGAGCAGGGCAGCGTAGGCTCGGGTGAGCTGGGCAGCGTAGGCTCGGGTGAGCTGGGCAGCGTAGGCTCGGGTGAGCTGGGCAGCGTAGGCTCGGGTGAGCTGGGCAGCGTAGGCTCGGGTGAGCTGGGCAGCGAAGACTCCGGTGAGCTGAGCAGCAACATGGGCTGAGACCTGAGTGGAGGCTTTTGCTGAGGCTGGAGCTGAGGCTGGAGCTGAGGCTGGAGCTGAGGCTGGAGCTGAGGCTGGAGCTGAGGCTGGAGCTGAGGCTGGAGCTGAGGCTTGTGTTGAGGCCTAGGCTGGGGCCTGTGTTCAGGCCCGGACTGAGGCTTGAGTGGAGGCTTGGGCTGGTAGACAGACTGCTGGGGCTGAGGAGACTTCAGGGAGGTTGACCTTGGAGGCAATCGGGAGCCAATTCTTCTTCCTCCCCGGGTCCCAGTGAAAATGGCCAGGCGGGTGCCTGTCCAGGGCGACTGCTCTTCCATTGCAGTGCTCCTGGCCATACGAAAAAAGTTCTGAAAATAAGCTATTTTCTGGAAACAGTCCATCTTGTCTAAATCAAATTCTGCTGGGTCCATAGCTGGTCGGTTCATTCTGTCACGGTGAGAATGAGGAGGTGGAGGACCCAATTGCAGATAACAAAAAAGATTTATTTAAACTAAAAAAGGCAAGGCCAAACAAAACTTACTACACAAGAAAAATCCAAAAAGGTAGCCACGAGGAATCACTGGGAGACAAATACGACGACATTCTACAAACAACAAACGACAATGAACCGACACAGAGGGGAAGAAACACAGAGACTAAATAGACACAGGGGTAATCAACACAGGTGAGACTAGTTAGACAGGTGAAACAAACAAAACACAGGTGAGTACAATCAGGGCAATCAGAACAGGGGAAACACAGAGACAGGAATTAAGACAACACTTAAGACAACAAAATAAATCATAGAACACTGAAAGCACACAGAATGTAACAAAACACAGAGAGACACAAGGAGAAGAAAATACAAAATAAAACAGGAAACACTAAAGACAACACTAGGAAACATTAAACACACAGGGAAACAAGCAACACTAGGGAAAAAGAGAAATAAAACCCAAAACTAAACTAAACTCCAAAATACAAACTAAACAAAGACCAAATCATGACAAAGGCAATTTCATTCAGCACTAATAACCTAAAAAACATTGGGGATATCAACTGTATTTCCTGGTTTTCTCAGCAAAAGTGTGTGGCATTAAATTCTAACATGTAAATTAACAGAAGAGTTTTACTTTCTGCTTTGCAACTATATAAAAACAATTAAATAGTTTATCTGACATTAAATTAGGGTATAGTTGCCAGTTTTCGTTTACCTGATTAATAGAACTTTCTATTTTAATCTTGATATTATTAGTGCTTTAACTTTTTAAGATACAGGGTAAAGCTAGGTGAGGTGTGGGAAAACGTTTATGAAATGAATGCTGTCAGGTAAATCAGTCATTGCAGGCATCATAATATTTAAGCTATTCACCTTTTTTTGTGGAAAATCTTGAAGGAAATAGTAGCATTAAATGCCATCATTCAAATTTACATCGTGACTTTACATGACTGACTAACACTATCAGCAACAACAAGAGTTAGTTTTTCCTGGTGAAAGTTTAGACTGTGTAGTGCCAATGGCTGACGAGCCCTCCAGCGCAGTTGGGGGCAGTCATGCTCTAAACAGATGTTAGCAAATACAATTATTTAGTGGGATAGTGAAAGAAGAAGTACAGTACCTTTTAAATGTTTGATGCCGGGCTGTGCCAACGTTATGGTCCTAGTGTCCAAGTACCAGGCAGTGCTGTCTACAATTTACAGCAACGAAATGGACACCAGTCCAGTTTTAATAGGTAACGCTGCAACTTGTTCGAACCATTAGCTAGAGTAGCTAACTTACGTTAGCTAACTGCCGGTTAGAGTAGCAAAACCCACGGAAGTTTTACGGTAACCAAACAATGTGGGAATTAAACAAATGGCCAAAGTATCCTAAAAACGTGCACACACGAGCTGACGTTGTCTCGGTGTCGACCTTTATAATCTTAAAAGCCATAACGAAGTAAAGTAACGTTGGGCGGTTTACTTGCTAGCTTGCTTCTTTACTTTTACCGTTTGATCTACGTCATAGGCTGCAACCTCTCGTCGCAGTGTTACCTAGCAACGACAGTGATCTCTGTTTGCCAACCATTCGGCAAAACTAGGTTAACTTTAGTCCGCAGAAAATGACATACCATAAAACATTAAACCTTGTGTCTTCTTCATTCTTAAGAAGAATTCAAATGTTTTTATCCTCTCAAAGTAAGTTTGAATCAAGAATATTTGTTAAACAGAAAAACTGTGTTATTTTAGCCTATGTAATCTAGGCCAGTGCCCTATAAAAGATCTATCCTTTAAGGCTCTGATCTAGTCTACCACCACCACAAACGGTGCTCATGGGTCTTCTTCCCCATAAACTGTAAATAACATAGTTCCCAAATATGACGGTGATTAAGATAAAGAACATTATCAAATAGCACGAGTCTGAGAGACTGACATTTTCGAAATGTGTTGATATCTGTATAATACACATTTCTGACAGCTTCATTTAGCTTTAAGAGCACATTTTAGAAATATGAATGATTTCAGTTTCAAGTGATACACTACTCTGTGTTAGGTGCACTATAGTACAGTGATTTCTCCTGATGACATCGAAACAAAAGTCCCAGTTGGCACCCCTGCCATGGATAGAGATGCTAACCTATTGGGTGCTATCCTTTGGATCTCATCTGTACTCTTTCTACCAGCTGCATAGATTCTCCAAAGGTAAAGTAGATTCAAACGTTTCAGTATATTTGTGTAATGAATTGAGGATAAAGGATTAGGAAGTATAATTGTCTGTAATTTCCATTTTGTACCACAGAGCATGAAGCAGGGTTACAGAGAGAATCCCATTTGGAAAAAGGCCTTCTCAGTGGATTTAAAAGGGTAAGTTTGATATATATATGTTTCTTGACTGAAACACCTTTCTGAACCAAATTTAACAAACATTTGTGTAACTCAGTTGTGTACACCTATAATTTTACGTTTTTTCCCCCACAACAAACACTTAAAAACATGACCCAATGTTTTGATGATGTAAATTATGGCCCTTAACACACATTTTAACAGGCTACAGTTGTATTTCAAATGCCCATGTTGAAGGTACTTGTTTTTTTTAGGACCCATCGGACTTTGAGTGGAGTTTCTGGACCGAATGGGCAAAGAAGTCTTTGCTTTGGACTCTGATTGGTCATGGAGTGATATCAAGATTGACCAGCATCTTTTACCCCAAGGTAGGAAAACAGCTGCTACAGGAGTGTTACCGGTAGATTGAATATGGCCTTTAGGTGTAAGGCTTTTAAATCCAATATGTTTGGATGTTTTTCAACAGTTAAGGCTCCCAGCACTCGCATTGTATGGCCTCTTAGCTGCCACTAATGTGCTGGGGATTAAAGGTGTGAGTGTCCTGCTGGTACATCTGGGCCTCTCCTTCTCTGTGGCCCAACTACGAAAACCGGCTCTGTCCTGGGCCTGTAATTTGCTGCTGCTCTCTACATTTCATATTCAACAACTTCAAGAGATTCAGGTGAGAGTCAAAGTAAAATATATTTTTTAAATTGTTTTGCTTTATTATTTTGAATTTGTTCAACACATTTTCAAAATAATGTGAGCTAAAAACACAGTCACAAAACTCTATGTAGATTTAGGTTGAACCAGGGCCACTTGATGTGTGTTTGGTTATATGTGTGTTCTGAACTTTCATACTTTACTTTTAAATCACCTAGTGTCATATATGCGTAGAACACAAGGGGGCGCAATCATACAGCCATTTGGGAACTTGGCACTCTATGTTCATACAACAAGAAAAAGGTGAATCCGTTTTTTTTAAAGCATCTGTATAATACAGGTAATTTCTAGTTTTAACTGGAAAAGCATTTGAAAATGATCATATAATATATGAGCAGAGAATGAGAAACATGCTCACTTACAGTCCTCAAAGTCAAACATCTATTCTAGTGAGAATAAAGGACAATCTTTTTCAAGGGAGATTTTACTTAATTGCATTTTCTTTGATTAAAAATCACAACGATGAACACATTGAATTAGAGACTAGCTAAGAACACATTTTGTTTTGATATGACTTTAAAAAAAATCAATTCTATTAATTCCAACATTGACTGGTTAGTTAAGGTGGACACAGAATCATTCCACATCCCTCTTTTCTAACGCGTCATCCAAAAACACAGTTAAACTGCAGGTATTTGACAAATCAGGTGTAGTTCTACCAGGAAACTATACTCCAGTCACAATGGTTTACAATTTGAATGCATTAAGTCAAATAGACATGACAGGCTGTGAATGCTTCCAAAAATCTGCCTCTTTCGTTTCTGTTCACCAACTTTGAAAGCAATAATATTCCCAACCCTGTCAAGTAGACCTCATTCAAAGTTGTCTTCAGCCTACTTTTGTTGGTACATGCAAACAGATTTAAATCATTAGATGTTTACATCTGTGGTGACCTTTTTATGTTGATGTTTATGAGTATGTATTTTAAAATAAAAGTGTGACTTTAAGCACATGTCTATGTTTAGTTCCAAACTGTCACTTTTTTAAAAAGATTTCCCTGGATTGTGTTAAAAAATAATTGGCAGTGCCTCTGTATTACACAGAGAGGCTGGTATGAGACCGAGGAGGAGTACTATCTGCTGCTCTTCAGTGTCGCTGTATGCGGTCTACGCTTCATCAGCTTCAGCCTGGAGCACTGCTGGTGCCCTCTAGACCGTGGTGGAATTGAGCAGCTCTACTGGTTGTTTTCATATACCTTCTATCATCCTTTTTTCTACAATGGACCCATTATAACATATAAAGACTATGTTGAGCAGGTAAGAGAGCTGACAAAAGCTTTTCCTGTATTAAACTGCAGTTCACTTTTATTTTGGTCTGGAAGAGGCTGAGGCTGATTGCACCTCGTGAGTACAGATGATGTCAGGTCATATTTTTAGAAACCTAGTACACAGCACATCAATAGTGGACTATTTTTACAAAAGTATTACTTGCATTTTGCAGACTTTTACCATGTGTTTGATTTAGGTTGCCAGTTTGTCACTTTTCTCCTTCGGGTAAAATTCTCTATCTTGTTAATTGTTGTTTTGACAGTGAAGATTCAAAAGTTACTTAAACAACATGCTCACTTTATTCACTTGCAGATGCGGAGGCCTGCTGAGGAGAGTGACAAGGGCAAATCTGCTTTGAGCTACTTTGTGCTCAGATCAGGACGGATCATACTGTGGTGGTGTATCGCAGAATACATGATCCATGTAATATATATGCACTCCATCCAGTCTAATGAGACCTACTTAGAGATTCTTCCTCCTTGGGCCTTAGGTGAGTCTTTACGGTGCGCTTATTAGTATAACACTGAGCTCTAGCTTTAGTCTTTCTCTGCCACTTTAGACACACATTTGTATAAAGATGCAGAATTAAAAAACAAACATGTTACCCCCCACAAGAATGAGTTAGTTCTCAAACCTCCATCAGTTATGCTGATTGGGGCGTCTGTGGCGTCAACCAGAAGGTCGAGGATTCGATCCCCAGCTGAGCAACATGTCAGATGTGTCCTTGGGCAAGACACTTAACGCCGTATTGCTCCTGTTGCTTCGGTGGCGGTGTATGAATGGATTAGTGTTGTACTTACTCTCTGATGTACGTCGCTTTGGATAAAAGCGTCTGCTAAGTGAATTGTAACATTGATTGTTGACTCACTCATTGGGCTTGATTCATAGTCCAGTTGTCATGATCTTTGGAGTGATTTTGATTATGTTTGAATAGACATCATTTTGTCTGTGGGGTATTTATTTAGTTGCTTCATGCCTTTAAAAAGAAGAATGCATAATCAACCAGGTTTTGTATCCTCTAAATACCCCACAGGTTCTTTGTAGAACACTTGGAACAAGCCTCTTAGTGTCAAATTGCTTGATTTGATTGGTCAAAACTACTCCTAGAAGGAAATATAAGCCTTCACATTTTAAAAGGCTAAACTGTATTTTAGGTGTTAAATTGCATTCAGATATTAAATATGAATGTATAAAATAATAAATAAGGAAAGTCTATCTTCTCCCCGTCACTAGGGTGGGCCAATAGCACATGAGGGTGGGCCCAGGCCCTTAAGGCCCACCCATAACATCGTGCCTGTTAGAAATACAATTTCCTTGTTTTGAAACACAGGAGATTGTCTCTGAAAAGATCAGACCTTTATTATTTATATGAGATAAGTGGTTTAAACATCTTGTTTTTTCATTCACAGGCGGTCTGGCCCTGGCCCTGGTCCAGTTTTTCTTTGTAAAGTATCTGGTTCTCTTCGGTCTTCCATCCATGCTGGCTACTTCAGATAACCTAGTTCCTCCAAAGCTTCCTCGATGTGTCAGCATCATGTACAGTTTCACAGGAATGTGGAGGTAAGATCATACCACTGACATTACTACAATATTATATTGAACTTGTACTATTCTGATACACTCGAATGACAGGACAAGCTTGCGCCTATGGTATCTATTGGAAAAAGGTCAATTTGATGTCAAGGGCCTCAAGTGCTCACTTTGCTTTGGCAGTAAGATTCAGACTGAACAAGGCGAATTGTCTCATCTTCTGTCATTACTGGCAATCAGAACAATAGGTCACCACTGCACCAAGAACATTATGTCAAGCTTTCAGACTCCAGCTTCAATTGTTTGGTCAGTTGGGGTATTACTTGCCACTTCTCGTCTTTTTAATGTAATAACAGATTAGAAGTAGCATGAAAAAAAACTGTCTACATGTTAAACTAAAGGCGATAAGAAGTGTGAGTCAGTCAAATGTTTCTCAGTAAATAACAACAGCAAGCACAGATACATAAAAGACTATCTTTACTTGTTTGTTTAGGTTAATTCAGCGATTCCTTCAATAGAGTGTGTAGACACACACACACACACACACACACACACACACACACACACACACACACACACACACACACACACACACACACACACACACACACACACACACACACACTAACTAACTCCTGAAAGAGTTGAAATAATAAAAAGTAATGCTGAAGGATAGCAACATTCATGAAGCTCATTTACCATTTCTGTGTACGAGGCAAAGTAAAAGTCTATGCCTCCTTGATGCTGAAGGGGTCACAATTGCTCAAGTTAAGAACACACACACTGCACTGCTTCTTACAAAGGGCTAAAACTCCTTTATCAGCAAGACTGAAAATATAAAAAAGCTTACAATGGAGAACAGAGTTTTCACTGCTTGGAAACAGATGTTATTGTCACAGTCCTGTTTGAGTTTATCATTTAGCTTTTATGTCTTCCAGGATGCACACCATGTCTGGACAAAGAACACTGTTCTGACCGATGCATTACAAATCAAGCAGTACTGCAAGTTTACTAGTTAGGACACAATATAAGTGTTGCAGTCTTATACCATATCCCACAATCTATCCTTCCTATGTAGATTTGGTAGTGAAATTTAAAGGTTGGAGAAGTGAAACAATTCTATGCTATATTTTCTGAACTAAATACACAGACTTTACTCAAGGAAAAAAATGGGTCCCTGGAACACTGTTTGAAGCTAAAAAGCTACCAGGAGAGTTACGGTTTCACTGTTGCGGACCCCCACCATTACTTCTCCTGTAGCATTTTATCTTCAAACAGTGTTACAGGGACCACATTTTCCTCCGAGGACAGTTTGTGTGTAGAGTTATTAACATATACCACAGAATCTGTACATTTCTACAACTTCCACATTTCTCCACCAAAACTACTTAGTGCACCTTTAATAAATGTGAGTGTGTTTGTTATTTACTGAACTGTTGATGGGGCCAATTAATTCACCTAAAAGGTCATCTCTCAGAGGCTGAAGATTTTGAAATGTACTGTATTATACAAACAAACACTCCTATTTCTCTTTCCACCCCCATTTATTTCAGTCAGCGTGTATAAGAGACACATCTCTCTGTGTTGTGTGATGTGGTACAAAACGATTTAAAAAAATCTCTCTATCTAATTCAGGAGTTAGAAAATACATAACCTAAGCCATAAAACAAGCTAAATAAAGACACATTTTGAACAATAGTGATCATAACATTGAATTCTCACCTCTCCAATAGTTCAACTAAAAGGGAACACTATAACGTAAATGTGTAACACCTTACCTTCTTTGTAAGACTTCATTAGTTTAAGCAGGATATACCTGATAAACTCAGGACTGAGCGTGTGAACAAGGCTGAGACAGAGCAAACGTGCTACTATGCATAAACACAATAACAAATATTATGATCTAGCAAAAAAAGCCTGACTGATTGAGCCATGACCCGTACGATTACCAGGGCGGGAACAGCATCATTTTTATTTCACTTTCTCATTACAGAGTCGGACTTACACTAAATGGAAAAGGCAATAATAAAGTGCTCTCTTCATTAAGAGCACATAAAGTTGAGCTGGTAGGATGTACGTCTGGTCTTGCAGTAAAAATGCACCAGCTGTAGACAAGATGGACCAATGTGCTGACACCAAGGCACTCCAATCCGGCCTGTGTGTGCTGAGCTGGTCAATGTTGACAACATTGATGGAATGCATAAAGCTGTCCGCCGACATCATTGACAAAACAGCTTCAGTTTACAGGCTGTGCAAAAAAAAAAAAAAAAAGTAAGAAAGAAAAAGCTTTTTCTAATCTTCTTAGTGAAAAGAGACACACACACATTGTACATACAGCACATGCCTCAGTTTCTATGAGATGCAGTGCTCAGGTGTTTCAGTGCTATATTATTATGTAAATTTGTGACTGAAATATCCATTTTTGTTCTTTCACAGGCACTTTGATGAGGGCCTGTATCGATGGCTCATCAGGTAAGAGGCACTCGATGAGCAGTGGACGGACTAATTCAGATGTTAATGCTTACAAAAAAAAATGTGAAATGGCCTCTAAATCAAATAACAGCTATGATATCAGAGTGTCTCTTCATCTGTCCAGCGGCCTGTCTGCTACTGTCTGTCTGTATTTCTAAGTGTTCTATCTCTTTTTCATCTGTCTGTATAATCAATGTTATCTTTTAATCTTAACATCATTTTATCTGTCTATTCTCTCTCTCTCTATCTGTTTGTCAATCACTCAACCTTTATTCGTATAGCCCTAATTTACAACAAATGTTATCTCAAGACTCTTCACAAAAAGAGCTTAGACCACACTCTTTGTTATTTTATTCACAGAGTCCCAACATTAATCCACCATTAATCTGTCTGCCTCAATGTTCAATCAGTTATATCCTTCTGTATTTCTGTCTATCTTTCTGACTGTCTGGCTAATCAATTCTTTTCTTTCTGTCTATTTGTTTGTCTCTTCTTCTTATCGTTTCTTTCTGTCTTTCCGTGCAATCATTCTATCTGTTGATCTACTGCCTATCTACCTGTCTATCTGTCTTATCTATGTGTCTATCAATCTATCACTTTAAATAATTGACATTTCTTCATCGGTTTTTTTATTCTATCAGGAGTAGCATGTGTTTAATCAAGCTGTATCTGTTACTGCACACTTACCGTGAAGAGCTCATTTCCTGTGGGGTATTGAACTTATCAGTCGAAAAACCTTTAAAAGGTGCCATCCTCCAGCTGCCTGCCCACACGTTTGAGCATAATGGACGAGGACGCTGCATTTGCATGTAGGCTTTCTCATGATTATGAGGTAGAACGTTATTGGTGAATAGTTCTTCTGTTGGGTTACTATTTATGTGTCTCCCTGGAGAAATGCCTCTTTGTTTAACGTGCATAATGTAATGGGAGCATTATGTGTTTGCTCATTCGTACTTTGGACAACGCACATTGTAAGTTTGTCTGCCTTTAATGATGCACACTTGGTTGAATGCAGCCTATTGGGGGTTTATGGTCCACTTGGTAGACGCTGGTTGCTACAGTACATTGAGGAAACGCTAGAGTTGCACGGCTGTCAGAAAACACAACGTGAAAATGTTGTCTTATTAGTCTTATGTTGACTGACTTTTTCTAACTGTTGTTTGTCCTGAATGATACTGCTCCTGTACATTTGCTTTTAGGTTTTTAAAAACAAGTTAATGATGATATATTTCACAACAGGCTGTAAAAACAGCCCACATTAATTTCCTAAAGATCCTTAAATTTAAATTGCAAATACACGTCTCCGTTTTAGTCCGTGTCCATTGGAAATTGTATTCTCCTGCTTAATGGCATCACTTGTAATTATCCTTGTGCAGATGCAAAATGATACCCATGACACAATACCCCGGCGTTCCTTCTAGTGAAAGTGCTCTTAAAGAGGTTTTAATGTGGTTCTGAAATTCTGTTGAAATTGTCTGAAGAGCGCTAGATGAGCGCGTAGGTGTTTAGTGATGTGCTCTACATGACTCACTGACACCCCGTCTCCCTGGGCAGCTAAGTGGCTCGTTCTTGGCCATTCCATTACGCTCCTCTGTCTGTATGGTGTCTGTTTCACACACATAAAGAGCTCTTACTGCCTGTTATTACCGAAACATATGAAAAGGAGCATTTAATCCTGAAACCTGAGGGGGATTAGTTGTAAATAAATAAGCTGGGGCATGGTTCGGGTTGGCTCGGGGGGTCAGCCATTAACTTTGTACTTAAAGCAAAAAAGATCAACAACTGTGTACTGTAAGCCGACAATAACTTTAAAGTGTGCACTCACATTTGCACCACCTTTTTCCACTTGTCGGGTACAACATTAGACATTGATTATGATTATTCAGGGTTTTAATGTGTGTCCAAAACGGAGCATATTTTTCATATGATTTGTTTAGAATCAATCCCTGTCAATCTAAATAGCTGAATGTGTACTCTGTATGTTGAGGTTTGCCCGTGCTCTAATTCTCTGGTCCCTCTCCATCTGTTTCTGCTCCTACTTTCATCCTTCAATATGGCCAAGCTGGCCACTCTATTTAAGGCTCACAAAATGCTGGCTCATCTTTCAGGAACATTGATTAGCCACAGGGCGGCTGTGATAATTAGTTCCCAGCTCAGCAACACTGGGCACAACGTGACGTTTGTTTTCTGAGCGTGTTGAAGTGATGTAGCATGTCGAGACTCTCGGTACCTCTGGGACAGGCAGCGAGGTCCACACAATATCTGAGACCATTTTTCTTCACAGCATGCACCACATTCTGCACCGATTGGTGGAATGTTACTTACATCAAGTGGGCTATAACTAAAGACTGTAAATAGCAGCATTTTGTTAAAGTAGTGTAATAAAAGTGATATTTGCTCTTTATTTGACCAACTTGTTAAAACTGTTGCACTTTTTGTTTACAGCCTATTCTCAATTTACTAACCAAAATGTTGAAGTAAGACCATACCCAACCAAAAAAAGAAGCCATCTGTTACAAAAAATTAGTCTTTGTTGTAAAAAGTGTGTTAATGTGCATCAAAGTGTAATATAGAAATGCAGCCACACCAGCACATCCTATACATTTATCCTTGATGAGGCGTGCAATGTCGCTTCAAAACGCCAAACAGCAGCAAGCGTCCGTCAAGCATGATTCCCAAAGTAAGCTTGATGCTTCTTTATGACAGCACTAGCTGTGCACACACACACACACACACAGTATTACCTGTGCCCACCCCACCCAGGGCGGCTCTGCAGCTCCCATGCCTTACAAAAGGTTTGTTGTGAATCACAGAAAAATGTGGAATCAATAACCCAGCTGTGGGACAACTTGGGGGGGATTGATATTCCCAGCTGTGTCTCCATTTCTACACTGGACTTCAAAGCAACATTTATTTAATGAAAAATCAATGAACATGACATGATAATTTATGTGACAGGCTGACCAATACCTTTGTGCATTATTGCCCCCACCTCTGTTTCACATCTGGCTGTTTTACATCTGTGTCCTGGCCTATATGTATCTGTCATACACTATCACTAATTGCTTTATTCTGTTTGGTTGTAAAGGTTACAATCTTCTTTAAAGGTCTGTTCAAAAGGTTATTTCTTCATGGTATGTACTCATGTTCCAGATACATCTATGTGCCATTAGGAGGTTCACGTCACGGTCCTCTTTACAAAATGTTTTCCACTGGCCTTGCGTTCGGATTCGTCTGCCTCTGGCACGGAGGCCATGACTACCTGCAGTACTGGGCTCTGATGAACTGGGCAGGAGTCCTGGTGGAGAATGGGCTGAAATCACTCTTTGCTTCATCCTTCATTCACTCCATTGTTGTAAGTTTGAAATCCAAGAAACTAGATCCGACAAAAGACTCAGTTAAAAGAGGTTATATGTAGCTCTATTTCAATTAACTTAAGATGAGTGGACATGATGATATCTTTCCTGTAAGCTAGAAATAAAGGGCACATGAAATCTAAGTACAATAAGAGAAGGTGCCTGGAGCTCCTACAGTATGTGCAGATTGGTCGGCATCTATGGTTAACGCCTGAACATTATTCTCTTTCCAATACATTTTTGAGAGTTACTTTCAGGCTATTCCTACTTTTTAAGCTTCTAGCTTTAGGAGAAAGATCTTGTTCTCCGAATAATGCTAAAGGCTGATAGCATACTGTGTTATCCCCTAGTTTATGGTCCCACAGTTCATTAGTGCCAGGTGCTTTGCTGCTCTTTGTTTCTCAGATTGATGATGAGAATCTTTTGTGATTCTCCTGCATGTGCTTACTGATTTCCCAGGAGCAGAATTTCTCTGCGGCGATGGAAAGGCGTTGCGTTGCCCTTCTCTCTGCCTTCTCCACTGCCATGCTCATCCTCTCTAATCTGGTGTTCCTTGGGGGGATACATGTTGGAAGAATCTTCTGGAAGCGTGTCTTCGTACAAGGTAAACGGCCTTCTACAACGATCATTCAGTGGAATTTGTGTTTGCTTTCATCTTGCAGGATTGCTCAGAGAGAGGAAAATAATCACACATTAAATATAATAAAATGATCCCGCTCTTCTTTAGGTTAGGTTATATGGCAGTCATATTAGAAGATGTTTGTGCTCTGTTTATTCTGGGGTTCTTATTGTATCTGCATGGGCAAACTCCCCTAAAAAGAGACATCTGCTTTATGTTTGTGCCAGTCCCTGTTTTGTTCCCTGTGTCTTTATTTGGCTCATTTGGTACCTAAAGCAAGATGGCAGGCCCTCCTGAAGCCTGGCTACTAATGATAAGCGATCTGAGCTGCTCTCGCTGCTGGGCTGGGAGCAGAGTCAGTGCCCCGAGCTCAGCTTAGTGCTGATATATATATATATATATATATATATGTAAATATATGTTTTGGATTATGTCTGTATTCTTTCTAAGAACTGTTAAAAAATGCTGAAACAAAATGCATTTTTTAATCATTCAAGCAGAATAGATAGATATGTTTGTGTTATTGGCCACTTAACAATACCAATGTACCAATGTCATGTATAAGCAAAAAGTTGCTTACTTACAAATCTACCAGACACAGCACAACATCAACTTTATTTGAAGTTTTGTTTCTGGGCACTCAAAGAACACACGTCTTGTATTTACCTAACGTTGGGCTCTTTTGTAGTCTCTGCCAACGCCTCTCTGGCTCTGTATGCTCCACTATCTTAACCAGCACTGACCTATGTTGTCTGCTGTTTCGTTCCTAAACGACAAAGGTGCAATCAGTAGTATATCAAAGATCTTTGCTGAAGACACCCCCCTGTTGTAGCTTTTAGCTATGATAAGAACCAAGACACTGAATCATCAGTAAACTTGCTGGCTCATAAAACCAAATCACAAAACCAAATCAATATATCAAAGATCTTTGCTGAAGACACCCCCCTGTTGTGGCTTGTAGCTATGATAAGAACCGAGAGAATGAATCATCTGTAAACTTGCTGGCTCATAAAACCAAATCAATGAGCTGTAAGAGGCAAACAAGCTTTCAAGTAAGACCACCTGCAGAGTTGAGACTGTTGTTGCTTTGAGCCTTCCCTCTCAAATACAAATGTCAATTTGTTCTGTTGTTGACATAAAGTATAGATTTTTGCAGCTTTGCATTAGAATTATGGCATATATTTAGTAACTCAAAGGCTAGGTTTAATACCTGCACCGAGTACAACACCAGCGCAAGCAAGAAAGACTATCCTCATTTCAGCTTCATGACTCTACAGAAAAACAATGGCTCATGTAGGTGAAAATAAAATGACATCTGTCAGGATCTGACAACAGTTGTTTCATTTTTGTTTCTGATCAAATTCTCACATTTCAAATAGTTATATTACCCATTTAGTCCGTGTTCAGTCGTTTCTTGTTCTTGTTGTGGTCTTTCACTTTTTGTTCTCTACAGTGTTTTACTCTCATCAGTATCAGTTCTTCAACCCTGGAGCATTCTGGCTTCTGATTGTGTTAGAAGCTGCTAAAGTAGTCTGAAAAAGGTCATATTCCAGTCAACACTTAAGCTTTATCAGGCCTTTTAAAATAACCCTGGAGGGTTCAGAGCAAACCATGTGTAACATTCTTCTTCCTGCACTTCTGCCCTCTTTTCACACATACCATACTGTAGACTTGTTTTAAATAAATTAAGAGTTGTCTAAAAATAAGAACAGGGTGCTTGAAATTACCATATGTCGTGAATTATTGAGAGAAGGAACTATAAACTCAACTGAGAATCTCAGTTTGCTTGTGCAACAACACATTTGACCCACTTTGATACTAAATAATAAAGATTCAACATGGCTGATTTTGAATAGAGCACTGATCGAGCCACTTGCTAGTTGTGTTCATCTCACTGAGTGTTTGTGTTGTTGTGTTTGAAACTGAAATATAATGCACCATCCAGATATGCCTGAAGCCATTCCTTTTGTCTGCATGTGTCTGCATAATATACCACCGGGGGAGGGAGTTGTGGTTTCCGTCATTAACATAAGATCAATGCTTTTAAATCAGCCTGTCTGGGATTTTTACTGGTGCCGGCAGAAGCATAATTGCTCTTGGACCTCACCGGCAAAAAAAAATCTTAATCACACTCTGTCTAAAGTCATATATTGTGACTGAGGATGCACTTGGTGTCTCTGAGTTTCACCTGTGTGTGTGTTTTACATAAAATAATCGCACTGGGAACATAGAGTTGTTTAGTGTGCAACAATGAAGAAACTTGTTGACCTTCATATTTAATTTCTGTTACTGTGTTCAAAGTTAAGACTCATTTTTTAACCCTTCCTGCTAAAAAGATTGAAGATTGTAACTACACTGTCTGAGATTGTAACCATTTCAATAACAATCATTACAGAGAACAGATGTTGGAGTCTACAAACAAACATTGGGATTTGGACAGTATAGTCTGTAGTTTGCTGTCAGTCACTGTAGTCTAAAAAGACTTGACTTTGTGAACTATGACAGCATTTCAACTTTTTCATGAAATCAGATTTGTGTTTATGTCTGTTGGTTTGAAGGTAAAAGATTAAATCTAAAGCTAAATTTATCAAAGAAGGAATTCAGATGTTTTTTTTATTAGCCACTTATTTAGGTTTAAATCCAATAGGTTTTTGAATAGCGCTTTTTGTCTGTTTAAGCCAAATATTCCTTCCTAGAGTCGAGGCACATGCGGGGTTGCCATCTCGCGGACACGTGGCTCTTATTAGAAAAATGCTGAGGTTTTTTAGGTCGGGTAGAATCAGTTATATCTGAACCAGTTTGCTTGCCCGCTTCCATCGCTGCAAAACCTGTAGGTTTGCAGTGATAACTGGTCTTAAATCTGGCAAACCGAGGGCAGCCAAAAGAAAACCTGCCTACCTTTTCTGGACCAACAAATACAGACCATTCTGGACCAGAATTGAAACTTAGGAGGACATACTGGCTGCTGCATTGTTCTCGGAGAAGCCAGAACTCCAACATAGCATGTTTCCTTAATGTCTCATGATATAGGTAGATAGCTTACATATTGCTCTGAAAATGCTACATGATGTAGACACTTAGGGAAAACTTTTCCCATATTTAACGACAATAACAAACAAATGTAGAAATAATTCGCTGTTTTGCCTCAGGAAAAGTCAGCAGTCATAGTAATGTTAGTCATGTAAGTTTAACCAATATTGATGTATTTCAGTCTGGATCAAACTGACGGACAGACAGACAGATTGATTGATTAATAAAACAGACATTGCGTTTATAAGGCAATGCTAATAGCGCAGCTAAAACAAGCTCACATTTGCTAACTAGCTCAAGTTAAACTGCGTTTCATTCAGTCATCCAAAGAGATGCATAAGAACAAATCCAATACAGTGTCTATTTCTACTTTACTGAAGCACAGTCCTTTTGCTCATTAATCAATGTTATATTTGGTTTTCAGATGCATCTCTGTTCATTTGGCCTTTTCACCTCAATTGAACTGGAAGCAGTGTGTTAATCAAGCTGCAAAAGAAACTGTTGTGTAATTACAGCACCTGTTGATTAGAGTCAAGCAACCGACAGAACTGGGTTATTCATTAAAGGTTGCTCGACTCTTCATCTCTTTTCCACTGCTTCATAACGACTTATTTAGAACAGCAGAGCCCTCAAAACATCTCTGCTAGGTGCCAAAATAGCAGAAACTTTAATCTCTCTTCTCAATTAATTCCAGAAGTTACACACATTTGGCTTGTGGTGTATGCGTCCTTTAAGTTCTGTTTCTTACTGTGTTAGTTTGAAGTCATTTACAGCTGAAGTTGGAGGACTGTTTGTAGAATATATTTCACACTGAGAGCGTTAATGACATTTAAATACCTGTCAAGTCAAAACCCTGGGATGTCTCGACATGTCAGCAAGACTTAAACTTGGGTAAAAAGTCTTTCAAATGGGATCAAATGTGATTAAACTAACTATAATAAACTGGCCTTGACTGAACATATCATTAAGACTCATCATAGAGAAAAACAGCAAGAAGTATTTCCTTTTTTGGTTGTGCAACTGTCATCAAAATATGTCTTTTCCAGCCTTAGCCAATGCAGCCTTATTCTTATGCAGACAGAGAAACTGGCAGCTGTGCATGATGCAGACTGTGTGTATGTGAATTAGATTTTGACATGAATAGAAAAGAATAGACCATTGAAAAGCATTGTGGGTGCAGGTGCAGGTTTCTGAGATAATCTGGAGGGAAGCCAGTTTGGGAGGAGGCGCAAACAGCCGTCCTTATACCTGCCTGCTCGACTTTCTAAGAAGCAGCTATAAATAGAAAAAGAGAATAACAATAATACAACACTGTACAGCAGAGAAACCTGGCCATTGCCACTACTGTTACTAATTCTATTCTCTATTTACCTCTTGAAAAGAATGCAAGTCTTGAGCAAGACAAAGCAACTACTTTTTAGCTCAGTCATAAAGGGATGAAACCCTGATCTGGGATAAAACAAGATAAGGACCAAATCTAATATTTGGACTTTTGAAATGTTATGATTACTAACATTTAAAAATAAATAACTCAAAGGGTTTTCTTTTGATTTCAGGCTGGTCTACCATGCTCCCACCTATGCTGGCTTTCCTCTACTGCTTTGCTCAGATTGGGCTCGAGTGGACTTCTCACCCACCATGAGTCACCTTGACTTTGTTTGGAGGTGTGAATAACTGCTAACGAACAACCAGAACAACCTGCTGAGTCCACTGCCTCGTCCACACCAGCCAGAGAATCTGTGGCGAATCTGGCTCGAAGCCCCAGAAGCTGTCCAAGACTTGGCTGAAGTGAAGCTGAGCAGCCACTTTCCACATCAGGCAAAATCTTTCTGTAATTTAAAAAGAAACACAGAAACTGCAATAGAAAAATAGTGTAATTTTGTCAATGCAAGGAAGTGTACATGAGCATCCTTTGCTGTTTCAGGGCCTTTTTTCAGTCCAATAAGCTTCAGAGACACACTGTTATTCTGAGAAACTGAATGAAAATAAGGGCTCTGAATCCGTCTCGGTTTTATGACTCTGATAAGGTATTGCTCAGTGATGCAGTAAGCTGGAGAAATGCTAATTTTATTTTTACTGTCCTTTAACTCAGCACAAAAGCAGTTGTGTATTCAGATTCGGACAATAGGCACAGCAGGCTGAATAGAGCCGCAGGAATCTGATCGATGTCATTATTTCCTCGGCAGAGGCCATTTGGCTGAAGTAGAATAAAACTCATGGTTTATGTATTTTTAAAAGCCTTACACTGACTACACAGTAGCTTTTAATTCTACACAGTCACAATGGTAGATAACATTTATACACTAGTCAAAGCTTTTTTTTGAAAGGGTGTTAAAAAAACAGGCTTTAACATTTTGTATACACCTTGTACCTCCAAAATGTCAAATTTGCATTTCCTTCATCCATAAATGGATTAAAATCTTGAATTTGAAATACAACGCATATTAATATCCCTTTTTATATACATGGTAATTGGTAAATGGACTTGAGAGTCTATTATATATTAATTACAAAAAAAGACTCGCAACACTAAAGCTCCCAATTCTACTCGTGTTTAATCACAATCTTTGTGATTAAACACGAGTAGAATTTGGAGTTTTAGTGTTGCGAGTCTTTTTTTGTCATTTAGATATTTTTCCGACTCAGCACCTTATCAAGTGATGTGCGTGTGTTTTTTGACTTTAGTCTATTATACTGTATATAACATTAAGGGGATGAAGAACAGTTTTAGATGCATTTTGGTAAACAATGTCAGCATAGTCTATTATTGGTTAAATTAGTTGTGAGACAAAGTTCTTTTAACCATCAAACTTAAAACAATGTCTGGAACATTACAACATTACAGAGCACTAAGAATTACTTTTGTGGTATGATCAATGTGTTTTAAAGGTAAAAACTGAGTCAAGATAACTTTATCTACCTTCTGAAGAGCTCCACCATCAGTACAAGTTCAAACTAAAACATTCAATTTTGAGTTTTGGTTCTGTCTCACGCCAGAAAGCAGTGAGTAGGTTTTTGTTTTATTGAGCGTTAATTTGTTTGCTGACAGCCAAGTCTGAAGGGTGTTAAAATCAAATTGCAAGGCCTCCTGAATTAGTGAGGCTTTGGATGTACATATACTAGTATCATCTGCATATAGTTGTAAAAACAATCAGAAAAATAATGAGTGGATCATTATTGGCAACTCTTTTAAATGACACCAACTTGAAGCTATCTAAGTACAGGTGATGAGTTGGATGAGTTTAAGACGTTTTCAGATGATTACTTAGTGCCTGTTCAATTTCAAACCATTAGTTTAATAAAAAACACTTCTCGGTTTTAAACTTGCCATTTTTTGTCTAGCCTTTAGATCCATATCTGAAAAATAAGATCGGTAATCTAGTTTAATAGTTTGTCAACAAATTCTAAAGACCAACTCTTGTGTTTCATCAAGAAATAAGAAGCTGCTTTAATGAGCTTATCTGTGCTTCATTGTGTCTTTAGAGCTTAGAAAGTGTGACGCTGCAAAAAGAACCTGATCCTCTTACTATTCACAGTGCACAGTGAGGAAAGCAAACAGCTTCAGGAGATGACAACTGAGAAGATAAGTTTAAGAATATGTTTATTTAAAGTAAGAGTTGCCATCGCTGAGATTTATCATTTACATAAAACTCTCAGGTTGCTTCTGGCCCACAGGTTCATTACTTTCATGCCACAAAAACTGACTGTCCCAAAGGTATGTGTTAAGTTTCTCAATCATGGATCTGCGTTACCTGCAGGGGTCTATGATAAATGAAACGTAGTCCTTGTTACTGTGTAAACAGCATTTTGTTGTTCTGGTGAGCCTCAAGTGTTTCCATTAGTTAATGTGTTGTTAGGATTAATACAACCAAAGTGGCATTAAGAAGGATCATTATGAGTGGAGGGTCAGTGAGAAATCCTCTTAAACATGCATGAAACTGTGAGCTTAATCTGATTTAAGAAGATCAGCAGGAGAATACACCTGCTGAGTAACACCTCCTTAGATAATCACCCTTATCAAATGTCCTAAAATCTAAAGACAATATGGATGCTATGCAGGTTTAAAGCATTCTCCAGAGAGAGCAGACAGGCATAAAGTATTTATAAAATATTTATTTTTTACAGTACAGTATGTCACAGTTCAAAACAAGGAGTTCTCATTGTGCTTGAAATAGTTACATTTCTCATCACATGTAGTGTGAACAAGGAGGCATGTGCATATAACATTTACCTCTCACCAAATTTCAAACTTTTTTCTGTCTTGAGAATCTAAACGTTGCAGTATAATCTGTGCATAAATATATATTAAATATATGCATGTCGAGTTTTATAATAAGGCAGCTTTCTGGAGCTGTACACAAAAATAGTTCTGTGTTCAGTTAGTTTCAAAGAGGTGACAGTAGTTTTTAAGTTTAACACTGCTTTTCTCACCACAGGCTTGGAATTGGGGCACTATGATAAAGGCACAGTGTTGCATGCTTTAAAGTAGTCGAATGTCATGACTCTAATAATATGTCAGGAAATGTAACAAAGTGGTATTGCAGTGCCATAAAAGTATTTTTCAATAGTTCAATTGATTGGAAGCTTTCTGTAGAATCTTCAGTGTTTGGACCTTTCTTTATAAATGTTACAGCACAGAGAAACATATTGCTTTCAAGAATCGTGTCTCCTTCATCCCATTTAATATCACATTCATTTGGTGTTGGTATAAAGTTATGCCTTTTAAGAATGTTGGGCTGCATTCAAAAACTGCCACAAATTGAAATAAATAAAAAACAAACGTATTTACAGAGTTTATTACAAAAATCGTACAGATCCTCACTTTATGTTCAGATTGAGTAAAATGTAAAGAAACCAGAGGAGAATTGCAAACCATTACAGTGTTTAAAAAACTTTCCACATGAGAGAATAAAGTAACTCAATGGAAACAGACTCAGATATCTGTTACGAGTACTGCCAATTCTGTCATTCAAATGTGTCAATGGTGAAGTATACCAAAGGCTGAAAATATTTCACCACAAGTATTTGTCAAACAAAACCGCATTGTTGTTGTTATTCAGAGCAAGTCAGAGCAGCCTCAAAGTTTTCCTGTTAATTATATTAAATTCATTTAAACAGTCGTGATCACACTGTTGGTGTTTTGCATGTCTGACGTCATAATGACGACTTCAGGTTATTTAAGTTTAATTGAAATTTTGAGCTGTCTTGTAACATTTTACACAAAGGCTCACAGTTTGTTTTCAGAAACAGTCAAAATAATGAAGTCACTTTCTACATGAAAATATTTGAAAACAAATTGACTTGAAGTCAATAGTTATGATATTATTTTTATATTCTTATGTTGTAATGGAATTAATTTTGGACATTTGGGGTCATTTTAGCTTAGCTCAGCAAAGAGGCTGAAGAAGTGGAAATGGCCAGCCTCCCTAACCACAGTCATTTGTTTTTATAGTAAGGATTTCTCAAAGATGAGAAATAGCGGAAACATGTGATACTTGACGGACTCCCATCATCCTTGGATATCCTCATTGTCAGCTTTTGGGTAATCAAAAAATCAAACTAGCTTAGCATAGCATAGCTTCTCTCTCTCTTAATCTTTGACAATCATTGAGTGGAATCATGTTTTCATGTCATTATGGGGGGGGGGGGAGTAATGATGTGAGATGTAAAAGAACATAAAAACAAAATGCACCTGTTTATTCCTCCTAATATTTTTTAGGTTAACATACTGAGAGTTGGTTGCATTTGTCCTGCGGTGTTAGATTTTGCTAAAAAAAAAAGTAGCGTGTGAGCTCTTGAAGAACCTCTGATCCTCTGTTTTTTTTAAATAAATGTTAAAAAAATTCCATACCCAGGATACAGTAATTAAAAGTAATCTCTTCTAATTCCTTGTAATAAGACAGTGTATCAGTGCTGTTGTAGCTGAACAAAACAACTACTACCAGGGGAGGGGAACGATATTCCAGTTATAAGTAAAGACTTAAATTGATAAGAATTGAAAAAAAATAAAAAACTTTGAAAATAAAGAGTATTTTTTCCCCAATATTTCTCATGTCATATGATGTCCCTTTCAAAGATCACTAAGCTCGCTCAGATATTGTGATTGATTAATAATTTGAAAGAGTGTCAGAGTAGTTGTCAGCTAATAAACCAAAATCTGTCACTCATCAGTGAATGTGTTTACATGGACTTGAGTATCTCGGTTTCGAGATATGATGATAACATGCACAAACACAAAAACAGGGTACTTGAAAAAACCCTGATCAAAAGCGTGATTCTCAAGTTGATGTAAACATACTCAGTGTGTTTCTGCACGATGAACTCAATGACCTCACGCAGTAGGTTGAGAAGACAAGTAACCGTCATGTAAGTACATCATGCAAAATGTTATTGTAGTTCTAAAGACTCCAAAATTAACATGAAAACTTTCTGCAACAACACAACTTTTATATCTTTCAGTAGGATTACTCAGTGAAACTATCATCTTTTCAACCTCTTTGATTTCTGAACTCTTCACTCTACTCAGCAGCAGCTTTATGAATCCTCTGTGATACAGAAGCAGCAGCAAAATGACTTTCAGGGTTTTTCCTTTCTCTAAGACCAGAATTGTCTTTGCGGAAACAGACCCATAAAGCCCCTCAAATAGTGACTCTAAATCAGAGGAGATCTCACTTCTTTCATGACATACTCATTTATTTTTAGTGAGCTGAATTTTTGATGGGAAAGAATGTGTTACAGAGAAAAACCTTTTCACCCTCAGCTGTGTCCATCTTGGCTTGTCTGGATAAGAGAGAAGGCATGTAGGGAACATAAAGTATCCACATGAATAATAAATAATATAGAATAATGGTAAGTTGTGTATATTAAATAATCATTTCACTGTATACTAAAGATAGATTCAGGAAGACGTACAAAGCGTGTGCTTTAACTCAAATTAAACATATTGAGTTCTGGTTCTGGTGTTGACGATTTGAGGGACATATTCAGATCATTTGTCAAAGTAAAAGTGACAGCTCAATTTTTAAAAAATACTCTGATATGAGTTAGAGTGATGAGTTTAATGGTGTAGCAATTTAAGGGGAAACTCATTTTTACAATATTGAATAGAAATGCAAGTAATGATGATCTTTATTATGGAATCAGAATCTTTGTGTTCTCAACACCAATTCCTAAAAAGTTGGGAGGTTGTGTAAAATGTAAATAAAAACCTTTGTGATGATGATTTGCAGAACATTGAAGCCCCATATTTGATTGAAAATAGGTCAATAGTCAGGTTGACCACTTTTTATTTTAACAACATGTGTAAGTGTTTCGGACACTGAGGAGACCATTTTCCTTTTCAACGGGTGTCATGTTGGGACTGAAGAAAGGTCAGTAAATAACCCTGTTTCTTTTACTACAGAGCCATGCTGTTGTAATACATCCAGAATGTGTTTGGGATTGTCTTGATGAAATAAGCAAGACCCTCACAGAAAAAGAAGTTGTCTATTTGACAGCATCATTTGGTTCAGCATCAACGATGCCTTCAGAAATGTGTAGGTTACCCATGCCATGTGCACTAATGCACCCCCTTACAATCACAGATGCTGGCTTTTGAATCATACGCTAGTAACAACTTCTCTTTAAAAAACACACTGTTTAGCTCCCAGCGGGTAATTTTTTATTTGAACAGGACAATGTTCCGATCTACAAGATCCTTCTCAGGCCCTCTCCTCTTTTAACCAGAGTTTGGGCATCCAGGATTTCCAATCAGAAAGTAAACTTTGACTCGTCTGAACTGAGGACAGTTTTTCATTTTGCCTTGGTCCATTTCAAATAGGCCTGGACCCAGAGAAGGTGGTACGTTCTGGATCGGGTTTATATATGGGTTTTCTTCTTTGCATGGTAGAGTTCCAGCTAGCTTTCGTGAATGCAGTGATGAACTGTGTTCACAGACAATGGTTGTTTTTGGAAGTGTAAATGAGCCTGTGCAGTGGTGCACACTACAATGTTGTCAGTTTTGAATGCAGGGCAGTCCAAGGACCCAAAGATCACCGCCACACAAAATTGCTTTTTTGGCTTTGCCCCCTGAGTACAGAGATTTCTTTGGATTCTCTGAATCTTTTAATGGTATTATGTGCTGTAAACGATTTAAAAACATATTTTTTTTAATTTCATGTTATAAAACATTACTGTCAAAGTGACGTCCTTCAAATGTTCTTTTCATATAGCCAGTTGAAGTCATAATATTTACGACCCTGTAAGATCTTGGCTTCAATATGAATGTTAAGGAGGCCTAATGCTGGGACCAAGTCTTCCAACCGCTGTGCTGGCATTTGAGGTAGTAACAAAGGTGTTACAGGAAGCCAAGACGCAAGACGAAATCACTTTAAGACTGCAGAGCCAGAAGAGCCATCTTTACTTTAGCAAGACTCAGCCTCCCTGGGAAACTCCTTTTATACCCAATCATGTTACTAACCTGTAACCAGTTAACCTTTTTAACTTTAAGATATTCCATTAGTGTTTTTTTCATAAGCATTACAACTTTTCAAGTTTTTTTGTTGCCACTGTCCCTATTTTTTAAACGTGTTGTAGCCATCAAATTCAAATAGAGCATATACAATTCCAAAAACAAGGACATCTCTCAGTTGGGACATTTGGACTGTTGTCTTTGTGCTATTTTCAATCAATCCTCTGCAAATAGTCACTGCCGCTTTTTTTTAATCATTTTTAACAATGTCCCAACTTTTTAGACAATTGGATAGTAGATAACTGATCATTTTATAATCTGAAAATATGCATAAAACCATCATGTGTTTTTTTCTTAAATAATTGTTTATTCGTAAAAGAAAAACAAAACAAAACTCGGGTAAAGTGAAAAATAGTGCCACAATTAAGGACATCTTCACAATGCTTCTTTTTTTCCAACCAACTGTGAAAACCTCCAAGTAACTGAAGAATATTTGTAAGTGAGTGAAATATTAAAAATGAAATCAGAGAAGACTCCCATTTCTGCAGCTGGAATCAAAAAATATAAAAAAAACATTAATTCATGTAAAAATTAATCAATTTAATGTTTCACCCATCATTTCAATCAATTGCGCTGTACTTTCAATAGTAAGATACGTACTTAGGTATATATTCATCATACATATGATGAATTATTAATAAAGGCTGCATTCATCTACTGTTGTCTTCAATACCTGGAATCTATATGAACTCTGTGATCTATAAAATATGCATAATTATTGCTAATTATCAAAACTCATGGTTCTGATTAACTGGAAGTTAGAGGCATCTTTTTCTGTAAATTAGACGTTGTTTTATAAACCAATTTTAGAGTTTTGTTCAGACAAAAAGCTTGAGCACACTCCTGCTGTTCTCATACTCTGCACCCTGATCCTCCTGACCCATCTACTGATATCTGCTCATTGCTTTCCATAACACTACACTGATACATTCATTTACACAGATTCATTTTTGGTAAACAATCTAATTTAGGAAGCTAATGTGCTCGAGTTGATCTGTGAGTGTACATTTGGTAACAGAAAAAGTCTTTAAAAAACAAACACATTTTCAAAAAATATTTTCTATCATACATTTTTGTGTAAACTGCTCTGTAAACTATTTCTTCAACACATTTGTTTTTCCTTCATGAAAAGTGAGTCATGATTTAAACATTTTGGTTTCCTGCTTGGTTGTCTCCCATTTCGAAAGTGCATATAGAGGAAACATTTTCACTGCAAGCAAGTTGAAATTGACTCCAAATGTCAGCCACAAAACAAGGCAATCACAGTTCTGAAAAAGATCACCAGCACTGGAAACCCTCGGAATCATCTTGTGTGACAGAACAACCTTCATCGTTACTCTAAGAGTTTGATCTCTGCCCTCTATTTTGTAGATATATTGTGTCAGACGTCGTCATTTGATGTTTGTTTTTTTACTCTGGCGGACTGACACATTGAATCGTGCATGCTTACTGATGTAACGAATGTAAAAAAAGTACCTTAGCAGACATTAAGGCCAGAAATCATCACTTACATAGGTTTCAGCTTATGTGTGTGTGTTTATTTAACATTAATCAATTTATTTGAAAAATATTCAATAATCTTCCTATTTTGTAACCAAAGCTTAAATTGCTTGGCTCTCATACAGTGTCATCAAGCTCATCTGTCCGTGGTTTATGGAAATGATCAGCTCTGCTGAAAGATGTATTCGACTATGATTGAAATCTGATTGTTTGGCCAGTTTTATCTTGTGTAAAGTTCATCATGATCCTTACAGTTGATATAATAAAAGAGTTCATCAATTGCTTGAGGAAATTACTCTGCAAATGTTTCAACAACTGCAAAGACCGTCCTTTCTTACTGTCACTGTGAAATAATGCAAATTACTTGCTGCCTGGCTGCAATAATCAAACACGCACTGTCTGCAATATGAGGAATACGTGTACTTTATGTGGCATGCAAAGAATCCCATACAAATGATTCAATAACAAACCAGTGGGTCATGCTGTTTCTATTAGAACCTTGCAACACAGATTCAGCACAGTTTAGCTGAAACTCCTAGAATCTGATGTTATAAAAAGATTTTGGACTAAAGACAAACTGCTCAAGCTATTTTTCCATTACAATACAATGGAAAAACATGTACAAACATAACCTATGTACAAACCTTGCATTGTCAGTTTTTATTCAGCCTCAGACACCAAGAGCTGGACTACAACCTTGCCTTTTCAGGTTTACCATCAGGTACAAACCTTTGATGAAGGTTGGTGCGACCTAAAGAGAACGCTGTCACCTTTTGTAAATGGTGCAGCTTCAGCTATCCAAGTAATCTTGATATTACTGGATTCCAGCTAAGTTTGCAGTAGACCGTATCCGATGATTCCTTTATCCTTCAAGAAAAGATGTCCTCTTTCTCTAGTTCTGGTGAAGCAGGTCTAGAAACATCAAAAAGAGGCTGTGGAGAGCCAGAACTTGATTTCCTCGTTTTGAGTAGGTTAAGTGCTTCTGTAAGTTGCGCCTCCAGGCCAGACACGCGAACATTCAGATTCTTGAGGTCGTCCTTCAGCTCCAGTTTGAGCTCCTGAAGCGAGGCCTGGAGAGTTTGCTCTGGGATTGGGTAGAAGGGGTGCCTCGTGTCTGGAGGCTGGACGGGGCTGCAGTCCTGGGGCGTCAAACGACAGTCGCCTACTTTGTCCAGACGCAGATCACTTTTGGTGATCCCGCTGTCACAAGAGTCTGTCTTCTTTAAAGATATCTGTGATTCAAGGACCTTGGTCCGTTCAGGTAAAGTCTCCATGGATTCAGCTTTGGATACTTTGTTCCAGTTGTCAGTTTTGACCATGGACTCCTTGAAGCGACCCCAGCCTTTGACTTTGAGCGGCTCAGCAGCACGGCCTCCAACCAGAGAAATGGGTACTGGCACCTGCAACTTTGACTTCTCTGAAGGAGTACAGTTGGGGGATGTTGAAGATGAGGGTGTTGAAGATGAGGGGGTTGCAGGGCTTTCTGTTACAGTGATGATGCTGGTGGTTGTAATGGCTGTGTTAGCCATTGGGACATCCACGTACATGGGGCCCTTCTCAATGTCGTGTTCGTCAAGTTCTGGTTTGTCTGTAACCAGTCGAGCCTCCTTTTGCTGTCGAAAGCGCTGGAAGAGTTTCCGTACTGGGTGATCCGGTGGCAAGTTAAGAGGGGCTTCATTTTTACGTCTCTGACGCTCCTCCTCCTCTCGTTTCACATCGCTGATCTTTCGGAATACAATCTACAAAAAAATTAAAAGTACTTATGACTAAGTTATCATCATAATAATCATCAGCTGATTCTGAATAATCTAAAATGTGTGTTAACCGTGCACAAGCAACTAACATTGTAATTCCTCTTTTTAAGTCCATTTAGTCTCCTGAATTGACACATAAGCATAAAACCAGATCAAAATCCTCTTCAGAGAGATGAACAGGTGCATTGATCGTATAGATTGTACAGTTTGTGTGAGAAGATTGTTTCAAAATGTGTCTGCTGCTTAAATGTCACTTCAAAGAGGTAATTCCCAAGACACAAAGGGAAAGTTCACATCATGCCTCTGGCTTCAGTTGGTGAAGGCTCTCTGTTAACTTATGCACAGCAGGTAAATGTTTAAGCAGTTTAAGTTCCTGTACTTTGGATTTTTTTAGGGCAACATGATGTCTGTACCTTCCCACAATAAGTCAAAATAAACCTCTGTTGTCACCGAAAGGTTTCAACTTGAAAATCTGAAAAAACAAATAAAAGATCAAACTCCCTCCATTAAAAAAGACAAAGGACTCTGGGAAAAGCAAGTCAATAGATCATTACTGTGTTTACACGTTTAGTGCTTTAGATTTACAAGTCAGCGAGAAAACAATGAAACCATTCTCACAACTACTGTATACTGTGCTTAGCTCAGCATAAAAATGGAAAAGGTATAAAAGCTTGTCTGGCTTTTTCCAAAGGAAAAAATCTTCCTGGTCTGAGCTCTAAAGCTTACAAATTAGCACATAGGCGAATATGACTTGTTTTAATTTATTATGCTAAGCTATTTGTTAGCTATTTGTTAGTTTAGCATTTGAAGCTTCATATTATCATAAAAATGACATAAAAATCAGTCATCCTATTGTATTCTGGCTGATTCTGGGTTTTTGAATACAGTGTAATATTGATATTTGAGAGTATTTTTATTAAACAAATAAATAATGGCCAAGAGCAATTAAATATACACACAAAAATAAAACAATCTTAGGGTGTCGGTTTAGCTTAGTCACTATAGTAGGCACCATATAAACACGTGATGGACTATAGTCTCTAACATTGGACCTGTGGTTTTACCAATGAGCTAAACTGGCACCTACCATGATCATTTTTACTGTAAACTAGTCAGTGCTTTTGGGGGTCCATACTTGTGAAAAATATACTATTTTTAAATTCCTGTGAAAAACGTTCTGATTTTCTGTTTCGAAAATGTGTTGCTCTTGCATTTGACTACAAATCTGATGATAGATGTATAAAGAACTAGCTTCCACTGGCTGATATGTCACCTTTGTACATTTCTGGAAGAGCTATTCTACTCGCCCAATTTTCCAACTATTACTTTAATCCAAAAAAAGGAGAGAAGGGAAAGCTGTATTTTGATTCACAATTTCAGATAAGCCAATACAAGAACCCCTCTGTGAGTAAACTTTATCTGGCTAGAGGAGCAGAGGCCAGCAATGTTTTTACAATGTTTAATATAACAGTGGAGTAAACAGCAAACTGGTGTGGTGTTTTCTGACAGCTCTAATTTAAGCATTGTTTTTATTTCCCTAATTGTTTTAAGTTAAATTCAGTTTATATTTCTTATACAGTAAATGATAAAGTGTACAGTCTATACAATGAATTGCATTTTGCCCAGAGACCATCTCATCCTTCAAAACCAATATTAATAATACAGGCTGGGAATAAATAAGAGCATTCAAAGAATAAAAGACAGGAATATAAAATAATATTTTTTTTTATCATCTAGTCTTTTCTTGTTTTGGGGCATGGACAAAATCATCCATCATTTTTAAAAGAAGCAAGACAACATCAATTTTTCTCAGTCTCATTTCAACACTGTTCTTAAGACTTAAACCACTCGAGTGTCAAACATGTGGTTTGCTTGATTTCCCCAGTAAAACCTCACCAGCTCCATTTGAAGGCAGCGTTCGGATTCTTTTTCAATCCATCTCTGGATTTCCCTGCTGTATACATTCAGAAAGTGAAGGACCCTGGTGAATCGGGATTTTAATGCAGCAGATGACATGGCTTCTTAATATGCAGGCATTTCAATCTCTCTTGCACTCTCTTGGGCAGGCTAACCGTATTATGAATGAAGTAATGATTGGTAGCTACATTTAAGTTGTTGATCACAGCTGTTCATTTCTGGATGAATAATGTAGCAGTGGCTTTAATATATGATGGCTGTTTAATGCATCTGCATGTATGATGAATTTTACCCAGTTTTATTAGATGTTATTTAATTCATATTTTCCAAAGGAACAGTATGTTCTTTTTGTATAGTGAAAAGTTATATGGACTCCAGAATCATATTCAGTTGTTTTTCCAAGCTAGCTGGTTCCTCCTGCTTTCAGTCTTTGTGCTAAGCTGTGCTAGTCTATTTCAGTGAAAAACATTAGAGGTGTGATTTATCTTCAATCTAAATCTCAACAAGTTGCTAAAAAAAATCAGCATGTCCTCCTCAGAAACGTTCCCCTAGCACAACTAACCCTCAGAGTTGCCTTACAACCACAGGAGTCTTTTCTAAATTAAGTTCAAGAGACTTTATTTTACAAGACAGGTGGGCAGACGACTTAGTATAGGCAATATAATAGGGATGAAATCTTGTTTATCATTTAAAGGGATACTTCAGCCGTTGAAACATGAATCTGTATTGAAATTGAGTCATATATTTAGTAGAAATGTGAAATAAATGTTGAAGTTGGTGCCTTCTTGACCGAGAAAAGGCAGAAAGTGTCTTTTTGGCTCATGTGGATGAAAGACAACAACTCCCAGAATGCACAGCACCGCAGGCCACTCCCACTGAAGCTAGGGTGCTCTATTTACCATCTACAAAACATACGGCCGTTTCCTCAGCTGATTCCGAGATTTCTTCCAGAAGGAATTGGCATCTTAGAAATTCCTGGCAGCAAACGGACTCTATGTCTGTGTCCATAGGCAAACAATGAGAGCACCGACACCACCAGTCCGCCCCAGCTCGAGTCGGCCCGGGTTCCTTGTCCTCACCTCCTCCACCTGTTCCTCTATCAGCCTCAACTGCTCGTCGCTATATTGCGGCTCGTAGAGATAGCAACGAACATCCGATTCGAGCAAAAGACCTTCAAAATCCCCTTCATCCATATCAGTTTGAAGTTGAAACATACTTTTTTCGCTATTGTTCTCAGCTTTCTCCACAGAGCCTGTTAGCATAGCTTCCTAGCAAGATGGCGGACATTGCTTTTAGATTCTGGCAGTGAGGTCCCACCCACTGATCTGTAATAGGTCTGTAGCTTCATGGGTCGAAAACATGAGGAACTAGCGATGTAGTTTCACCCCATCTAACCAAAGCAGCCTCCGATGACGCAAAATGACGATTTTTGCGTCATCCGAGGCTCCTTTTCAGACAAGATATACGGAGCTTTCCTGTCTCAGGGGAAAATGAGGGTGGGATGCACGACCATTCAAAAATACTACCAGGTTTCTAATGATACAAAGCTTAATGCAAATGGGTGAAGTATCCCTTTAATAAAATCACAGAAGTGACTTTTTTTTACACTTCAGTGGACTCATTTTTGAAATCCGTATTTACACAAAAGGAAAAACTACTCTTTTAACATGAGCAGCAACTTAAGCCAGTGTAACTTTACAAAGAGAAAACAAATTGTACTGAACACCTGCTCTTAATGCTCTCTTTTCTTTAGCAAGCCCAGTGGGAAAATACCACAGCTATTATGACTCGTCGCCAAAATAGAAACACTTAACAAAGCCACAGGAAATGCAGAACTTATGGGCCTGAAGTTAAAACAGACTGCGGTCAACCATGAAGAATCCTTTGTTTCAAAACATATATTGGGTCACCTTAAAGAAGACAATCATCAAGATTTAGTGAATGATTTTGTTTCTTAATGATTTTGTTTCAAATTAAGAAACTCGAGACATGGAAGTTACATGAAAATGACTGCAAAGCCAAAATCTAAACTAAGTGAAACTTAGGAACTGTTTGAAGATTCTCTCACCCTTTTTCGTAGGTTGTAGGTGAGCAGCAGATTTCTTGAGAAGTGGTTGGAAAACGCTGTGTAAAACTCGAGCACCTTCTGCAGAGCATCCCGTTTAATGACGTGGAGGTCACAGTAGGTCAGAGCTCGGACGTTGGCACAGGCTTGAGCCAGAGTCACCTCCTTCCAGAAAACATCCCCAAACACATCCCCTTTACCTGCAGAGAGAGAACAATGTTTAAAGCGGCTGCTGGCTTAGGCTATCTCCTGGATCAATTCAAAGATTTGTCATGCTTTTTCCTCATTTATAACACACATTATGTAAAAAATAGGGCTCACATTTATTTACCCGTTTATTAGGTGTTCAGTCCCCTACAGTCTTTTCCGACCAAATCCAGCATATTGTGTTTTACTTTAAGTTATACAAATAAACATGAACGTAAGAAATCTTGGACCAACGGATTGCCTGTGAGGGCACCAGTCATCATCAACATCTGCTTGAACCATACAGTCTATGGTTTGAACCTTTAACTGAACACATGGAACAATAAATCATTGTGATGTGCGTGCCTGTGAAGAAGCCAATCAATATGATTTTGTTGTTGACCACCTGGGAAAAGACTGCAGTTTCCGAAGAAGAAGAAGGGAGAAGAAAGACTGCAGTTAATTGCTCGCATTGTGCGGCTCACTACAACTTAGTTTTACGTCAGAGATTCAACATTGAGCAGGTAAGCACCTTCATCACTGAATAATCCTTATCTCTATGGAGTACCAACATGTAACAGTATGCTTCTGTTGTATTTTTTTCATGTGTGTGTTTGGGAATGTCGGTTGTAGGATGCAAGTGTGTCTGGGTGATGCTTCTCTACCCAGATTAAAATATGTTAAAGGACATTGAGTGTGCTGACTTTTTCTACTATCTTGTAAGTCTTTTTGCAGTTTTGCACCTGAAGAGTTTTTACTGTTCGAGTGTGCTCCTTTCTCATACAGTTCGAATAGTTGTAATAACCCAGTAAAAAATGACACTCAGAGCTGAAATCAAGAGTCGGCAGCCATGGCAAACCTTGAACACATACTGTATGACATCAGTAGATTTCATCTTTTCACCCTGAGTGTGACGTCAGGGGAAAATGACTGCCTTAAGAAAATGGTCAATGAATCAATAAGTCTTATAACTCAGTATAATCAGCCTCCAAATCAACAGTTTATACCATTGTTTAACGACATTAATCATTTATCAATTTGGATGTAAATGTGAAAATGTCTGATAACTTCTTTTGAATACAGTATGAAAAGTAAATGAAGCATAATAAAACATTCATTTTACAAAAACAATAATCAAACAGATAAGTTATAATGATTAATAACATAAGAGCAACTGATTATGTTTTATAAAGCAGTCTCAGGGATAATAAGTCAAACAGCCGCAGCCTGAGGATCAGATGAGATGTTTGTGTACTTAACATGTTGATTCTGTTCCCGATGCCATTAGGCTAATGAGAATTTGATTCATAGTGGTAACTTGTTCATCACTTCAGGCTCCATTACAGGCTCCAACCAGGTCAATGGTATTAGCCTGAAAATACATTGATTGTTGCAGAGAGGAACCAATAGCAGGTTATTGATGAAAAAACACAGCCAGTATAGTGTCTCTGGTGCAGCCAGAGCATGCTATCCATTATTTACTTAATCAATCATTAGGCAAATTAGAGGAGGGAGTTAAAAAAGAAAAACTCCGCTGGGATATAATCAGGCCAGCATGAGCAAAGGAAAGAGCTATGTTATCTTATCTTTGTAGAGGCGAGGTACAGGGCTCACTAACATACATGACCATGCACACACACACACACACACACACACACACATGACCACACACGCTCACACGACCATGCACACAGACGCAACACACATATCCAAACACAAACGACCATACACACAGGCACATGACCACGTACACACAGCACGCACCCTTTTTCACAGATACAACACACTAATGCTCGGTTTTTAAAAAGGTTTTAAAAGTTTAGATTTTTCAACAAGTGACATATCAGCACATCTTTAGCTTATAAACAGAAATTCTTAGCAACTACTTGCTTATCTAAAAAAATCAATATTTATGGAGAAACATTCATTGAAACGTTTTTTTGGGCGTTTGATAAAAATCTGTCTCTCTCTATTTAAGTCTCCAACGACTCCTGAGGGGAATCTCAGACTATTTAGCTGCTAAATCCTCTGCTATGTTCACCTGCTACTAAGCTTGCTTTGTGTATGATGTTTTCTTACTGAGCAGAAAATGTACAGGTGGCCTGTCTCGGAATCTCGGAATCAGTTGAGGAAACGGCCGTATGTGTTGTAGAGGTAGCTTTTTCCCTGACAACAGTTAGATTATGCGGCAGGAAAAAGCTATTTAAGCAGTTAAAGAGGAGCAAAATAGGTCCATATAGCTGCAGCGAAACATTGTGATTTATAAAGCTGAGTGAAGCTGCAGATGTAGGTGTATAGGTGACCCCTTTCATTTCATGAATTATTATGATTAAAAAGTATTGATTCTAGCCTTCTGTCTAACGCACTGCTTACTACAGAATGCTCCAGAAGGAGTCAAATGGGACTTTAAATTATATCTGTTCAATTTTCATTGATGTATATTAATAGGTACGTTTTGGAATACATTTCCATGTCTTCATTTTGTTTTTATGCATTATTATATAACTTTTTATGCACAGCCTCTTGTCAATTGATCGCGCAGACATTGGTGAACCTAAATGGAGAGGGAGGTCTTAGAGAAACAGACCATTCTTGTGTTCTTTAGAGGAACAGTTGTTTCACTTTCATTGAAACTAAGACAAAGTTGAAAAGGCGAGATTTCATTCAAAATGTTAGCAAGTGGATCGTCTTTCTGTGACAAACATATTCTTGTCCAAGTTTATGACTCAGCAGACAGAAATCCCCAAAACAGCCACTTTCACTGCAGTCAGAATGAGGAAAGTGAAAACTGCAGACACAAAAGGAGAGTCTGAACAACAACCTTTTTTTTTTTACCATGATGCTACACACTTTTGTTAAAAAGCACTGGAGGCAAATTGGATTTTTTTTTTGTACTTACTGCCACTTTGCTATTAAAGTTTCAGAACACATCTATCTCTGTGTAATGTCACCTTTTTTAAGTTTAGAAAGAAGAAAACCCTAACTGTATTTGTCCTGAAAAATGTGAGCAGATGTAGGACAGTTCCTTTGACAGGGGGGAATGGGAAGCCTTGACCGCCTCTGTCATGAAATAAAAATAAGCGAGGAATCCATTATTAATTAGGTTAAAATGCTAATGCTGTTATATGGCGAAGTTCTTCAAAGGGTCTCTAAAGTCCTGGGAACATGTTTACCACACTGCAAAAAGTAAGTTATGGGATCAAGACAAAATACAAAATGGTTATTTGTAAAACTAAAAATAAAAGCAATTTTAGTTGTTGATTTTTTTTACAACTAAATCCAGATCCTATAGATCTCTTAAGCTGGTTAAGAGTAAAACCTGAATAGCTGCAGAATAAGCAGGCTTTACAATGACGGTAAAACATATTCTTGGTCATTAGTAAAAATGCCCTACAGTGGCTAAACCAATAACTGCTGTTAATGATTTTTCATTTAACATGGCAATAAATAACAATATACACTAAACAAGAACAAAGCTGGTACTGATTTTGATTTGCTATCATTTTACAGCATCTAATTTGAGTTAACTTATCATTGTGGTTCTACGTTCTCATTCTGATAAAAGCTCTGATTTATTTTTTCCAGCAGCAGCAGAATTTCTTATCTCATAATGAACTATTATTTCTAATATTGGCTTCTATTGTATCCACATTTAGACTTTATTGTCCCAAATGGGAAATTCTGCTTCACAGCACTGTACAATCAACAAAGAGTGACAGCAAAGAGAATCACAACAGTGTACATTACACAGTAACATAGGCCTGCTGTTAAGTGCAGTTATGGCTGCAGGGATCAGGCTTTTCCCGAAGCCAGCCTTCCTGCACATTTGTACTGTATCTTTGTACGTATAAATATATTAGGTTTAGTCTTGCAATTAGAAAAACTAGACTTTTAAAAGATATAAATTAACTAGATCATCTTTTTATTGACACTCAGCAAACAACTTTCCCACTCCTCATTGGCTCTCAATTCCTATTCTGTGCATAAAGGCCATAGATAGTTTCAGCACAAATTACTATGTCAGAAATATTTAACATAAGTATTCAACCACTTCATTTTACTTCTTTGAATCAAATTTATTTGAAAAATAGAAATACCAGTAAGTCTTAAAATTGGGTAACACTTTGATTTGCATATTTGTTTAAATTTAAGATAAACAAACGAGGAATCCACCTTTTAGTCACATATAAATAAAACCACCCGACTCACCTAAAATTGCCACCACCTCGTCGTCCTGAATGACCTCAAGTGACCCCGACACCACAAAACAGAGGCTGTCCACGCTTTCACCAGCGTGGTAGATCAGGTCTCCGGGGGCACAGTGGATGGTTTGAAACTCCATGGCCAGCGCTCTGAGACACCCATCGCTGGCTAGACGGAAAGCTGGGTGCTCTTTAAAAACCTTCCTGTTGAGATGGACACAGATATCGGCTCTCATGTCCTTGGGACAAATCTGCAACACCTGTAAAGACGTGTAGAGAAAAGAGCTCAAAGATGCGATTCTTTTTTTCACTTTAAACTAAAGCATACTATAGAGCTGGTTGGACAGAATTTTTTGGTTGTGGCAGTTACACATAACATTTGCTCATGTGCTTGACCACAGTTTTTATTAAAGTGAATAATTGTATTTTTATTGTGCATGGTTTTGAAAGCTCATTTGACAAAAAAATATATTCTAAAGTCGCCGAATAATTTCCACAAAGTAAAAAAACAAAACAGAAAGCCTTTATTTACCTATAAGAGATTTGAAGCACATTTCTTTTTCAAAAGCTTTGGGAAAGACTACACCATTAAAAGATGTATCTACATGGTACTGAGTGTGTTTAGTATGAGTTATGATTTATAATGGAAGCTTCTAACAGCTCACAGTCCAGCCGCCTCTCTGTTGAGTGTCAGCGAGCAGCAGCATGTCATTCAAGTACACCTAATCACCAGGACTCTGCCTTTAAAACCAATCTGTTTGAAGATGAATGTCAAGCAGAGAGGGGATTATGTGCCATTTTTAGACCCTTTAGTGTAGCCTGAAGCCAGACAAATAAATAACACATAGATGTAGTGTAAGCATAACTTAAAAAGACACCATGAGCAGATAAATACAGATTAGCCTTTTGGTCACACAAGTTTTCCTGGAGACAATATCCTTGCCTTGTTAGAGATTCTGCTTCTTATTTGAGCTTAAATAATACAATTGTTCCCATAATTGGATTTTGGACAGTTGGATTAAAAGGGGATTCAGTGATATGAATTCTTTCTGGCTTCACATCAGTCAGAGTGGCACCAGCTCAATCTTTCTGCAGCAGCTGAAATTGCTTAATTTCCACACACTCAAATCATTTTAGCATCGACTGAATTCAGCGGGATGGCAGGGGGGGGACTCTCTATTACTGTGCCATAAATGCAAATAAAACTCTGATTTTGATAATAGGCAGCTCAATTTTTGCCACAGAATAAACCTGAAAGTTTTCCAGAAACAAGTTTACAATAAAAAATGACTTTTCTATAATGTGATGTTCAAGGAGCATCAACGGCAACGGTTGCATTTCAGTGGAGTGGATGGGAGGATTAGGGGTATCATGGTGACCACACAAATCTGCAGTCTCCTTTTTTCTTTGCTCTGTGAGATGCATCAGGGCCCCCTCCTGCTTAGACACAATACCCAGCCTTCCCGGCTCCTTTTTGGCAATTTGCAATCGTTTATGTTATGGGCGGGCTTAAGGCAATGACTCTACAGAACAGCAAAGTGAGGCATTATCCTAAACAGCCTAGAACGTTACTTGATGTGGAACATTTAATGGAGTCTGCTATTACGTGAGTATTGGAATAAATGTGGATACTATATTTTGTCTGAAAGAGCAACACAGATCCATTTGCTCTGTTAATGTTCAAGGTGGCTTACATCACAGGTTCAGTTCAGCTCTCAATTTTTGCAGTGTACGGTGTCATTTCTTTTTGTATAGCTATATCTTTAGATGATTTGAGGATTGATCATATTAATATTCATCCTACTTCACTTGGTCAATTATATGAAGCTTTATCAGCAGCTAGTTAGCTTAGCTTAGCTTAGAACAAGATGGAAAACAGTGTTAACAGCTAGCCTGGCTCTGTCCAAAGATTTTTACTTTTCTCACAGAGCTTATTATTAAATTTGGAGGTAGTGGCTTGATAAAAAAAAAAACCTTGATATCAAAAGAAGTATACCAGCTTTACGTGAACCATTGAGGATGGCTCAGTCTGACATACCTTTTCAGTGTCAATACCCCGTGACATGGACCAGGTGGAGGCAATGTAGTCCATAACTCTTTCGCTCAAGCCCTTTGGCACCTGGTAAAGCTTGAGGAAGTCCCGCACGCTGTTAAGCATCTCATGGTAACGATTGGTGTTGGCGTACATCTGCTGGAAGATTGTTGTCACATTACCAAAGATAGTGGCGTAAAGAAGGGCTGTGGAAAAAAAGGAAAGAAAAAAGCTGACGTTTAATTTCAAGTAAGTTAACAGAAAATTGGAAGCATCATCAAAGATTATGTGTTAGACTGAAAGACAAGTAAGGACCAAGAAATAACGAATGAAATTCCCATAAGCTGTATGCACAAAGCACAAAACTCCAATCAGGGTTACAAGGACATACAAATCTCACCGGGTTTGCAAGAATGTACAAATCTTTAACCCTTGACTTATCATAACCTGAAATCTGATCTGATTTTTCAAGGACAAAAAATGATCAAAAAGTTAGTTTACAAGGACAAAGAGTACCCAAAGGGTGATTTACAAGGACATCCTAATCTAAAAAAAATCTGGTTTTCAAGGATAAAGAAATATTAAATCCTTTGTAAATCAGGACTTAAAAATCTTAAATGGTTTACAAAGACGTTAAAAAAGTCAAAACTTGGTTTACAAGGGCTCAGAAGTCTCCAATTATGTTTAAAAGAACTTTAATTCGTCCAAAGGGCATTCAAGAATTGGACATAAAGGGATATAATAATCCACATCTGGTTTTCCAAGGACAAAAACATATCCAAATGTGGGTTTAAGCGTCTCCCAGACTGGAAAAAAAGATGTATTCTCTTTGATACTGGTTTCCCTTATATATTTACTATCTCACATCATGTAGAAAACAAAATTAGCCTAAGACTTAATATTATTACATGAGTGCTTTATCCAGAGAGGAATAAAACATAACAGCTCATAATGGCCTCCAAATATAATCAACAAAACTCTTCAACTATCGAAGGTTTGGTGTGTGTGTGTGTGTGTGTGTGTGTGTGTGTGTGTGTGTGTGTGTTTGTGTGTGTGTGTGTGTGTGTGTGTGTGTGTGTGTGTGTGTGTGAGAGAGTGAGTAAGTGAGTGAGTGAGTGAGTGAGTGAGTGTCTGTCTGTCTGTCTGTCTGTCTGTCTGTCTGTCTGTCTGTCTGTCTGTCTGTCTGTCTGTCTGTCTGTGTTACCATCCGTCCTCAACCAGTTACACCCAGCAAGAAATATTAAGTCTTGTCTTATGAGATAAGAAAAAAGGAAAAGACAGAGTATAGCAGTGCATCTCTGAGGTGGATGAACTGGTGCAACAGCTGGCGTGTGCTTGGATCAAAGCCATCACATGTCTGCTCAGCGTGTGTAACGTTCTCTTGGCAATGAAGCCCTAATTAGCCCTAATAGAAGGGACGGAGAGGAAACATACCAGCCACACATTTCAATTATCCTCTGAAGATGACAGGAACCTGTGCGTGCATTTGTTTGTGTGTGTGCGTGTTTGTTTATTTCACGGTGCACAATCAAAGTGTTGAAACACTGCACAGGGAATAATGCTAATTAAAAAGTGCTCACAAGTCCTCAAGGGCAAGGATAAACGCAACTTTCCTCCTTTCATCACTGACACTCATTTGTTACGGCATGTTTTCAAGCATTGCAGTAAAGTATGATGCTCTTCAACACTTATAACTAAAGGGTATGCTATTGTTTGTACAATATCCTTCAAAATCAGCAGGTTAACACAACGAGACAAGGTCTCAACCAATTAAATCGAAGACAGTCGCCACCCTCTGAAGTTGCCAAAGTTTTGGATGATCGAACCTCAAGCTTGAGCGCAGATGGCAATCCTCACTCCTCTGATAAGCAGAAAAACGCTGCAACAAAAGGAAACTCAATCGTTCCCAGTGGAACGGCCCTTCATCTTGTTCCCAACGTTGCTCTTTTCTTGCTGACGTACACAACTTCGTCCCAGCCTTCCTCGGCATCCAACAGCTGGCTTGTTTGAAGGTAGTTAAGAGACAGTAGTCAGAAACACAAGCCCCAGGCCAACAGTTGCTATAGAAACAGGACATATGTATAATGCCCCCCCTTCCCAAATCCCTCGTCACACTGTGATCTTCTACTGCCAGCACCGATCCAGTGCTGATGATAAAAATAGAACAGTATCAGGGCATTCATATTTCATAGAGAACAGCCATGGACTACAGTAGATTGCATCTACAACAAGCCTCCTGAGGCGGTCTGCTTTTTGGGGTATTTACGCTTTAAGATGATTTGAATCTCAAGAAGGAAATTTTAGACAAGTCTGCAGATGGGTTTTGTGGGTTCCCTCAAGAGTAAATTCATAAACCTGAACAGCCAATGAAGGGAAAGGGAGATGGGGACAATCAGTGCTCGCCTCAGGGTAGGGATTGCGGTTGAAAAAAAATATTCGACAGAGGTGAGGAGTGATTGCAGAGGGATCACAGGGAGCACTGTACTAAATTGATCCTGCGTTGTCAGTTATTGCTTTGAGGTGTTGCTCCCCATGTGCAGTCACACATAATGGCACCGTGCTGTACAGCAAATTATGAGCCACACAAGCTGCGGATATCTTATAAATGTTTAATATTGAGATGGGGGAAGAAGGACATACTGTGAAAATCTCCCTCCTTCTCAGCATGTTAGATGGTTTGTTAGTTAGTAACAGCGGGTGTCTCGACTGCAGCATAACAAAGTTCAACATCTTTATTATTTATATCTAGGGCAAAATGGCAAATTCTGCCTATTTGTTAACCACAACAGGGAACAGAAAAATATACTGTTGAGACTTTTACATTTTTATGTATTTTATGGATAGTTTCCCTTAACTGATGACTCAGTATGCCAAATGATTTACAATTTCAGGCTTAAAAATTCCAGTAAGCCACACAATTTGGTAGAAAAAATGCTTCACTTAACACTACTCTCTGAGGATTACCCTTCTTATTCAGTGTTTCATATGTGTTTCATTTTTCTGAGGCATTTCAGAAAATCTGTAAACTTGTGTGGATGATGCATTCTGCTTCAGAAATCTCAATAATTCAGCACAGTAGTCCTTTAACAGCAGACTGAGGTAATGAGACTAATGTAGGCAAGAATAACAGAGCTCCCACTGTGCTGTGTTAATGTGGTCTGAATGGAGAGAGAGGGAAACTGTTGAAAGCTACACAATAGTTTTGACGACAATTTAAAGCTTTTTAGAGATTTCTCACATTTTCTTTGAATATTTTCACATCTTGCTGAAATACTGTTTCACTGCATTTTTTTATTTACTAAATCAGTTTTCTGAACTATATTCATCTTAAGTATCTCAGCATTTACACAAGCCGTTTTGTAAGACAGTTTCAAACCAGCCTTACATTTTATTTTCTGTGATTTAAATACGTTTTTCAATCAGAGCTTTGTCCCATTGCATCCATGAAAATTGGAGACAGAAACATGTAACAAACTGAGACGCGATGATTAAGCAGCTGCACAACTCAGAGTGGCAATATATATCCAAGTATTTATATTACCTGGCTGTAGAAACGTGTTTGTTTGGACCCTTTTGCAGGTAACCTATGATGACTGGGCTATTCAATAACATGCTAGCCTATTGTGACTAATATCTTGCTAATCACTACTTTACCAAATTACATTTGATCCCCTGGCATTATGTTATTGGGATAATTTTATTCAATGAAAAACTCAAATCTCTTAGAGCTAGCTTGCTGTGTGTTGGCAGGCTCATTAGCTTGGTTGCTAACCTTGATATGACAGACACCTCCACAGGGGGCAAAAGATATGTTTTTTACCATCTGTCATTTCCAAAATAAGATGTTTTTAAACTCTAGTAAGAAATTGACCAGATATCTGTCCAGCCAAAAAGCACATTCCAGATTCACATTTCCCTCCATAGATAATCATTGTAAAAAAGTCACATGTTAAAAGTCATCTCCAACCTGGCATTTTTTTAACACATGTTCGTTGTAGTATATAAACATGTGAAATATTTCTATATTGTATGCAGGCGCTGCATCAGGATTTACATTTTGAATGGTCCCAAACTGTATTCCATACTGTTAAGAACTTGCTTGAGCTCTCCTCTAAAACATTTACGATGCAGAGGCAGTTTTTGTTCAGCTGCACACTATTCATATTTTAATTGACACTTATAAGTAAAGCATGCTGCTCTAAATGCCCTATACAAAATATTATGTTGTTTATTTATCGCTGTTTTTAGAACACTGTTATTTAAATTATATAGAAGTTATCCCCCTCTTTTTTTGATAATATGGATTGATCATTATTTGTTTATATTGATAGCAGGTAGAGAGAGAGATTGTGGATAGGTGAGCTACAATGACTTTGGCTCAGAGAGAGACGGACTGTTAATGAGCTCTTTCTGTTGAGTCTCAACAGAAACAGTCTGTTTGTACTTTCAACACATTATAGAGACAATCAAACCAGGCAGGGGCAATCAGCACAACCTCCTGTCTTTATTCCATTGTTTTTCATTATTTTCTGGTCTCATTATGATTTTTTTTTTTACAGTTATGAAACTAGACATGACTCTCTCACTATGAGCAGTGGCAGTAACTGTGGACGAGTTTGACAAAGGAAACGTGGACAAACATCCTTGAGAAGATGACAGATGTTTACCTGGGTAACAATTGATTGCTGACTGGTCCAAGAGGAGGTGAGAGCTGGTGTGGAGGAACTGCGTGCTAGCCAGATGGTGGGGTTGCGACAGCAAGGTGCATGGACGAAATGGGAACAAGCAGTGGACCACAAGATCTCCTGGTCCGAGCTTTGGCAAGCTGAGCCTCACTGGACCAAGTTCCTGATTGCGTCCGTCTATGACGTCTTACACGGCCCATCCAACCTCTTCTGCTGGGGCAAGGTTGACACACCATCATGTCCTTTGTGGGTCAGAGAGAAACGCTAGAGCGTATCCTCAGCTGTTGCCCAAAATCCCTGGGAGAAGGACGCTACACTTGGCACCACGACCAGGTGCTGAAGGCGATAGCAGAAGCCATCTTCACCAGCATTACCCAGAAGAAGCCTCTCCGACCAGAAAGGCAGGCGATTGCTTTCGTCCGGGCAAGGGAGAGGCCTAAGCCCCAGCCAAGGGGGGCAGTGGGACTCCTTGGAACCGCACTGGACTGGCAGATTAAGGCCGACCTGGGGAAGCAGCTCAGATTCCCAGAGCATATCGTGGAAACCACCCTGAGACCAGACATAGTTCTGTTCTCAGATTCAATAAAACATGTGGTCCTACTGGAGCTGACAGTCCCCTGGGAGGAGCAAATTCAAGAGGCCAACTAGGGGAAGCGTGCCAAGTACGCCAACTTAGTGGAGGAGTGCCGCAGACGGGGGTGGCGTGCCCGGTGTGTGCCTATAGAGGTGGGCTGTAGAGGATTCGCAGCGCGGTCTCTCTGCAAAGCATATAGCCTGCTTGGCATCACAGGTGCACACCAGAGAAAGGCCATCAAAACCACCACAGAGGCAGCTGAGAAGGCCTCTAGATGGCTGTGGATCAAGAGGGGTGATCCGTGGGTACATGCTACTTGGACACAAGTCGGGACTTGATCAATCCCGGCTGGGTCGCCTGGGTAAGGGTGTATGATGTTGAAAGACCTGAAACACCCAATGACCCCAGGTTCCATCACTGATGATGTGTCTAAGTACATCAATAGATGTATATTGAACTACTTCCCTGTCCTTCACATGTAGCCCTCTCTGCCCTCTTAACAGAACCCTCCATCCAGTCTGGATCAATCTGCTGCTGAGCAAAGAAACATGTTGTGCGCACAAGTGGCCTGCACGAGTTCTACAATGTTGGGTAGCGTAAATTGGCCTGATTTGATTGGGCAAGTCTTCAGATACATAATTTTCATATATTTACTTTTTTTTAAAAAGGGGGAACTGTATTTTAGGCTGTATTTTGTCACATATGAATGAATAAATACAAGTTAACTAAGGAAATTCTATTTCCTTTAAGTGATTTTGAGTGGGCCAGTTACCCAACACCCAAACCCACCCATAATGCTGCGTCTGATTGTATGGTAAATCATTGTAGTTGAAAAGCTAAATTAATGTCTGCAAAAGGTCCACTATTATATTCAAAATGTCCACCTCTTGAAGTGGAGACAAAGAAAAAAATACGGACATTTGTAAAGTAGTACTGCTTTAAAAGTATTGGAGCCTGAATAAGGTCCTTCATGTGTGACTTTATGTCAAACGAATACACTCTGAGGTAGGCATTAGGCTGAGAGAAAGACAGATAGAATCCCCAACCTATGATAGTGAAAACTGAATAAGAAATACAGGAGAGTTAGAAATATTGCTCAGGTTAATCATCTGTAAAGTTCTATCTCCCAACTTGGATGGCTTTATCTATAATTCATTTATTCACCTATCTCAGTGGATTGTGGCTTTAAAGAGCATAGTTAAACTCCTCATGTTTCATGCATCTGCCGCACTTGATGGAAGATAAAACAGCTCCACTCACATCCAATCATCATCATGGCCACGGCAAAGATTTTCTCGCAATCTGTCGTCGGGGCGATGTTACCAAAGCCTATGCTTGTCAGGCTTGTCATGGTGAAGTACAAGGAAGTGATGTAGACAGAGTGCTTGTTTGGTCCTCCCTCCCACTTCCCTGAGCCGCTTGCGTTGAAGCGGTACGGCGTGCCTACGGTCTCAGCTAGGATGTAAAGCCAGCTGTCTTCGCGAACTATGTTGGTTTCTTCATCGATCACCTCGTAATCACCAATGCTGTACCTGGAGTGAGGAAATTGGCAGAAATTAGCAGGAAATACAGAAAACAAACATTTAGAGGGTTTAGGTACTGAATCTCACAATTACAGGTTAGTAAATTTTGTTTCCATTAGAGGTATTATGTAATGAGGAACGGGAAATATGTGGCATACTCTCAAGACAAAAACTAGCAGTCAACAGTTAAGCTAGCAGCTCTGTGAGGTTAAAGTCACAGCATCTAAATGCTAACATTAGTACCACAATGAAAATGCTAAAATTACTTTGTTTTGCGATATTATGCTATATTAACCAAGTTTACTGTTGTAGTTAAGCATACTGGTTTGCTACAGTTAGTCAGCAATAAACACAAAGTTCAGTAAAGGTTAATAGGAATATACTGTAGGGTGACCATATGTCCTGATTTGACCTGGACCGTCCCGTTTTCAAGCTCTGTGGCCCGGGTCCCACAAATATCTATAAAACACTTGTTGTGTGTCCCGGTGTTTCATTACATGGTCTCTTCATATGCTGTCCTTGCAACCCAATTCACCAGAGGCCCATGTTGAGAGTCTCTGCTGTTCTTTCAACAGCAAATGCTTTTGTTATGCGGACTACAGATTTATGGAATAAAAGTCTGAAAGTGTGATGGTGGAAAGGAATAGAAATGTGTCGCACAATGAACAAAAAACAAGGCTAGGGAAGATTATGCTAATAGATTACATTTAGCAGGCATTAAGAAGGCCTATACAATGTTAACAGTGTTAACCATCTAAGAATACCAATAAGCTAACTTGGATAATTATCAATCAACGTGAATAAATCAGTGGCAGATGGAAATGTATTTTTTTTATGGTGCTTTAAGTGTGTAAGAGTGGGAGAGAATTCAGAAGAGGTCCATGTTGTCAGCCCCTCATCAGGATTGCAACAGCCAATGAGCTTTGAACGTTGACTGAGGTTATATAGGAAGGATACAATACATGGAATAACAGCCTGGTATGGTAACTTGTCTGTTCAATAAAAATCAGAGATTGCATTTTGCTATCTTTTTTTTTCTAATGCTATCTGCACTGGTAAGAATAGCCATCCAATTGTTTTGTACAGTAAACTAGAATAGACAGTAATGGTGCTTCCACCCGTCCGTCAGTCCATCCATCCATCCATCCATCTATCCGTTAATCCATCCATCCATCTCAGGGAATCTTGACAGTCCCAGCAGCCTAATTGCTTATGTCTGTCATTTTGTTATAAAACCAGCTTGGAGATGAGTTGAGGAGCTGTGGGAAAAATCCAACACATTATAAATTAACAGCTGACAAAGCAGAAAATTCTGATTTCTTCCCTGTTTTTTTCCTTCCTCTGTGACGTGTTTTGGATTTACATTATTGTGCTGAGCATGCAAAAGGAATCAATCCTGTAACTGTCCTTTTTTTTATTAAGACCCCCCCCCCCCATCATAGAATCACAGGATGTATGTCTCCCAGCGGTAATCACTTAAAACTGAGCAGTATTTCACTGTGAGCATGATTGATGATGGTTGAACTTTTCTCAATTTGACAACGTGGCCCTGTGTGTGACCATGGAAACCAAAGAAACCACACTGAGGGAAACAATTCTGGAGCTATTTTTATTACTTCTGAGTCTGTTTTTTGGAGAAATGCCACTTTCATTCATTCATCTTTTATTATACTGTCTGGGCAAATGAAACAATGTTTATGATATCGGTTAGAGCCTCTTGTGTGTTTCGGCTGCCTCCAGGTTTGTGAACAACGTTTGTGAACATAGCTGAAATCTGGTAGACAGAAAAAAAATGTTTTTGTTATTTTCTATTGATTATAGATAGATTACAAGGATGTGTTATCCTTTGAGGCAAAGGTCAATGTTTATCATGTCATGTCATCAATAAGAACAATCTGCTCGGTCTGTGTATAAAAATGTTAAAAAGTATTTATTTTGTGTAGTTGAAATATGTAGTAAAGATTTGAAAATGATCAAACTTATTAACCACTTTGTTATCATACAGGACATTAAGTTTTCATGATGGTATCAGTGTAAGTGTGTGTTTGTGTCAGTATGTGTTTGTGTTTAGACATTCTTATAAACATAATAAATCAAGCACAACACATGATGGAAACGTAACCCTTCCCCAACTCTTGCCCCTGTAGAGTAGCTGATCTGATAAGACTTTAGAGGCCAACACTTCAAACATTTGCATATTAATGAGGCTCAACACATTCTCGTCAAAACCATTACAACTCTTTGTGGCTCTACCAAAAAACATGCAATTTCAATGCATGAAACAAGCATGTTGACAGAAAGTTCACTGCTAATGAATGCACTAATTACCTTAATCGATGGCCTGCCTGTGTTAATTTGCTCTACTGTAAATGTCAAAGTCATAGCTTAAAAGCAGTCCATCAGAATGTAGTATGTTATTTATTTGCAGTATTTTAATTTTTTTTTATTTTGACATTTTTATGAATAAAAAAAACTAGAAAAAATGATGAGACAGGCTGCAGAGAAGTTGAAATAGTGAGAGATGATAATCGATTACTACCAAGCGAAAGGGACGAGATTTATCTTTGAAAAGTGAAAAAAACATGTCATGAACATACCAGATGCAGGCCAGCCAGTGAGCAGCCAGTCCAAAAACACACACCAGCAGGACCAGTACAGCCGCCCCATACTCGATGTAGTGATCCAGTTTACGAGCAACCCGACCCAGACGGAGAAGCCGCACCACCTTCAGTGAGCTAAAGAGACTGCTGATCCCCTGAAACAGGAATAAAAGAGCAAAGGGACAAAAAGAGAGGAAGACATCAGAAACACTTTGTAGCATCATCGTTTATGTTCAGTTTGTGATATGAAGGAAATGTTTACAAAAATCTTAACCTGTAGAACTTTCATATACAGTTCGACATTAATGACCACTTTGATCTTATTCATGACTTTCTACAAAATACAATGTACTTGTAAGCAGAACAAATACAAATACAAAAACAACACAACTGCTGCTACTACAATTATTGCTGCTGCTATTTGTATACAAATCTGTATATATAGAAATGTCTATTGCTGCTATTGTGTACAGTATATCTTTATATAACTTGTGTTTTTATCTGTGTGCTTTTTCTGTCCTTTGGTGCTACCTGCTGCTGGAACCTTCCCAAGGGATTAATAAATCTGTATCTATCTAAAAGGTCTTTAATTTGTGATAATATATGACAGTGTTCTATATTCAGTTCATTATTTTTTGTGTGTTTTATGAACCACGTAAATGCCTCTACACTTGCTTAATGTTGATGTAAAATGCTTCCCATGCAGTATTCTTGTATATTTCTGCTCTTCGTGTAAGAACAGTCACAAATGTTTTTATTTTCCTATTTAATTTTTTTTTAGATGACTTTGCCGCTGTAATCCTGTCATTTCCCACTTATAACCTATTTGTAATTAGTCCTATTTTTGAGATTCGTCAAGCATACGAATAAGGTGACAGCTGCTAGTAAAAATAAAACTTTAAATCTTACTGATATTATAATGGTTTTATTCTATACAAGCACCAACATAAACATCTGTGAAATATTCTTCCTTGCTTTTCTCAGGCTCTCCCTACCAAACAAATCACAACGTGGTAAATTAAATGTGATATTATGATAATTGCAAGAGCAGATCATATGAACAAGAAGAGAATATAAACATGTTAAGACAGACACAAGATTCAAAGTGTTAACATTGATATACATCTTTTTTTGATATTTACCATTTCTGCGCAAAATGACGATTTTACAAGCAGCAGTTACATAACAAGGAGCCAAATGTCTACTCAGCTAGAAACATCCACTCTGTGATTCAAACAGACAATCCCATCAGTTTGCTGGTGGTCCTGTGTGTGTGTGTGTGTGTGTGTGTGTGTGTGTGCGTGTGTGTGTGTGTGTGTGTGTGTGTGTGTGTGTGCGTGCGTGCGTGCGTGCGTGCGTGTTTGGAGGGATATTGATTTAGCTAATGTGCTGTTGTGTGCAATCCGAGTACGACTGCAGCGCTCACTGTCACTTGATCTGATCTAGCTGCCTGCCAGACACCCCAGCTTCTCTAAAATCCCTTTACAGAGCTGAGCTCCAACACAACTCAGTTAGCAGTGCAATACCGCCGTTAAGTCCTTCTGCAAACTCGAGTTCAGGAGGTATGTTCATCACTTACTAGATTTTAAGGGGATCTAACTTGTGAAAAGTTTTTGCTGCTTGATAAAAGCCTTATTTGCTTTCTTGTCAAAAGTTACATGAGACTGGATAGCTGGCAGGCTATGCTAAATACGAAGCTGAAGTAAACATGACAAGCAAAAAAAGAAAGAGCTTCCAAATTTAAAACCATATCTTGCTCTATACCTAAACCTGATCAGGCTCCATAAGCCCTGGAAATCCCTTACACACGATAAGATAAACATGTTAACAGCCTGACTGTGCTGCTGCCCGCTTGGCCAGGTAACCCTTGTGAAAGAGATCTTGATTTCAATGGGTTAATTACCTGGTTAAATAAGGTTAATGCCGTACTAGGCCTACAAGACCTGATTCTAAAATCAGGGGTGGTGCGATCATGTTTTTATTTGCTAAGAAAGGCAACCTGATGCCCAAGATTTTTTTTCTTTCTATTCAAGTGTAGGATTGATGCCATGGCAATATCTGTGCTTTGAGAGAGAAAGAAGCTAGAGCCAGGAGTGAGGCAGCCTAGCATGAAGGAGGGGGAAACGACCCTCTCTGACATTTGCATAACAAAAGCTTTAAACTTAACTTAAATTTGGGTTTAATAGGGAGCTTCTTGCTGTCAGTATTTTGTCACAGTGTCTAAAATTAGTCAGAATAAGACACTCAAGAAAACAAGTCTTTAAAAAGGTTGCTTAAAGAAGAAGAGGCTTTTAAAATATGCAGCACACTTTGTTCAAAACTCCCTTTGTTTAGGCATTATTTCAATGCCCGGATGACTTTTTGAATTTTTAAATATCTCATTGCTGCTGTATATTTGTCACAAATGACATGTAACCGCTGACTAGAGGACTGAATCAGCTCTCATGCAGCTTTAATGAAGCCGTTTTTCATTTCAAAGTGTAGAGCACAATCACATTGTTGTCATCTCCAGGCAATGAAGAGCCTTAGCAAGAGAAAAAAAAAAATAAGCAGCACAAATCTTAACTTGCTTTCTGTGACATTTACTTCACGCAATAATGCTTCTGCTGTCGTACTCTCATCCAGCACAGCAGCTGAAATGTCGATGCAGGAGTGAACGGGGATGTGTAGTGCGTTTTGTCAGAGCTTTCGTGGAGGGTGGATGTAACGTTTTTGTCAGGTGTAAAGGTGTGTCTACAAGTCAAAAGAAAACACAGAACTACTCTAATCAAACTGAAGCCTACTTGGGTGACAGCTCGGTGATTCCAATTCTTCCCATCACGTCCCATGCATGAATACAGGCAGAGGAGGAAGGTGGGGGGATGGGTGGACCATGCAAACAGAATGGAGGGATGCAAAAGAAGAAAAAATACACAAATAAGACAGAAAATCAGAAGTAAGCAATGAATAAACACATAATAAAGAGATCAAAAAAGCATCTAATTTGTGTTTGTACAGCATGTGTATGACAAAAGCATGCACTTCAGCCTTTCTTAAAACACATGGACAGCAATAAGAATTGGTTTGTTTGCTGCTGTTGTTTTTGTTTAGTAGTTTTTTAAAACTGAAATGACAAAAATACTTTGAAGTTCAATCAGTCTCAAGTTGATGTACGGCGCTTTAAAATTGCCAAGAATAACTTTGACAGCCGCTCCTTCTTAATGATCTCCCCTCCTCTGTTTTGAAACCTGTTGGGGGGGAACAGCCATCACAGTTATTCATGTCTGTCGTTAAGGTCTGCAGTGGCAGCAAAGATGTTTCAGTGCCAGGTTTAATAACACGGGCAATTGTTTTCCCGCTCTCATTTACCCCTGCCATGGATTGCCTCACAGCAATCTGGAGCATATTGGAGTCACTGAGATGATGCAGAGACAAGCTGGGAGATGATCCTGGAAGTGGATGGTCATATAGCAGGAATGGATGTCGCTGTACAGTAAATGTGTTCATAACCTTATCCCACTCCAGCCTCACAGTCATAGAAAACAAAAGTATGGTGTTGTGATTTAAGGTTGTATTCAGATGTCTGATTTCTCATTATTTCATCAGCTTGCAGTTCACGTGGATAAAAGTGTCATAGTGTGACTGAACAATGTATGCACTATTTCTAAATAATCTCTTGACATGGAATTTGTTGAAATAAATAAAAGATTTACAGTGCAAAATCGCTCTTACAGGATTTAACTAATGATGTATCTCCTATTTAGACCTCAAATCCAAAGCAGCAATCTATCCTGCAAACAAGTATTGTTTTTTTGTAGGTGAAGAGCCTGATTTGGTTTAATCTTTTGTGCCATATTGTGAAAAAACTATCAAAGTCACTTTTTTTTAAAACTGTGAGACAGAGAGACATGTATTTTTGTTACAATGACTGTCAGCATATCTTTATTCTGTAATGTACATTTCTGGCAAGTGGTAGCTTATATACCACATAGACACTGAGCATGCTCAGAGAGACGAGGTTTTCTGTCTTTACTTCTGCAAGACATCAACTAAGCTCTGGCCGTGACAACTCCTACAATAACTTCACTTTAACAATTATTTTTGTAGAAGATCACAAACTGTAGTGGGTGCCGGTTAAAACGCATTAAGGACTTTCTTTTTTTTCAGATCTCTGCATTTACTTTGTCTTCTGTCTGCTCACTCAGCTCTAAAGTTAGAGAATTTGAATTATTCACAACATGTTGTGTGCATTGTGGGAGATTTTCTAGGGCCATAACAAACATATACAACCAATCTGCCTTTTGATATTTTGGTTACCGGTGGAGTGTTTGGCCTTACTTATAGTGATATGAGTAGTTTATGTGTGGGTAACCTTAAGGAGATGAAATCCCTGATTCTTTTACACTGCTCGACTGATCTACAGGTGATGGTAACAAACCTAGACATGCAGCAATGCAACTGCAGGAGAAAAGAAGACTGCTAACAAGTAAATGTAGGTGTGTACGATGCCGGGGAAATCAGCTTTGATGGTCTTTTATGAGAAAGGAAACCCATTTGTTATATTACTTAGACCTCCAGAATACACTTTGTGTTATCATTGTTTTTACAGAAACTTAACGGGTCTCCCTTAATAAAAAATTGTAGTATGAATTTTAAAATTATAAAAGTGCCCATCACAATTTCTCTGAGCTCAAACAACAATTTTGCCCAATCAAAAGTTTTAATGCCCCAAGATATGTATTGTGACAGTCTTTGGTTAATGTGATGCATTTCTTTGTCTCCAGAAAGAAACAACATGCTCTTTAGAAAGCTTCACAAACTTAAATGACTTCTTATTTATTTATGAAGTTGTACTTTTTCCCCACAAGATCAGATAACACCAGAGCTACCCTTTAAATCCCAAAAGGCGGTTGTTTCTCCCTTCTGCTGACCCCTAACTCTCTGTTGCCCCGGCCAGTTGAACTTGTCAGCGTTCAGGATGCTGAAGTATTGAAAGACTAGAAAGGGCCAAAAATGCTTGACCTGCACATAAAACTCAAGGCTCCATGCCACCAAAATGTCTCTTTTTTAAAGCATTACCACAGCATTTCTTATTCCAATGTATTGTATGAGCTGCCCCTCAGAGCTCTCAGTGTGACGCACAACTCTGTTAAACGCTACTGCAGCATTTTTACATGGACACGCTGTCGCAATAACACACACACATCATGAGGCGTGACACATTTAAGCACACATGGGCTGATACAAACACAAGCAAGGATGCATTATTATAATGAAATCCGGCAAGTGCAGGATCCTGAGGCTCCATTTTATTATTGTGTGTATGTGTTGGAGTGTGTGGAAAATGCTCCTTATACAGAAAGGCTTTGGACCTGATTCAGAAGCACCATGGAGCTGCTTTCATTCAGATAGCGACATATAAGAAACTGACTTTTTTCTCTCTAAATAGATTTTAATCAGAAAACTTGTAGAATATTTAAAGTAATAAGCATTCTTTTGAGTTATTTTCACTTCAGTGACACACATAAAGGTGAGAAATGTATGAACTAAAAATAGACAACCTCCCAAAGGGGATGTAAATAGAGAGAAAAGCTTAAAAATCCTTCCAAAAACCACACCGTCTAATTTATTCACACATATAATAAGTAGACGACAACACTCAAAACTAACTCAAAATGCAGGTTTGAAAACACAACACCGCTTAGTTATAATCACAGCTGATTCAGTGCTTTTGTCAGCTGTCATAAGGTGTTAATGGTTTTAAGGCATCAGTGACAAAGCAGAGGACTGCAGAGTGGCTCAGTTTAATAATGTAACACTCCTTCCCCCAATTAAAATGTGCCAATTATCTCGAGATCCTGTGATAGCTCTCCAGCACACACTGCCTCATTATGGTCCAACATTTATTTATTCACAAACAAGCATATTATTATGCCGCTCCTTTTTCCCTGACACTATAATAAAAAATCGTGTACAGGATGGGATACAGGGTGCTTATAAAATGTGGTTCAGGCTTGAATGGAAACAAATATAATACGTCATCCTCCTTAGAACTGATCACCTCTTGGATTTTAACTAATTAAGAGGCAAAAACCTGATCACAAAGCTTTAAAATATGTGTTTTTAAAGAGAATAGCAGCAAACGTTTTGACAACCACAACAACATGTTCATCGATTTATCTTTTCAGCTCTATGTACCAGTTCAAGCACAAACACAGAACCAGCGCTCTCACCTCATCAACGTTCTCAAAGGCGTTGATGACGTCATACGGCAGGCAGGACAACAGGTCGATAACAAACCAGGTCTTCAGGTAGTTCATCCGTATCAGCTTGGGGTCCGAGATGACCTCACCGGCGGGTCCTACAAACGTGGTGTGAAAGTTTAAAACAATATCCACCAAGAAGATGACGTCCACGATGCTGTCCACCACGAGCCACGTCACGTTGTTCTGCTTGGTCTTGAAGGAGACGTTGTAGGGTACCATGATGGCTGTGTAGAAGGTGAGGATGAGGATGACCCAGTCCCATGTTGTTTTGAAGAGGCAGTAGTGCAGGATGATGTGAGGAGGAGTTTTGGGGGTCTCCTGCTTATACTGAGGTAGGATATCTGAGCCCAGCTGCAGAACCTGCCACAAGAAGAGGCACATGGATAAAAATAGAGCAGGAGGCAAAAAATCCTAGTGCAATTCCATTTTTTGGGGGGCAGTTGCATTATTTTATTTTTTCCAGAAATTGCATGCTTTTTTCAACCAAATTACTGAATCATAAAAACTATAAAAAATGTATTGAAATTAAATGCAACTGTGGTAAGTGCCCTTACCATGATGACTAAAGTTCTAACAAAATCTAAAGTTTCTTACAAAATCCTTTTAAGCTTCAAACTAGTCAAAATAGCGAGCACACAATTTAAAGTGCAGAAACATTGAAATGTCAGTTACAGTGTTAATATCTTATGTTCAAAAGAGAATCTCTATGTGATTACATTTACAGTGTTCGAGTCATTATTTTACCTAGAAAACTTAATGTTCTATCACAGTTGCAATTTTTTGTTGAGTTATTTTTTTTATTTTGTCCTTTAACATGTTCGCAATAAAGATATCAATCAATAAATCAGTCATTTTCTTCTGCAGTGCCAGTTGCTGTGGGATGACTATCTCACAGCACAATGACTTTTTGAATTGAGCGCTGACACACATCAGTGACTGAATTTCTGGTTGCTTAAAAGTTTGCAACACACAGCTTATTGGCTAAAAGATTCAACACAAAGCATCATGGGAATGGCCAAGTGGATGGCCAACAATTTTCAGTGAAGAAAAAATTGATTAGTAAAGACATTGAAAATTGGATTTATTATTTCCAGAAAGAGAAACAGTCACCCTGGAGCTCTAGTCAGAACAGCACAGTTGTATGCTTCACTGCAAAAAAAAGAAAAAAGAAAGAAGTCTCTAGCATGCAGCGTTCCTCCATACCTCAGCTAAACGAGAGTGCTTGGTAACATTCTCTCCTTTGTGAACTGTGGGCTGCAGCTGCTGTAAGACTCCTCTGCTGCTTGTTAGAGCTCGAGTCAGTCTGGCAAACTTTCCCCAACCTGAGGATTAGAAACACAGTCAGGAAGCCCAGACTTTGACAGGCTGTTTAAAAAAAAAAAAATTCTTAGGACTGGATTTTTCCTGGGGCAACAGCACGTTTGTGAGGCTTGTGGGAGTTAATACTCGTAGAATCAGGGTCTAACCCTAACCCAAAATGATCTTTTTGGTATTGAACAATTACAAAGCACTTGATAAGTGAGCTTATGAAACCTTATTATTACTATTGCTCAGGTACGTTGAACAACAAGGGCTTCAAAAGGCCTTGCAAAAGCAGCAAAAGCAATTTTTAACTTTAACTGAATGTGTACCATCATTGTGATAACCTCGAAAAATGGCTTAAAGTACATCAAAAAAACAATGGATAAACATTGAAGTCTAAACATTTACGTTTCCTTTTTGACTCTATAATTAGTATTAAACCCCAGACTGTAGTTTCTTCTACCTTTTCTGTTGTTGCATTATATGTTGGGTTGCTCCATCAACCACTGGCTGGATTTAGTCACTTCAGGGTTTCTCTTGGCATTAATACTGGCCCTTTACGTGTTTCTTGGAGTAGCTTCCTAACTCAAGCAGTTACTCTCAGGCCACTTCAGATTATGTCAGTGGGCAACAACCCATTTTAGAGAAATCGCACCAAATACACCATATTCACTTTGTGGCCATTTTCCTCTGATCTAACGCTCAGGGTGTGAAATGACATTTCTTCTTGATGATCAACAGGACTGAATGAAACATTAGAATAAAACATATTTATTAACTCGTAAGGTATCAGCAGCTAAGACACACAAGTGACACCTTTAGCATTCCATCCCTAGTTTACATTACAATTTACTATCCAACAATACCATCCTCTAAGATTTAACACCTTTCCTACTGTATCATGTGACCTCATCAATCAGTAATGTAAGCTAGGAAGTGGTTGAATGTTAAAGTCAGCTGTCTTCTATTGTTAACAAAGGGGTGAGCAAATATTTTGTTTTAACTTCAAGTTTGGCCCGCTGTGCCTCTGGATTTACACTATGCATTGTTCTTGTCCTTCAAGTTGTTAGGCGTTCCCAAAGCATTTAAATGACGAAGACTTCATTCATTTATACAGTTTGCAAACCTGGAATAATGACAGCATTGAGCTTTTTATCTGCTTTCCAGTGTGTGACATCAGAGAAAAAGGGCCGCTGTGTGAATATGGTGAATAAAAGTTCAGTATTTGCTGATGCAACAACCTTCAGCAGAGCAGACTTGATTTCATAATTTAACTCTCTGTATTTGTTGCTATAGCTTGTTTGTTGTCAAACACTTGCACCAATGTGTTCTATTTTGGCTGTCTTAAAAACTCCTACCCTCAGTCAATAACTTTTTCTGTGTTGTGTAAGCATAACGCATGCTTTTTTTGTCTGAGTGGGATAGATAGTTGCCAGAGCAGATGAACAATACAGTGTCAAATGATTATCTTAACTCGACCAATGTAACCTCTGCAACATTTCATAACCTCCATATACAAAGTTTTAGATCAAACATCTGCTACATAATGTGAATGTAGCCATGTGAAGTATGGTGTATGTTTCTTTACTTTTCCTTTTTCCTTCCCTCTGAGGTGGAATGCACTCTCGTCAGTTTCAGTAAAGCAACCCTTTTTTGCTACAAGGCACTTTATTTAATGAGTCTGACCTTTGGAAGAGTCGTCTTCAATGGGCTGTTTAAAGGCCGTGATGTCACTGAACGTGCAGAGAAACAGGACCACTTTCTCTTGTTCATTTCTTATAGGAGCGATCTTTACAAAAAACCAAACCGGCGTCCCTGAAAATATATACAAAAAAGACACGCTGCATTATCCACTTATTTTTAGAGATATGATAAGTGAGCACAGGAAGCTTGATAACATAGTGTAAACCAAAGTGTTCACTTCCTGTAACACCTGCAAGCAGAGGAAGGTTACACCTGCAAGTGGAAACAAACACAGCACCACATCCTGTATATTCTGGGGAAGGTTTCTCTGGTCTCGCTCTCAGCCAATTAGCACTTTTCTACAGAGGTAGAAATGTTCTGGTTCTGCCTTTGAACTCCACTGTACCTTACATCCACTGAATATATTTGCACTTCAAGAGAGTAGAACTTTACATTTCTCTCCTTTTCCTCACATATGGCACAGAACACTTACTGTTTTTCTTGTACATAAGGATTTCAAACGAGTTCATCTCATAATTCTCAAACGTAAGCCGCACTTTTTCCGTCGTGTCCTTGTCCGTGAGCTCCCCGTACATGAAGCTGGAAAACACAGAGGGAACAAAACAATTTGAATATTTAAAAGACAAAGGAAGGCACCTTCATCATGCATGCTCATACTTACATTAAAACAGTGCTGAGGAAAGCTAGAATGTATAAACTTCTTAATATGTTAGCTGCAAATACTCCCTGGTTTCATTGTAGTTTCTCCTCCTGTTTTTTTATTGCTTTTCCTTCACATTTTTACAGTTTTAACTCCATGTGTTCATTGAAATGCATATTTTCTGCAAATAACTGAACATAGGAAATGATATATATTAGGAGTTGAACTTAAACTAGGCAGAACAGTAAATGATAGCTACTAAGAGACCTCCGGAGAGTTTCACTGCAGAAATAGGCAGTATTAAATATAGAGCAGAAGCAGATTAAAGCTCACTGAAATGTATCCTGAAAGCATTCAAAAGATAAATGTAGCCTGGTGTCTAATTGACCAAATGCAAAGTGCCTTACAAAAAACAAATTAAACCTGAGGACAGGTCAAACATCCATGAGCGCATTTAACCGTGCGGCAGAGACATTCATCTCACTTTGCTATAATGCCACCCTCGCTGCCAGCCTGTTCAGGCATGATCTAAAAATAACTCAGAGTTTGTTATGAAATACTAAAGGGAGGCTATATTTAATGAGACTATGTTCTAAAGCTGTAGAGACTTTTTATACCAAAGCTTGATGTATTATCACAGAGGATTGTTATTTTTGTCTTCTTCTCTGAATGGCTAAGAATGTGTCTCTCTTTAAGGAAAACAGTTCAGCACAATTTCTCATCATGCCTGAAGAATTCCCACAGGTTTGTCACAGAGTGTTTTCAGGATTCAGTATAGAAAAAAAACACATATACATAATTAAATAGACAACGAACATATAGTAAGTGCAGTTTAGTTGGCAATAACATCTTTGAGCCACATGCATCCGAAGGAGGAGAGGCTCAGATACACGACAGCTACACTCTGGGGAAATGAGCGTATATTTTATGTTTGACTCACCCTCAGAACCATCAAACGTCCAAACTATCTGAATGTTTTATGGGCTCATAATCACGCTCACAAAGTTGTTGCGGGGTTTTTTTTACATAAAAGAAAAAACGCCAAAATTCCAAATGATTCAAGATATAGAAGAATATTTGAAGACTTATGAAAGAATGCATTGATACTAGAGCCCGACCGATTCATCGGCCAGCAGATAATATCGGCCGATATTAGCATATCCAGTGACTATCAGTATCTGCTCATTTTATTGCAGATATGCGCCGATATTACTAGATTTATTTACCAGTCAAATAGCATTTCATTTGAGTTTCATTGAATTACACTAGTAGTTCTTTCACCAGCAGAGTGTGCTATATGGATTACAACAAGCATTATCACTCTCAGAGTGTCAAGCAGTGATGCATGCACATGCTCAATTACTTTCCAGTTAAGTAACCATCTTGTCTTCCTTATATTTCTTTTCCACAAGTGTTGGATAACTGCATCTATCTCTATAGATAGAACATAGATCCAAGAAAGATATCGGCCGATATATCAGTATCTGATTTTTTTTTCTCCCCAATAGTGATATCGGTATGGGCCCCGAAAATCCTATATCAGTCGGGCCTACCTAACAAAACTAATAACCATGATCCAACTTGCCTGCAGCTCACTAATTACAGTAACTCAGCACACCTGGGCCAAGTGTGCTGAAGTTGCTTCAGCTCCTGCAGTCTCTCTCACACACTCTCTCTCTCTCTCTCTCTCTCTCTGCTGGGACCTTCTCCACAGGAATACTGTATTTTTGGTTTGAGAATGTTATGTAATGTACCTTTTGTTATGTTTGCATTTCGCATCACCTACCCACACATACCTACTCCACTCATGACTTTACTCACCTACACAACTCATATTGTAAATATCTTATTTGGTGTCATTGGGTTTATAAAGATTTGTTTGACTAATTTGGTTAATAACAAATTGTTTATTTAATTTGGTCTGATTTGGTTGAATAAAGAATGAGTTAAACCTTAAACTTGGTGTTTTCTCCCCTTTTTGTTGTGACTTCCTGAGCCAGGTCCTGACACAGCTGCATCAGATTAGCTGATTACAGATTCATAAATTCCTTGCATCACAGCACACAGAAATTATGGTCTGAACATATTCCCAACCAATCATCGTAAGACATTTTCAATGACTCAATGACAACATGTTTCGCAGTTGCACAAGGAAGAGTTGATTGTTCTACAGTTCAACACTGTACATATCTTTGACTTCATATGGAGGGCAATAAAATGTAATCTATAGATTTAAGACATCATCCTGTGTCAGTGGAGTTGGGCTATAGCTAGGCTGTGTAGTCTGATACCACCATGTGCAGGCTTTAAGCTAAATATTCAGCTTCAGTTTTATTTTTATTTTGGGGCTTTTTATACCTTTTATTACAGAGATAGGACAGTGGATAGAGTCAGAAATCAGGGAAAGAGAAAGTTGGGAATGACATGTGGCAAACGAGCCACAGGTCTGATTCGAACCCGGGCTGCCTGCTTTGAGGACAGCTGAGGCACTAAATCCATCAAGTGTACCAGTATATTTATTGTACTTATAATAATAACCTCCTTTAGATCTTTTATCAGTCATACATTCACTTCAAAGACAACGTGCTTCTTTCTTTTTTTAACATGATCATATTCTGGTTTTTGATCACTGTTTTTGGATTTATTGTCTAATACTGTTTCCATGTTTCACAACTGCCTCCAGAAAAGAGTACAAAAGACTTGTCGTGAAATTTACGGTAGTATTTATACATTTATACGGATGTCAAACACTATGAGAAGATTCTAGGTCTGTTTTCCCTTCTTTTTAAAAACACTTAATCTAATCCATTTAGCCACCTAAAAATAAACCTGAAGCAAATCTTCACACTCTGTTCAATATTTCTATTGGCAAGTGTTCTGAAGCTTATGCTCAGGGACCCAAGGGTCTAAATCAGTAATAGCCGCAGTGCTGGCTGTGGCAAACTCCATCTCCCACGGCTCTTAAATCTGGCAGCACCAACTGTTTCCATGTCATCCTATTAAAATAGTGGTTACAGACATGCTGATTTCAGGCAATAAAAGCACAAGTCTAGAAATTGTTCATCGGAGAACGAATACTTCTCATTTAAAGAGTTTAGTTTGTGGCTTTAGGTGAATGGCTAATAAGACAGCACCTCAGGCAAACTGTCTAAAGTTTCACTGCTGCAGTCATTGAAGTGGAAGCCGTTTCAGCTGTTACAACCTGATTACATCACAGATTTGTGTCAAAGCTATCTGCTGAAATGACTCTTATATTATGGGAATATCATGTAAGTGGTATTCACACTCTCCTCAACACAGCAGAATACAATTTTACAATCACTTGTGATGATAAGATGCCAGTCTGGAGGGTGTAAGTCGATTCAGGGGCTCCTAACAGTAAAGAATTAAAAAAAAAGGCCTGAGAACTACAAAATGAGTTATTTTTTTGGTCAATATTAATCATTAGTATGGCGAGCCTGTGGAGGAATGATACCTGTATCCACCCTTTGATCATTAAGGTCACTATATAATATTTAAAGTGAGTCCAAAGATTGAAGGTTACTCTGTGGCTCCCAGATCAGTTATTTGGCCGACACTCCCCCCCCCCCCCCATCTTTAATATCTGAAAACCATTTGATGAATTGTTATGAAATTTGGCACAGACATTCATGGTTCTCAGAGGATGAATACTAAACACATTCATATAAAGGGGCATTCCACTTAAATGCCACAATCCTAATGCCATTTATGTTTTCAAATAAAATCCCCCCAAAACATCACTGCAGACCCCTCACAACCCGGACACAAACTTTTCAAACTCCTTCCCTCCGGCAGGCGTTACAGATCACTGTACGCCAAAACAACCCGTCATAAGAACAGTTTCTTCCCCCAGGCTGTCACTCTGATGAACGCTAAGCAGTCAGAGAGTGTCAGACCTGCTGCTGTGAAATAACCCTGGAACAAAACTGTCACTGTGAATGTACATATATGCAAATATATAGTATCTTTATTTTATTTAAATTACCATCTGCACACACTCTTTAATGTAAATACTGTAAAAATATCTACCTCATGTTCACTTCAGCATCTTTTTTGCACTACTCACCACTGCACTATTTTCTTATTTAGCCTTGTACATATTAGTCTTTAATTACTGTTTATTTTTAAGTTTATTGTTGATATTTAATGTTTTACCTTTGTACAAAGAGAGCACAGTTTACCGAAGTTAAATTCCTTGTGTGTTAAACATACCTGGCCAATAAAGCTGATTCTGATTCTGAAAACAATTGTTTTGACATGAAATGTTTGTACGTACTGAAGAAAAACTTTTCCTCTTCCACTTTGATCAAAATATCAGTTAGTTCAGCTGAAAGTTCATCAGCCTCATTTGATGAGTTATGTTATAAAACTATATCTAAAAAGTTTGTAATCCTGTCGCATAAAGAAGGCTTTGTTTGATTTGGGGTTTATGTGACCAATAAACTTGAAAGTGAATACATTTACGAAACAGTTTCCCCTTCCTCTGTAATCCTGACCCATCTGTACTAAAAACACACCAACACTCTTGCCTACCTGCAGGTGCTGCTTTTCTGCATCACCTCAGCTCTGTGGTACCCCGACAACTTGCAGAAACCGTCATTGCTGTAGACAATGGGCCAGTCCACTATCTGAGCATTTCCCAGGACAAAGTTGGTATCTGTTTGAAAGTAAACGGCAAAGAAAAGGGGCACATAACTGGAGGGGGTGAAGCGTTTCCTAAAAACAACAATACAATAACACGTAAAATATAGGATATGTTGGGAAAAGGTTTAATCTCATTACATTTGATCTATTTCAAAGTCAAGGGTTTTAGTCAAACTGCATAAAGGCAAAACATAACATTTTTAAAGATATAATGAAAATACAACTAAGAAGCAGATAAAGGGGGAACGGACAATCCAAAATAACTTTTTTGACTGTCTAACCTTAGAAATTGTACTATCATAAAGAAGGTGCTAGTGTTTAGATGAATAGGAAATGCCTCCTTCAATATATTTGTTAACATTAACTGTGCTCACACTTATAATTGATGGTTAATACTGTAGGAAAAGATAAAACATTTAAATAAGGGTGCTCCTGCAGTTATATTTGGCCCTTTGTGGGCAGGTCATTTTAAATATCAGGGAGCAATAAAATGACTTATTGAACGTTTATATGAAAGGCAACATAACCTGGTAGTCCCATTATGTAGTTACTGATTCTTTGTTTAAAATCAATTATCTTTGTTAGAAATGAATGCTTCTTCTAATGTTTCCTCTATCATTAAAAAGATTAAGTAACGCTACCTTTAGGAGACACTTAAGACATTTTAAAGATTTTCATTAGTGTCTGTGATGGTCTACAGCCCATTACACACTCCTCACAGGGGGGGATGTAAGCAAGACACAAAATCTATTCTCATGTAAAAACTATTCAAATATTTTCTTTTATTAGCAGTTGCTGGATAGTTGACAACTTTTTGTAAAATAGTCTTTTAATACATTGCTTGTGTAAAGTTCTTAACAAGCCGAGTGAGCTGTATCAGAGGTGTTAGGGGGAGAAAACATTTAGTGCTTGTGTTTGCCATTTAAAAGTGATTATTAAGATAAAGTGGCAAGCACGGTCTATAAGTAGTTATGTGTGCTGTCATCAATTTTTAAATGTCACAGAAAGGAGTTCATTAGTTCTCATATGGCTTAATTTCCATATTCAAATGTTAGCAGGGCCTCCAAGCAAAACGTATTAATGGCAAAAATGTTAATAAACCTAAATAATGATTGAGTTTCATCTTCAGTTTGATGGTCTCTTTTTCTTCGATGGCATTTTAAAACCTCAGCCACGTCATAATATCTACACATATTCTCACAATGAAGAAATGTTTGTTTCAAATACCTGATCAACACATTTTAAGGCGGGGACTTAAATTAAGATTATCTGTCTCATTATGCTTATGGTTACAACATGAAAACAGACCATGTCTCAAGGACTGTCAGATTTGATTATTCATTTGCACATTAGCATGTTTGGATTTGACATTATAAATCAAATTGAAATTATTGAGACATTTTGTATTATGTAAAAACGTTTTTTATTCTATAGCTTGGGGCAAAAGCTTAGATATCTAAAAAAAATATTTCATAAAAGCAAAACTTACAAGTAAAACAAAATTAAATCTATTCACACAATTTTGGCAAAAGGAAAAAGGAAAAGATGTGATGATTTGAAAGGGACAGGAGAAATGATGATAACTGAGTATAAAACCTAGAAAACACCTTGCTATTGCATTCAACAATGTGACAACACGGGGGTGAAAGAGCAGAAGGAATTAAAAGATCTGACACACAACACATACAGAAATGCTATTTCCATAACACATATGAACACACCCACACACATAAACATATTTCTTTGATCACGCCAAAATGAAATACATTGAAATGACAACTAAAAGCATGAGAAGATTGGTAGAATATAATGCACGAGACGTTCCATGCCAACGTGTTATTTTACAATGATCAGACAAACTTTCAATCTTCTGAGTTAATAAGAATTAGGGCCAAAACGTTATGCTTGTTATTAGTCCTGGATTTGCTGTGTTGCAGCAACTTCTCACCAACATTTCAATCAAGTTAATTTAATATTTGTGTAACTTTGTAAATTAACAGCATTTGGTATAGAACATTTAGTAGTACATTACAAAGAAGTAGAGAAAACATCAAACTAAACTTTGTAGTACCTGTCTGTCTATGTGACAGTGTCCAAACTGAAATATTTAAAAAAAGGAAAGAAAGTTAACATATTACAGTGAGAGACATTTTTAAAAATCAGAAAAGAAGATGGGAAGTGTCAAGCAAAATTGAAACAGGTGTCTTCAGCAAGCAGGTGAAGTTAAAAATACTCACTTTTTGGATCTAACCTGATTGGATGCTAACATCTAAAAAAATGTGACAACTTGACTGAGGCATTCAATTAGTAAAAAAACCCTAAATGATTAGGCATTATAAAAATAGATGTTATAGTTACTGTAGACTGAAGCTGCATTTATTCGTTGTCGGACCAAAGTAGCAACAAAAAAGGAGAAGCAACCGACACACAACTATTGCCTGCAGCACATTTTTTAGCATACATTAGCTCATGTAGACTTCGAGCAGGGTTGTGGTGACTGAGCCATGTGTTTATTTAAATCTTTTTTATGAATTAACTCCTATATTAACTCTACTTAGCTGTTTTATTTGTTCTCTTGCAACGACTGAGAGAATTTATTAATCAAAACAAATTTTCTTCATAGCTAACATTAAGTGGAAACTTGTTCTGTTGTTTGGGGCTGGGCAGGAAGCGGAACATTAAAACAGCCTTCTACTGCAAATGGAAATTTAAAACTGACCTTTCCATTGGAGTAGCTACATTAAACAAGAAGGTTTTTAGCAGTTGGTTGCTGTTTTTGACAAGAAAAGGCTCTAAAATCCACCTTACACTCACTAGTTAGCATCATACGACAAAGCTAGCGACGAGCTGCTGACTAAGCATACAGTAGCTAAGAAGCCTGACATTCTTCCTTCAGGAGATTTGGAAACTGAAACGGGTGCTAGAAGACAGTCATGTAAGTCTCAATTCAGCAGTTGGTAGGACAAAAAGCTCCAAATGCTTCTTTTACATTTATTATAGTGAGCACAGAAGGGTAAGACAGTCTTGCTTATTTGTGACTCTCAAATACAATACTTGGTTTTCATGAATCAGATCCACTTTTAATGCTGGTTTGTGAATCCATTCAAGTATAAGTGCTTGATGGTAATCAGATTCCTTTTTCGGGATTCCTATCGCCTACTATTGATTATAAATTAATCTAATCTGGATCCTCTCCAAAATGTGATGGGTGCTTCCATGGCTTTCACTCCAGCATCCCATAAGTTCACAGAAAATTAGTTTTTCCATAATTCTAGTGGTAAGTAAACACAAATGAATGGAACTTGAAATGAACTAACCTTGAAAGATAAGCACATTTTCTACATGAAGTTTTTCACATCAGCTTCAAAGGTGATATGTCGTAGTTATATTGTCTACTTGTTTCTGCTGCTCCACACATAATGAGACCAGTACTTCAAGCATGTTGTTAATGATAGCAGTTTCTTCATCTGACAAATTTACTTTGTCTTGTCTACATACGTTTCTTGTCTGCCTGTCACCTCTCAATAATACACCTTTGCATCTTCATGGTAGCCTATAATAAGCCAAATTTTGAAGCCCACTTAAAAATGTATTTGGAGGATTAAAGGGGTTGCATGTGTCAAATACAAAGCCCAAGAGCAGCTTAGTTTGCACATTTTTCTACATTTTATGGAGATTTTCTTAAGGTTCCCTGTATTGTCCATCTTTGTTCTGTGACATTATTAACTGACACTCAGATGAAACAGAAATTATTAGAAATTTACTAGTGAAAGAAGTTTCCACTGTGCAGCATTTTCTGCTTTGGTCCAGACTAAAATATTTCAATAACTATTTGTTGAATGTCATGAAATTTTGTGGAGACATTTCTTAGTCTCCAGAGGATGAAAAAACTGAAGACTTTGGAAGAAAGTGAAGTTAATCTTAAAAAGAGTCATCAAAATGTAGTGCAGAGGGATATTTAAAAATGAATGACTACACAAAAGGAATATCTCATTGTGTGTGATCACACAACCACCACTGCAAGTCACTTCAGCTTCTCAGTGCGTCCTAGTGATTAAAGTCCTGACTCTGTTATTTAGAAGAGATTTACTTAACACTAATCCACAGATTGCCAAAGGTCATAAGAAAAACATATGCACTGGTTTAAAGGGTGTTTTTTTAACAGACATCATTAAGCGTAAGGATCCATTTCTTCAGACTGATCTTGTAAAAGGCTCGTTCTGGAGAGAAACGCTCAACCTTTTTGAACAAGTTGTTCCCTTCTGTCACAACACATTTTAATGTAGCTATGTGCAACTGGGCCAGGCTGACTGTGAGGCCCTGGGAGTGCACAGAAACACACGCACACACATTGTTCTTGCACTTCTGGGGTCATAGACCCAGAATTATAAATACAATTTTTTACTTGAACCAAACCTAAAAAAAAAAAAGAAGTCACTATAGCTTAAGCCAGACAATTAGCTTGTGTGCATCAAATATTGTGCCCGAATGTGACGCATACACTATAGCACACATAGAGCTGCTGGTCCTGTGTTTCACAGCTAGCTGTCTAGTTTGATGACTATCCAGTCTTTCCTGTCACTTCCTATTGGATCTAATAATGAAGAATCGACAAGTAAAACTGACACCCAAATATCCCAAAATAACTAGCTCAGAGTTCGGTAGATTTTCAGTTTTGATTATGTTTAATTCTCTTTACATCTGTGACAGTATTTTCTATCCTAACTGGTCAAAATGAATCACATTTTTCTCAGTAGCAGCACCAATTAAAATGTAAGACAATGAAGGACATGTCAATATTTGGAGGAAGACCTATTTACTTCTATTGAGGTAGCCAAATATATTGTCTTTTATTTAGAGGTGTGTGAGAGTTTTCAAGCTTATTTCTAAGATTAGATCAAATGGAGCTAAAATCAATAAAATGGAGTTAAAGTCAATCAAATTTTTCATGAGAGTTTCATAACTTACTGTTTTAGTGGCTTTTTGGTTCCACAAAATTAAAGATGAAAAATAAAAAGTGTATGCAGTAATCTTGACTAGACACAGGCTGAGATTTGGTCCGCAAATGTAATACTTGTTCATAGCTTCCTGAATTGTATTTAAATGCTTTAACAATAGCCAATAAAGTCTTAGTGAATTTCAAATCAAACCGTTTATCTTAAAGAGGACCAGTGGTGAGCATCAAAGGCATGAGACACATAGTGCAGCTTCACAGAAATTACTTAGAATAATCACACTCGAGTTTGCATTGATAATGTAGCCTTCCCAAGTATCGATACCTACGTGTCTAGGCCTTTATGTTTATCAATTAAGACTTGTGGCTTATGTCATCTGTGGTAAGAATGCACCTGACGATACACTCCTGCAGGGAACAGTCGAGCATCGCATCAGAAAGTCAGAAAACGATAAATGTATAGGCGATGCGAGATTTAAAAACCAGCATTGATTTTCCCCGCAACGTAGCTCAATTAAAAACAACTTTTTTAATGTTCGTAAAGTGAGAGTTCATTTATTTTTTATCGGTAATAAGTTGGCCGGCTTCAGTAAGCAGACAGTCTTAAGATTTGGTTGCAATGTCTAAATGTTCAAATTAAGTCATGATAATAAATCTCATTCTTACCGTTCGACCGTCTGACAATATTCTCCAAAAAAGTATTCTGAGGGGCCACTAGTCCCCTCCGGCCCCCCGCCATCCTTCTTCTTCGCTCAGGCGTCTGCAGGGGAGTCTCTCCTCCTCGGTCTGCTGCTGGTATTCATGGTCTCTTCGGCTCTGCCACGCTGCGTGGATTTCTGTGCGAAGAGCTGTGTGTCTCCTCAGCCCTGTGCGGTGCGATGCGGTGCGTTGGCGCCTCTTCAGTGAGACACTCACCTCATCATCCACGAGACGACAACAACGCCTGAGCAAACCGCACAGGAGGGGCCGCGACTCTGCTGCTCCACATGGACCACTGACAGGAGCTGGAGCGCCACCTGCCGGATAAAACCATGTGCCAAATCTCCAATGACAAAACTGGGCGCTGTTAATCGTTAATCCACTTCACAGCCTTCTTGAGGGGACTTAAAAACCGCCACAATTAGGATTTAGCCATACGGTATTAAAGTTTTCCCCAATGGTGCTTGG
>CM036541.1:18589438-18664569 GCA_020745685.1 Tautogolabrus adspersus | reverse complement strand
AAAATTTCAGACACTTTTTTTCATGATATTTTCAACAGGTCCGCGGTCATTGTTTTTTCATGAAAATTTCAGACACTTTTTTTCATGATATTTTCGACAGGTCCGCGGTCATCGTTTCGTCATTAAAATGACAACAGGTCCGCCGTCATTGTTTTTTCATGAAAATTTCAGACACTTATTTTCATGATATTTTCAACAGGTTCGCGGTCATCGTGTTTTAATGAAAATGACAACAGGTCCGCTGTCATCGTGTTTTCATGAAAATGACAACAGGTCCGGGGTCATTGTTTTTTCATGAATATTTCAGACACTTTTTTTCATGATATTTTCAACAGGTCCGCGGTCATCGTGTTTTCATGAAAATGACAACAGGTCCGCGGTCATCGTGTTTTCATGAAAATGACAACAGGTCCGCGGTCATTGTTTTTTAATGAAAATTTCAGACACTTTTTTTCATGATATTTTCAACAGGTCCGCGGTCATTGTTTTTTCATGAAAATTTCAGACACTTTTTTTCATGATATTTTCAACAGGTCCGCGGTCATTGTTTTTTCATGACATTTTCAGACACTTTTTTTCATGATATTTTCGACAGGTCCGCGGTCATCATTTTTTCATGAAAATGACAACAGGTCCGCAGTCATTGTTTTTTCATGAAAATTTCAGACACTTTTTTTCATGATATTTTCGACAGGTCCGCGGTCATCGTTTCGTCATGAAAATAACAACAGGTCCGCCGTCATTGCTTTTTCATGAAAATTTCAGACACTTATTTTCATGATATTTTCAACAGGTCCGCGGTCATCGTGTTTTCATGAAAATGACAACAGGTCCGCGGTCATCGTTTTTTCATGAAAATGACAACAGGTCCGCGGTCATTGTTTTTTCATGAAAATTTCAGACACTTTTTTTCATGATATTTTCAACAGGTCCGCGGTCATTGTTTTTTCATGAAAATTTCAGACACTTTTTTTCATGATATTTTCAACAGGTCCGCGGTCATCGTGTCGTCACGAAAATGACAACAGGTCCGTGGTCATTGTTTTTTCATGAACATTTCAGAGACTTATTTTCATGATATTTTCAACAGGTCCACGGTCATCGTGTTTTCATGAAAATGACAACAGGTCCGCGGTCATTGTTTTTTCATGAAAATTTCAGACACTTTTTTTCATGATATTTTCAACAGGTTCGCGGTCATTGTTTTTTCATGAAAATTTCAGACACTTTTTTTCATGATATTTTCAACAGGTCCGCGGTCATTGTTTTTTCATGAAATTTTCAGACACTTTTTTTCATGATATTTTCGACAGGTCCGCGGTCATCGTGTCGTCATGAAAATGACAACAGGTCCGCGGTCATTGTTTTTTCATGAAAATTTCAGACACTTTTTTTCATGATATTTTCAACAGGTCCGCGGTCATCGTGTTTTCATGAAAATGACAACAGGTCCGCGGTCATTGTTTTTTCATGAAAATTTCAGACACTTTTTTTCATGATATTTTCAACAGGTCCGCGGTCATTGTTTTTTCATGAAATTTTCAGACACTTTTTTTCATGATATTTTCGACAGGTCCGCGGTCATCGTTTCGTCATGAAAATGACAACAGGTCCGCCGTCATTGTTTTTTCATGAAAATTTCAGACACTTTTTTTCATGATATTTTCAACAGGTCCGCGGTCATTGTTTTTTCATGAAAATTTCAGACACTTTTTTTCATGATATTTTCAACAGGTCCGCGGTCATCGTGTTTTCATGAAAATGACAACAGGTCCGCGGTCATCGTTTTTTCATGAAAATGACAACAGGTCCGCGGTCATTGTTTTTTCATGAAAATTTCAGACACTTTTTTTCATGATATTTTCAACAGGTCCGCGGTCATCGTTTCGTCATGAAAATGACAACAGGTCCGCCGTCATTGATTTTTCATGAAAATTTCAGACACTTATTTTCATGATATTTTCAACAGGTCCGCGGTCATCGTGTTTTCATGAAAATGACAACAGGTCCGCGGTCATCGTGTTTTCATGAAAATGACAACAAGTCCGCGGTCATTGTTTTTTCATGAAAATTTCAGACACTTTTTTTCATGATATTTTCAACAGGTTCTCGGTCATCGTGTTTTCATGAAAATGACAACAGGTCCGCGGTCATTGTTTTTTCATGAACATTTCAGACACTTTTTTTCATGATATTTTCAACAGGTCCGCGGTCATTATTTTTTCATGACAATTTCAGACACTTTTTTTCATGATATTTTCAACAGGTCCGCGATCATCGTGTCGTCATGAAAATGACAACAGCACCGCGGTAATTGTTTTTTCATGAAAATTTCAGACACTTTTTTTCATGATATTTTCAACAGGTCCGCGGTCATCGTGTTTTCATGAAAATGACAACAGGTCCGCGGTCATTGTTTTTTCATGAAAATTTCAGACTTTTTTTCATGATATTTTCAACAGGTCCGCGGTCATCGTGTTTTCATGAAAATGACAACAGGTCCGCGGTCATCGTGTTTTCATGAAAATGACAACAGGTCCGCGGTCATTGTTTTTTAATGAAAATTTCAGACACTTTTTTTCATGATATTTTCAACAGGTCCGCGGTCATCGTGTTGTCATGAAAATGACAACAGGTCCGCGGTCATTGTTTTTTCATGAAAATTTCAGACACTTTTTTTCATGATATTTTCAACAGGTCCGCGGTCATCGTGTCGTCATGAAAATGACAACAGGTCCGCGGTCATCGTGTTTTCATGAAAATGACAACAAGTCCGCGGTCATTGTTTTTTCATTAAAATTTCAGACACTTTTTTTCATGATATTTTCAACAGGTCCGCGGTCATCGTTTCGTCATGAAAATGACAACAAGTCCGCGGTCATTGTTTTTTCATTAAAATTTCAGACACTTTTTTTCATGATATTTTCAACAGGTCCGCGGTCATCGTTTCGTCATGAAAATGACAACAGGTCCGCCGTCATTGATTTTTCATGAAAATTTCAGACACTTTTTTTCATGATATTTTCAACAGGTCCACGGTCATCGTGTTTTCATGAAAATGACAACAGGTCCGCGGTCATTGTTTTTTCATCAAAATTTCAGACACTTTTTTTCATGATATTTTCAACAGGTCCGCGGTCATTGTTTTTTCATGAAAATTTCAGACACTTTTTTTCATGATATTTTCAACAGGTCCGCGGTCATTGTTTTTTCATGACATTTTCAGACACTTTTTTTCATGATATTTTCGACAGGTCCGTGGTCATCGTTTCGTCATGAAAATGACAACAGGTCCGCCGTCATTGTTTTTTCATGACATTTTCAGACACTTTTTTTCATGATATTTTCGACAGGTCCGTGGTCATCGTTTTTTCATGAAAATGACAACAGGTCCGCCGTCATTGTTTTTTCATGAAAATTTCAGACACTTTTTTTCATGATATTTTCAACAGGTCCGCGGTCATTGTTTTTTCATGAAAATTTCAGACACTTTTTTTCATGATATTTTCGACAGGTCCGCGGTCATCGTTTCGTCATGAAAATGACAACAGGTCCGCGGTCATTGTTTTTTCATGAAAATTTCAGACACTTTTTTTCATGATATTTTCAACAGGTCCGCGGTCATCGTGTCGTCATGAAAATGACAACAGGTCCGCGGTCATCGTGTTTTCATGAAAATGACAACAAGTCCGCGGTCATTGTTTTTTCATGAAAATTTCATACACTTTTTTTCATGATATTTTCAACAGGTCCGCGGTCATCGTGTTGTCATGAAAATGACAACAGGTCCGCGGTCATCGTGTTTTCATGAAAATGACAACAGGTCCGCGGTCATTGTTTTTTCATTAAAATTTCAGACACTTTTTTTCATGATATTTTCAACAGGTCCGCGGTCATCGTTTCTTCATGAAAATGACAACAGGTCCGCCGTCATTGATTTTTCATGAAAATTTCAGACACTTATTTTCATGATATTTTCAACAGGTCCGCGGTCATCGTGTTTTCATGAAAATGACAACAGGTCCGCGGTCATCGTGTTTTCATGAAAATGACAACAAGTCCGCGGTCATTGTTTTTTCATGAAAATTTCAGACACTTTTTTTCATGATATTTTCAACAGGTTCTCGGTCATCGTGTTTTCATGAAAATGACAACAGGTCCGCGGTCATTGTTTTTTCATGAACATTTCAGACACTTTTTTTCATGATATTTTCAACAGGTCCGCGGTCATTATTTTTTCATGACAATTTCAGACACTTTTTTTCATGATATTTTCAACAGGTCCGCGATCATCGTGTCGTCATGAAAATGACAACAGCACCGCGGTAATTGTTTTTTCATGACCATTTCAGACACTTTTTTTCATGATATTTTCAACAGGTCCGCGGTCATCGTTTCGTCATGAAAATGACAACAGGTCCGCCGTCATTGTTTTTTCATGAAAATTTCAGACACTTTTTTTCATGATATTTTCAACAGGTCCGCGGTCATTGTTTTTTCATGAAAATTTCAGACACTTTTTTTCATGATATTTTCAACAGGTCCGCGGTCATCGTGTCGTCATGAAAATGACAACAGGTCCGCGGTCATCGTGTTTTCATGAAAATGACAACAGGTCCGCGGTCATTGTTTTTTCATGAAAATTTCAGACACTTTTTTTCATGATATTTTCAACAGGTCCGCGGTCATCGTTTCGTCATGAAAATGACAACAGGTCCGCCGTCATTGATTTTTCATGAAAATTTCAGACACTTATTTTCATGATATTTTCAACAGGTCCGCGGTCATCGTGTTTTCATGAAAATGACAACAGGTCCGCGGTCATCGTGTTTTCATGAAAATGACAACAGGTCCGCGGTCATTGTTTTTTCATGAAAATTTCAGACACTTTTTTTCATGATATTTTCAACAGGTTCTCGGTCATCGTGTTTTCATGAAAATGACAACAGGTCCGCGGTCATTGTTTTTTCATGAACATTTCAGACACTTTTTTTCATGATATTTTCAACAGGTCCGCGGTCATTATTTTTTCATGACAATTTCAGACACTTTTTTTCATGATATTTTCAACAGGTCCGCGGTCATCGTGTCGTCATGAAAATGACAACAGGACCGCGGTAATTGTTTTTTCATGAACATTTCAGACACTTTTTTTCATGATATTTTCAACAGGTCCGCGGTCATCGTGTTTTCATGAAAATGACAACAGGTCCGCGGTCATTGTTTTTTCATGAAAATTTCAGACTTTTTTTCATGATATTTTCAACAGGTCCGCGGTCATCGTGTTTTCATGAAAATGACAACAGGTCCGCGGTCATCGTGTTTTCATGAAAATGACAACAGGTCCGGGGTCATTGTTTTTTAATGAAAATTTCAGACACTTTTTTTCATGATATTTTCAACAGGTCCGCGGTCATCGTTTCGTCATGAAAATGACAACAGGTCCGCGGTCATTGTTTTTTCATGAAAATTTCAGACACTTTTTTTCATGATATTTTCAACAGGTCCGCGGTCATTGTTTTTTCATGAAAATTTCAGACACTTTTTTTCATGATATTTTCAACAGGTCCGCGGTCATCGTTTCGTCATGAAAATGACAACAGGTCCGCGGTCATCGTGTTTTCATGAAAATGACAACAAGTCCGCGGTCATTGTTTTTTCATGAAAATTTCAGACACTTTTTTTCATGATATTTTCAACAGGTCCGCGGTCATCGTGTTTTCATGAAAATGACAACAGGTCCGCGGTCATTGTTTTTTCATGAAAATTTCAGACACTTTTTTTCATGATATTTTCAACAGGTCCGCGGTCATCGTTTCGTCATGAAAATGACAACAGGTCCGCGGTCATTGTTTTTTCATGAAAATTTCAGACACTTTTTTTCATGATATTTTCAACAGGTCCGCGGTCATCGTGTTTTCATGAAAATGACAACAGGTCCGCGGTCATTGTTTTTTCATGAAAATTTCAGACACTTTTTTTCATGATATTTTCAACAGGTCCGCGGTCATTGTTTTTTCATGAAAATTTCAGACACTTTTTTTCATGATATTTTCAACAGGTCCGCGGTCATTGTTTTTTCATGAAATTTTCAGACACTTTTTTTCATGATATTTTCAACAGGTCCGCGGTCATCGTTTCGTCATGAAAATGACAACAGGTCCGCCGTCATTGTTTTTTCATGACATTTTCAGACACTTTTTTTCATGATATTTTCGACAGGTCCGTGGTCATCGTTTTTTCATGAAAATGACAACAGGTCCGCCGTCATTGTTTTTTCATGAAAATTTCAGACACTTTTTTTCATGATATTTTCAACAGGTCCGCGGTCATTGTTTTTTCATGAAATTTTCAGACACTTTTTTTCATGATATTTTCAACAGGTCCGCGGTCATCGTTTCGTCATGAAAATGACAACAGGTCCGCGGTCATTGTTTTTTCATGAAATTTTCAGACACTTTTTTTCATGATATTTTCGACAGGTCCGCGGTCATCGTTTCGTCATGAAAATGACAACAGGTCCGCGGTCATCGTTTTTTCATGAAAATGACAACAAGTCCGCGGTCATTGTTTTTTCATGAAAATTTCAGACACTTTTTTTCATGATATTTTCAACAGGTCCGCGGTCATCGTGTCGTCATGAAAATGACAACAGGTCCGCGGTCATCGTGTTTTCATGAAAATGACAACAAGTCCGCGGTCATTGTTTTTTCATTAAAATTTCAGACACTTTTTTTCATGATATTTTCAACAGGTCCGCGGTCATCGTTTCGTCATGAAAATGACAACAGGTCCGCCGTCATTGCTTTTTCATGAAAATTTCAGACACTTATTTTCATGATATTTTCAACAGGTCCGCGGTCATCGTGTTTTCATGAAAATGACAACAGGTCCGCGGTCATCGTGTTTTCATGAAAATGACAACAAGTCCGCGGTCATTGTTTTTTCATGAAAATTTCAGACACTTTTTTTCATGATATTTTCAACAGGTTCTCGGTCATCGTGTTTTCATGAAAATGACAACAGGTCCGCGGTCATTGTTTTTTCATGAAAATTTCAGACACTTTTTTTCATGATATTTTCAACAGGTCCGCGGTCATTATTTTTTCATGACAATTTCAGACACTTTTTTTCATGATATTTTCAACAGGTCCGCGGTCATTGTTTTTTCATGACCATTTCAGACACTTTTTTTCATGATATTTTCAACAGGTCCGCGGTCATCGTGTTTTCATGAAAATGACAACAGGTCCGCGGTCATTGTTTTTTCATGAAAATTTCAGACTTTTTTTCATGATATTTTCAACAGGTCCGCGGTCATCGTGTTTTCATGAAAATGACAACAGGTCCGCGGTCATCGTGTTTTCATGAAAATGACAACAGGTCCGCGGTCATTGTTTTTTAATGAAAATTTCAGACACTTTTTTTCATGATATTTTCAACAGGTCCGCGGTCATCGTTTCGTCATGAAAATGACAACAGGTCCGCGGTCATTGTTTTTTCATGAAAATTTCAGACACTTTTTTTCATGATATTTTCAACAGGTCCGCGGTCATCGTGTCGTCATGAAAATGACAACAGGTCCGCGGTCATCGTGTTTTCATGAAAATGACAACAAGTCCGCGGTCATTGTTTTTTCATTAAAATTTCAGACACTTTTTTTCATGATATTTTCAACAGGTCCGCGGTCATCGTTTCGTCATGAAAATGACAACAAGTCCGCGGTCATTGTTTTTTCATTAAAATTTCAGACACTTTTTTTCATGATATTTTCAACAGGTCCGCGGTCATCGTTTCGTCATGAAAATGACAACAGGTCCGCCGTCATTGATTTTTCATGAAAATTTCAGACACTTATTTTCATGATATTTTCAACAGGTCCGCGGTCATCGTGTTTTCATGAAAATGACAACAGGTCCGCGGTCATCGTTTCATCATGAAAATGACAACAAGTCCGCGGTCATTGTTTTTTCATGAAAATTTCAGACACTTTTTTTCATGATATTTTCAACAGGTCCGCGGTCATCGTTTCGTCATGAAAATGACAACAGGTCCGCGGTCATTGATTTTTCATGAAAATTTCAGACACTTTTTTTCATGATATTTTCAACAGGTCCGCGGTCATCGTGTTTTCATGAAAATGACAACAGGTCCGCGGTCATTGTTTTTTCATGAAAATGACAACAGGTCCGCGGTCATTGTTTTTTCATGAAAATTTCAGACACTTTTTTTCATGATATTTTCAACAGGTCCGCGGTCATCGTTTTTCCATGAAAATGACAACAGGTCCGCGGTAATTGTTTTTTCATGACCATTTCAGACACTTTTTTTCATGATATTTTCCACTGGTCCGCGGTCATCGTGTTTTCATGAAAATGACAACAAGTCCGCGGTCATTGTTTTTTCATGAAAATTTCAGACACTTTTTTTCATGATATTTTCAACAGGTCCGCGGTCATTGTTTTTTCATGAAAATTTCAGACACTTTTTTTCATGATATTTTCAACAGGTCCGCGGTCATCGTTTTTTCATGACAATTTCAGACACTTTTTTTCATGATATTTTCAACAGGTCCGCGGTCATCGTTTTTTCATGAAAATGACAACAGGTCCGCGGTCATTGTTTTTTCATGAAAATTTCAGACACTTTTTTTCATGATATTTTCGACAGGTCCGCGGTCATCGTTTCGTCATGAAAATAACAACAGGTCCGCCGTCATTGCTTTTTCATGAAAATTTCAGACACTTATTTTCATGATATTTTCAACAGGTCCGCGGTCATCGTGTTTTCATGAAAATGACAACAGGTCCGCGGTCATCGTTTTTTCATGAAAATGACAACAGGTCCGCGGTCATTGTTTTTTCATGAAAATTTCAGACACTTTTTTTCATGATATTTTCAACAGGTCCGCGGTCATTGTTTTTTCATGAAAATTTCAGACACTTTTTTTCATGATATTTTCAACAGGTCCGCGGTCATCGTGTCGTCATGAAAATGACAACAGGTCCGCGGTCATTGTTTTTTCATGAACATTTCAGACACTTATTTTCATGATATTTTCAACAGGTCCACGGTCATCGTGTTTTCATGAAAATGACAACAGGTCCGCGGTCATTGTTTTTTCATGAAAATTTCAGACACTTTTTTTCATGATATTTTCAACAGGTCCGCGGTCATTGTTTTTTCATGAAAATTTCAGACACTTTTTTTCATGATATTTTCAACAGGTCCGCGGTCATCGTGTCGTCATGAAAATGACAACAGGTCCGCGGTCATTGTTTTTTCATGAAAATTTCAGACACTTTTTTTCATGATATTTTCAACAGGTCCGCGGTCATCGTGTTTTCATGAAAATGACAACAGGTCCGCGGTCATTGTTTTTTCATGAAAATTTCAGACACTTTTTTTCATGATATTTTCAACAGGTCCGCGGTCATTGTTTTTTCATGAAAATTTCAGACACTTTTTTTCATGATATTTTCGACAGGTCCGCGGTCATCGTTTCGTCATTAAAATGACAACAGGTCCGCCGTCATTGTTTTTTCATGAAAATTTCAGACACTTATTTTCATGATATTTTCAACAGGTTCGCGGTCATCGTGTTTTAATGAAAATGACAACAGGTCCGCGGTCATCGTGTTTTCATGAAAATGACAACAGGTCCGCGGTCATTGTTTTTTCATGAAAATTTCAGACACTTTTTTTCATGATATTTTCAACAGGTCCGCGGTCATCGTGTTTTCATGAAAATGACAACAAGTCCGCGGTCATTGTTTTTTCATGAAAATTTCAGACACTTTTTTTCATGATATTTTCGACAGGTCCGCGGTCATCGTTTTTTCATGAAAATTTCAGACACTTTTTTTCATGATATTTTCAACAGGTCCGCGGTCATCGTTTTTTCATGAAAATGACAACAGGTCCGCGGTCATTGTTTTTTCATGAAAATTTCAGACACTTTTTTTCATGATATTTTCAACAGGTTCGCGGTCATCGTGTCGTCATGAAAATGACAACATGTCCGCGGTCATTGTTTTTTCATGAACATTTCAGACACTTTTTTTCATGATATTTTCAACAGGTCCGCGGTCATCGTGTTTTCATGAAAATGACAACAGGTCCGCGGTCATTGTTTTTTCATGAAAATTTCAGACACTTTTTTTCATGATATTTTCAACAGGTCCGCGGTCATCGTGTCGTCATGAAAATGACAACAGGTCCGCGGTCATCGTGTTTTCATGAAAATGACAACAAGTCCGCGGTCATTGTTTTTTCATTAAAATTTCAGACACTTTTTTTCATGATATTTTCAACAGGTCCGCGGTCATCGTTTCGTCATGAAAATGACAACAAGTCCGCGGTCATTGTTTTTTCATTAAAATTTCAGACACTTTTTTTCATGATATTTTCAACAGGTCCGCGGTCATCGTTTCGTCATGAAAATGACAACAGGTCCGCCGTCATTGATTTTTCATGAAAATTTCAGACACTTATTTTCATGATATTTTCAACAGGTCCGCGGTCATCGTGTTTTCATGAAAATGACAACAGGTCCGCGGTCATCGTTTTTTCATGAAAATGACAACAGGTCCGCGGTCATTGTTTTTTCATGAAAATTTCAGACACTTTTTTTCATGATATTTTCAACAGGTCCGCGGTCATCGTTTCTTCATGAAAATGACAACAGGTCCGCGGTAATTGTTTTTTCATGAACATTTCAGACACTTTTTTTCATGATATTTTCAACAGGTCCGCGGTCATCGTGTTTTCATGAAAATGACAACAGGTCCGCGGTCATTGTTTTTTCATGAAAATTTCAGACTTTTTTTCATGATATTTTCAACAGGTCCGCGGTCATCGTGTTTTCATGAAAATGACAACAGGTCCGGGGTCATTGTTTTTTCATGAAAATTTCAGACACTTTTTTTCATGATATTTTCAACAGGTCCGCGGTCATCGTGTTTTCATGAAAATGACAACAGGTCCGCGGTCATCGTGTTTTCATGAAAATGACAACAGGTCCGCGGTCATTGTTTTTTAATGAAAATTTCAGACACTTTTTTTCATGATATTTTCAACAGGTCCGCGGTCATCATGTCGTCATGAAAATGACAACAGGTCCGCGGTCATTGTTTTTTCATGAACATTTCAGACACTTTTTTTCATGATATTTTCCACAGGTCCGCGGTCATCGTGTTTTCATGAAAATGACAACAAGTCCGCGGTCATTGTTTTTTCATGAAAATTTCAGACACTTTTTTTCATGATATTTTCAACAGGTCCGCGGTCATTGTTTTTTCATGAAAATTTCAGACACTTTTTTTCATGATATTTTCAACAGGTCCGCGGTCATTGTTTTTTCATGACATTTTCAGACACTTTTTTTCATGATATTTTCGACAGGTCCGCGGTCATCATTTTTTCATGAAAATGACAACAGGTCCGCGGTCATTGTTTTTTCATGAAAATTTCAGACACTTTTTTTCATGATATTTTCGACAGGTCCGCGGTCATCGTTTCGTCATGAAAATAACAACAGGTCCGCCGTCATTGCTTTTTCATGAAAATTTCAGACACTTATTTTCATGATATTTTCAACAGGTCCGCGGTCATCGTGTTTTCATGAAAATGACAACAGGTCCGCGGTCATCGTGTTTTCATGAAAATGACAACAGGTCCGCGGTCATTGTTTTTTCATGAAAATTTCAGACACTTTTTTTCATGATATTTTCAACAGGTCCGCGGTCATTGTTTTTTCATGAAAATTTCAGACACTTTTTTTCATGATATTTTCAACAGGTCCGCGGTCATCGTGTCGTCATGAAAATGACAACAGGTCCGCGGTCATTGTTTTTTCATGAAAATTTCAGAGACTTATTTTCATGATATTTTCAACAGGTCCACGGTCATCGTGTTTTCATGAAAATGACAACAGGTCCGCGGTCATTGTTTTTTCATGAAAATTTCAGACACTTTTTTTCATGATATTTTCAACAGGTCCGCGGTCATTGTTTTTTCATGAAAATTTCAGACACTTTTTTTCATGATATTTTCGACAGGTCCGCGGTCATCGTTTCGTCATTAAAATGACAACAGGTCCGCCGTCATTGTTTTTTCATGAAAATTTCAGACACTTATTTTCATGATATTTTCAACAGGTTCGCGGTCATCGTGTTTTAATGAAAATGACAACAGGTCCGCGGTCATCGTGTTTTCATGAAAATGACAACAGGTCCGCGGTCATTGTTTTTTCATGAAAATTTCAGACACTTTTTTTCATGATATTTTCAACAGGTTCGCGGTCATCGTGTCGTCATGAAAATGACAACATGTCCGCGGTCATTGTTTTTTCATGAAAATTTCAGACACTTTTTTTCATGATATTTTCAACAGGTCCGCGGTCATCGTGTTTTCATGAAAATGACAACAGGTCCGCGGTCATTGTTTTTTCATGAAAATTTCAGACACTTTTTTTCATGATATTTTCAACAGGTCCGCGGTCATCGTGTTTTCATGAAAATGACAACAGGTCCGCGGTCATTGTTTTTTCATGAACATTTCAGACACTTTTTTTCATGATATTTTCAACAGGTCCGCGGTCATCGTGTTTTCATGAAAATGACAACAGGTCCGCGGTCATTGTTTTTTCATGAAAATTTCAGACACTTTTTTTCATGATATTTTCAACAGGTCCGCGGTCACCGTGTCGTCATGAAAATGACAACAGGTCCGCGGTCATTGTTTTTTCATGAACATTTCAGACACTTATTTTCATGATATTTTCAACAGGTCCGCGGTCATCGTGTTTTCATGAAAATGACAACAGGTCCGCGGTCATTGTTTTTTCATGAAAATTTCAGACACTTTTTTTCATGATATTTTCAACAGGTTCGCGGTCATCGTGTCGTCATGAAAATGACAACATGTCCGCGGTCATTGTTTTTTCATGAAAAGTTCAGACACTTTTTTTCATGATATTTTCAACAGGTCCGCGGTCTTCGTGTTTTCATGAAAATGACAACAGGTCCGCGGTCATCAATTTTTCATGAAAATTTCAGACACTTTTTTTCATGATATTTTCAAAAGGTCCGCGGTCATCGTTTCGTCATGAAAATGACAACAGGTCCGCGGTCATTGTTTTTTCATGAAAATTTCAGACACTTTTTTTCATGATATTTTCAACAGGTCCGCGGTCATTGTTTTTTCATGAACATTTCAGACACTTATTTTCATGATATTTTCAACAGGTCCGCGGTCATCGTGTTTTCATGAAAATGACAACAGGTCCGCGGTCATTGTTTTTTCATGAAAATTTCAGACACTTTTTTTCATGATATTTTCAACAGGTCCGCGGTCATTGTTTTTTCATGAAAATTTCAGACACTTTTTTTCATGATATTTTCAACAGGTCCGCGGTCATTGTTTTTTCATGAAAATTTCAGACACTTTTTTTCATGATATTTTCAACAGGTCCGCGGTCATCGTGTTTTCATGAAAATGACAACAGGTCCGCGGTCATTGTTTTTTCATGAAAATTTCAGACACTTTTTTTCATGATATTTTCAACAGGTCCGCGGTCATTGTTTTTTCATGAAAATTTCAGACACTTTTTTTCATGATATTTTCAACAGGTCCGCGGTCATTGTTTTTTCATGAAAATTTCAGACACTTTTTTTCATGATATTTTCAACAGGTCCGCGGTCATCGTGTTTTCATGAAAATTACAACAGGTCCGCGGTCATTGTTTTTTCATGAAAATTTCAGACACTTTTTTTCATGATATTTTCAACAGGTCCGCGGTCATCGTTTTTTCATGAAAATTACAACAGGTCCGCGGTCATTGTTTTTTCATGAAAATTTCAGACACTTTTTTTCATGATATTTTCAACAGGTCCGCGGTCATCGTGTTTTCATGAAAATGACAACAGGTCCGCGGTCATTGTTTTTTCATGAAAATTTCAGACACTTTTTTTCATGATATTTTCAACAGGTCCGCGGTCATCGTTTTTTCATGAAAATTTCAGACACTTTTTTTCATGATATTTTCAACAGGTCCGCGGTCATCGTGTTTTCATGAAAATGACAACAGGTCCGCGGTCATTGTTTTTTCATGATATTTTCAACAGGTCCGCGGTCATTGTTTCGTCATGAAAATGACAACAGGTCCGCGGTCATTGTTTTTTCATGAAAATTTTAGACACTTTTTTCATGATATTTTCAACAGGTCCGCGGTCATCGTGTCGTCATGAAAATGACAACAGGTCCGCGGTCATTGTTTTTTCATGAACATTTCAGACACTTTTTTTCATGATATTTTCAACAGGTCCGCGGTCATCGTGTTTTCATTAAAATGACAACAGGTCTGCGGTCATTGTTTTTTCATGAAAATTTCAGAAACTTTTTTTCATGATATTTTCAACAGGTCCGCGGTCATTGTTATTTCATGAAAATTACAACAGGTCCGCGGTCATCGTGTTTTCATGAAAATGACAACAGGTCCGCGGTCATTGTTTTTTCATGAAAATTTCAGACACTTTTTTCATGATATTTTCAACAGGTCCGCGGTCATCGTGTCGTCATGAAAATGACAACAGGTCCGCGGTCATTGTTTTTTCATGAACATTTCAGACACTTTTTTTCATGATATTTTCAACAGGTCCGTGGTCATCGTGTTTTCACGACTACTTATGGAAAATAATTGTTTTATTCCACATCAAACTTGGGCAAAATATACTTGATCTTGTGCTCCGTTAAGGATTTTGACTCAAGATTACTCAAAAAGTACACAGTAAAAATACTTCATATTATTCATGCAAGTAGTCTAGGAAGTACTTAGTTCAGCGGTATATGAATCATAGACTACTTATGGAAAATAAGTGTTTTATTCCATGTCAAAGTTGGCCAAAACATCCTTGATCTTGTGCTCTGTTACGGACTTTGATGGTGGATTTCTCAAAATGTACACAGTAAAAGTACTTCATATTATTCATGCAAGTAGTCTAGGAAGTACTTAGTTCAGCGGTATATGAATCATAGACTACTTATGGAAAATAAGTGTTTTATTCCACATCAAAGTTGGGCAAAATATCCTTGATCTTGTGCTCTGTTAGGGATTTTGACACAGGATTACTCAAAAAGTACACAGTAAAAGTACTTCATATTATTCATGCAAGTAGTCTAGGAAGCACTAAGTATCACTGGGAATAATTTCTGTAAAATGTATCGTATGTTTCATGGGTCTGATTGTGAGACTGCAGTCTGCCCCACAGTCACTACCAGCAGCTCTTCAGAGCGGTTTCATTACGATTACCGTAAATGTTAGTAGATTCGCGCACTGGAAAAAACGTGCGGTTGATTTGACCAAGCAAAAGCGAACCACGGCTGGCTTGACCGCAGTTTAAATCTGTTGTAAAGTCTCAGGGTAACAGCCAGAGACATGAGGAACAAGAATCCATTGAAAGAACTTTGTCACCTGTCACAGATTTTTCAAAATAAAATATTGAATATGACTAAAATATCAAATCTCTCAATGCAATTTGACCAGAACTTACCTTTAATTTTCTCAAAAACTATACAGTAAAATCAGCTGAAAGGTCCAAGGATAGCAGCCAGGGACATGAGGAACAAGAATCCATTGAAAGATCTTTGTCACCTGTCATGGATTTTTCAAAATAAAATATTGAATATGACTAAAATATCAAATCTCTCAATGCAAATTGAGCAGAATAAACCTTTAATTTTCTCAAAAACTATACAGTTAAATCTGTTGTAAAGTCTCAGGGTAACAGCCAGAGACACGAGGAACAAGAATCTATTGAAAGATCTTTGTCACCTGTCATAGATTTTTCAAAATAAAATATTTAATATGACTTAAATATCAAATCTCTCAATGCAAATTGAGCAGAACTTACCTTTAATTTTCTCCAAAACTATACAGTAAAATCTGCTGAAAAGTCCAAGAATAGCAGCCAGGGACATGAGGAATAAGAATCCATTGAAAGATCTTTGTCACCTGTCACAGATTTTTCAAAATATCACATTGAATATGACTTAAATATCAAAGGGTCTCAATGCAATTTGAGCAGAATTAACCTTTAATTTTCTCAAAAACTATACAGTAAAATATGTTGTAAATTCTCAGGGTAACAGCCAGGGACATGAGGAACAAGAATCCATTGAAAGAACTTTGTCACCTGTCACAGATTTTTCAAAATAAAATATTGAATATGACTTAAATATCAAATCTCTCAATGCAATTTGAGCAGAACTTACCTTTAAATTTCTCAAAAACTATACAGTAAAATCTGCTGAAAAGTCTCAGGGTAACAGCCAGGGACATGATGAACAGGAATCAATTGAAAGATATTTGTCACCTGTCACAGATTCCTAAAAATAATATATTCAATATGACCAAAATATCAAAGCTCTCATTGAAATGTGAGCAGACTTAAACTTGAATTATCTCAAAAAGTTTTCAGAAAAAAACATCTTAAAATGTAAAGGGCTATTATACTTGTAATTAAATTTTGATTTTATTTTCATTTCATATTCAATAACAATTTCTCGAAAATACGCGGCCGTATTCTTCCTTTTTGGACGCTCCAAGCACCCGTACCGTAAATACTTCTATAAACGCGCATCATATTTTGAGAGGCGGCTGGCTTGACCGGCGTTTTGCAAAAGACGGCTCACTTGACCGCAGTGCAGTTCCTCAGTTTTCATGTAGCCTACTTTGAGTGTCCAGTTCTCCTTCTACTCGGCTGACACTGACAGGCAAAATGTTTCTCTTGACTTTGTTTTCAGCAACCACTTGGACTTTGCTGGCACTGTGTTTTACCCTACTGATGCTGTGAGTAACTGTCTCATTGTGTTGTTAGCGATTTTGTAAGTTGTTGACACTGGCGGTTGTTTATTGTAACATTTAAAAAAATGTTTTTATCATACAGGTATGGCATTTGGCCATTTAGGATTTTCAAAAAAATGGGAGTACGCGGACCAACGCCAATGCCTTTTATTGGAACAATGCATAACATGATAAAGGTAGGAAGACACACCACTAACAAGATCTTAGACACTAATAGGCTATAAGCAGCCTACTAAACTAATGTGAAAAAAATGATAGTGTTTTAAATGAACGTTTTTTGAGTAAAATTGATGGCAATGAAACACAATCCAACATTGTTGTTGACATGCCTGAAGCTATGTATTTGTTCAGAAAGTGGAGACTGTTTGACGATTGAACATCTAAACATTTAAATACATTTCATGAATTTTCTTGTAGGGTATGGCTACCTTCGACCGTCAGTGCCATACCAAATACGGGGATGTGTGGGGGTGAGTTTTGACTATAAAAAGGCTAATAAATTGGGATTTCTGTGATGGACTGCACAAACGCACGGAGGTAATTTCGGTAGTATAGTGAGTCATCATGACATGACAAAGGGACGACATGAAGCCCCCTGTCCCTTTGCCTTTCTACTCTTATTTTTTCCATCCCATTCTCTTTTGGTCAGTGGTTATTTTTTATGAATCCATTTAGAAGTTAGAGAAACGTGTTGGTGAACACAACAGGCTCAGTAGAGGCTGGTAATCCAAAGAGTAGCCTTTAAAATAGGCTGTGTTTACGTTTAGAAAAAGCATAATTTTAGTGTTATATTTTAACCTGAATGCCACCAGTAGCTATATCCACCAATTAAATTAAGTAAGTACAGTAGAAAGATAAATACTTGCCCAGGAATTATAAAAGAAGTACCTCAAAAGTGTACTTATTTAACTTGGATAGTTACTGGACAGGAGGAGGTGCTGGAGTTTGAAGAATTTACAGGCTAGATTGTTAAAACAAGCTTAAAATTAGGCTAGCTGTCTTTTCTTGGCCTGAGTTCTGTTACTATTTCTAGCCTTTTCTTTAAGTATTGAAGTCAACTTTTATTTTTACTAGGTGGACTTTTTAGGTTATTTTTGAAATAACAAGAATTTATATTACTTCAACGGCGAGGCTTAGACAAGGGGCATGGGTAAAAGGGATTTATTACATACAATTGAAATAATGCACAGGACTCCTGGGGCACAATGGCACTGTAGGTAATCTTGTGCTCGTGGAGTGAGGCTGGGCAGTTGTGGAGGTGCTGAGGCTTGCTGGACAGAGGCACTGGTGAAAGAGGGAAACACAGGGTTAGATCACTGGCAAAACATTAGGAAAACTAGAGATACGTGCATGCATTAGAGAGTCCAGATACTGCTGAAGTAGCAGGCAAGACTGGCAACCAGATAGCTTTTTAGTAGGAGTAAATCAGCAGCTGTTTATTGCACCTGATGAGCCTAACATGCACCTCAACCTCTGCAGCAAAACATGAAGCACAGAAAAACAACAAAACTCCAGCCCAAAGCTAAACACCCCTGAATTAACACACAACACTAAATAATGAGACCCACACTAGCAATTAAACCAAAATAAACAAAAAGAGTCCCAACCATGACAATTGACAAGAACCATACAAATATGATCAAATTACTTTTTAAATTCATGACTTGTGTTGGTCGCTGATGGCCTAGCTCTTAGGTCGTGCCCAATTTACAGGGGCTATAAACTTCAATGAAGGCAGCCAGGGTCGAAGTCCAACCTGTGGCCTCTGTCATGACATTCCCCACTGTCTCTCTTGATTTTCTACTCTATCCACAGTCATAGCCAAATAAAGGCAAAAGCCCAAAAGTAATTCTTTAAAAAAAATCATGAAATCATGACATTTTTAGTTAACTCTACTGTCTAAAGGTATAATTTAAAAATTTAGGTTTAGGTTGTACATATTTAATTCTGTATTTGAGCTCACTTGGATGTTTAAAAACATACTCTTGTTTAATCACAGTTGTTTTTTTAAATTCAGATTGTATGATGGACGAACACCGATGTTAATGGTATCAGACCCTGAGATTATAAAAACTGTGTTGGTGAAGGAATGCTACTCAGTGTTTACCAACCGCAGGGTAAGGAACCTCTCTTTTTGTATACTGTATGTTGTAAACCAGAGTTTTATATATTAATTAGTCAGTGTTGATAACAAGTCAGTGTTGTTTTGGGTATTTATCAAATTATTTAACTGGATAATTCCATGAAGCACTCTGCAGTGTAGGGAATACTGACAAAACACAGGACCCTGATGCAAGTATAGCAAATGTGGAAAAATATCTCCCACTGTCACCATGTAGTAAATTAGGTTTCATTGAACCTGCTATCTCTTGTGTAGCTCCTAAATACTGAAGTTCAAATTTTATTTTTAAACTAGCTGTAAGATCAAATGAAGTTCAGTTCATGCGTTGTTTGATGACTCAGCACTGTGCAGACAATTTCAGGTCTAAGAAAGAGCAATGATGCAGGTGTCAAACCCTTCAAAAATGGAAGCCTTTAGTGTAATAAACTCCAATAATTTTTACAGGAAAATCCAGTGGCAGGACCTTTAGAGGATGCAGTATTTTCAGTCAAAGACGAAAGGTGGAAAAGAATTCGGAGCACCTTATCACCGTGCTTCACCAGTGGAAGACTGAAACAGGTTAGTCTCATCTAATCACTTCTGCTATCTCTCTTTTATGACCTAGTCCCATGTCAGACTCAGTGATAGAAATAAATATGTTAAGTTCATTGTCAGTATTACACAACTCTTCTGTTTTGAAGGTTTTTCCCATCGTTGCTCGTTATGCAGACCGACTTGTTGAAAAAGTTGGACAAAAACATTTGGATGAGCCAGTCGACATCAAACAGTATGTTCATCATTATTTATTATTTCATGTTTATTTGTGTATGGACATGTATGTAACATGGAAATCAATGTCACACATCACAGCATGTATATCCAAAGCTAATTTGTAATTCCCCTCCCTATTAAAAGTTTTAATATGCATTAAGGTCAACTATAAATACACAAGAGGCTGTATAAAGGACAAAGTACACAATAACTATGTAGAGTAACAACACATATACACACTTAGCAAGACCATACAGACTGTACAATACAAGATAAAATCTTTAATATCACTCACAGAAAAGACACTAGTTATATATTGAGTCATAGACTTCAGTTCTCCAAGTTGCTATTGCCTATTTTTCAGTAAGAGATTTAACACAGGCATCAGTTCGAACAGCACACAAATGGAGGGCAGAGGAAGCAGTTGACCAGGCTCTCAGTCAGCTACAGCATCAGGAGATAGTCAGTGGTAGCAGCAGGGCAAGGCAGGGCTTGGGCTGGGACCAGGATCCAAGATGTGGTCTAAAGCCACAAAGAAAAAAAGGAAGATCTGGTGGTCTCAGAAGTGATCCCTGAGACTCACAAGATTAAAGCTGAGAACCGGAGGCAGCAAGGGAGGTGGACAAATTGGGAGGCAGTCACCAACAAGGCCCTTACCTGGGCTGACATGTGGAAGATTCCACAGGCAAGACTGAGCTTCTTCATCAGGTCCACGAATAACACCCTACCAAGCCCCCAGAATGTACATCTCTGGTATGGCTCTGAAACAAACTGCAGTCTCTGTGATGCCCACAATCCCAACTTGCAACACATTCTAACTGGCTGCAAATTAGCCTTGACCCAGGGCCGGTACAGATGGCGCCATGACCAAGTGTTAAAAAAACTGGCAGAGGTGTTGGAGGAACGTAGGCTCGAAGCCAACAGAACCAGCCATTCAGCCTCCAAATCATGAATATGCTTCATCAGGCAAGGATCAGGGTCAGCTGAAGTTTCCCGAGAAATAGCCACAACTTTCCTATGGCCAGACATCATCTTGTGTCCCATCTCTGCCAAGACAGTAATCATGGCAGAGCACAGAGTACCATGGGAAGAGGCAGTTGAGGCAGCTTTCGAGAGAAAAAAGGAGAAGTACATCGAATTTGCTGCAGCATGCACAGAAGCAGGGTGGAAGGCGTACACCTACCCTGTGGAAGTCAGATGCAGAGGATTTGTTGGAAAATCCACTCACCAGCTATTGAAAACTCTCAGAGTCCACGGTCACTAGCGGAGGTGCGACAGGCAGAAATGCCCTGCAGGTGACGAACACCTGTGCTTCCATCTAACACCATAAAAAAAGAAAGACCAGATCCTTCATGAAAAAATAACTGAACCTCATTAAAAACTGTTCCAGTTTAATTGTAAAATATCCCAATTCAAGATCCAGATGGAGTTCTGCAGATGAGATTTTCCCTGATTTAGGCTGTTTCATTTAAATATCTGGAGAGTCAGGTTATTTCCAGCATTTCTAGATGAGGTTAAGATCTGTAATTGAACAAAATGATCAAAAGCTCAAAAGAACCGCCAGAGGGGTGTCAGAGACTTGGGACCCCCACTATCCTGGAAGGTGGTTAAGGCATATAACGTAGCGCCAAGCAACGTAGGCCTATCCAAACTCACCAAGATCCTTACTCAACTTGTCAAACAACCTTTAAATGTGTGATTGTGCTGTGTTCTATTAATGTGTGGTTTATATGTTGTTGTTATGACCTGAGTGTAAAGTTTGTTTTTACTATGTTGTATGTATCTTTCTATTGTTACTTATATACAATGTCTTTGAGTTATTGAAAAGCGCTTTATAAGTCAAATGTATGAAAACTTTACATTTTATTTCTTTAGAAAATGGCAGTGCTTTAGTCATACGGGCGTTCTGCCCTTAAATGTAATGGTAATTGCACATCATCATAAATGACTTGGTTGTTGCTGCTTGTTACCCATAGCTTTGATCACAAATAGAATCTAAAATCATAGACCAGGAATCTTCGATCATGAAATGTTAGGCAGTCTCTCATCAGTTTGAATGACCTAAGTTTGCTTTTGCAACCTTAGTTTCACATTTTTACAGGCCTCATTTAAATTTCAAACTTGAATCTCTCTATGAGGCTATCATGTTTTACTTCCAAAAACTGATCAAAATGCAGTATATTGTTCTTGTTTCAACTCTTTATTTTTATTGAGGACTGAACCTTTGGTGACAAGAAATTGACAAAGTTTTTGTTAAATATTAAGTGGTAGACTTGAGTTGTTCATGTTGCTATTACCTATTACCAAAATGACAGCTGTGTTGAAACTGACAGTCTTCTCCCAGATACATACAGTATATGACAGCATCATCAGCATACAACATAACCTGAAAATCGAAAATTGTGGCTTATGTATTAATAATAAGGTGTTTGTCAGAGAGACAGTGAACGTGGTAGCATTTAATCCATGTTATGTTCTAAAAGAGCCCTCTCTCTCTCTATTTTGTTTTTGTAGATTCATGGCACCTTACAGTTTGGACGTTATTACCAGTGTGTCTTTCGGTGTTGAGGCAGACTCCATTAACAATCCAGAGGATCCACTTATTGTTAATCTCAAAAAGATTCTAAACTTTAAAGTTTGGCCAATACTTCTATCAGGTATGTATTTCTTCAACTTTGTTAGAGGCAGAGACAATGGGCCTCATTCACTAACAGTGTGTACGCACAAATATGTGCTTAAACCATGCGTATGAACGTTTGAAGCACAAATCTGTGATTCATCAATATATGCTTGCTTGAATTTGTTCTACTCTGCGAACACAATTTAGAACCTCCTGAGACCATGCGTACGCACAAATGATTGACCAGCTTTCTCAGAAAATGTTAACATACACTCTTAACTAAATGCATGACATATTAAACATACATTCAGTAAAAAATAATATGTATATAAATGTATTTTTTATTTTTGAAAAGAAAAGAATTAAAAACGTAAATTAACTAATGAATTGGCTAAATGTATTAAGTCATCATGAAATGTATGCCTTTTCATCCTTTTATCTAAATTTTTGAATCTAATCGTGGACCACTACCACTAATGCTGCCATGAAATATCGCATCTGTTACCAAAACCAGCTGATTAATTGGAGGCTTTTTAAGAGCATGAAGGGAACATACATGATTGTGATTTACGTCTCAAAGTGTAAAGATCCAGCCTTGCTGAAAGATATTGCAGCCGGTGCCTTCAGAAGAGAGCACATCAGACCGACATTCACAACATGTTGGAAGAGTGTGACGAGTGACTGATCAGCTGATTCCGACTGCCAATGCATGTACAGAATTGCTGCAACTATATGTGGACACAGCGCTCTTTTTTACCTTTTGGGGCCATCTCTTGCAACTTCTACGTGTCTCCACCTCACCGATATCGTCCTGATACACCAATTGGATGTCCTTATATGGAGAGATAGGGGTGTGGTAGTATGCTGATTGCAGGTTGCGGGCACGCGCCTGACGATTTAGAATGATTCTGATTCACTAATATACGCATGGTGGTGAGAACAAAATTGGCTGGTACGCACGTGTCATGAATCTGACGGTGATTTTGCGTATGCACTTATCTTATGAGAGTAAGAGTAAGAACATTTCTACACACATATTAGTAAATGAGGCCCAATTTGATTATTTGAACATCTTCGCACCACAATAATGCAAATTTTGGTTAACAACCCTGTGGTCTTTTTCCAGCTGTGTTTCCCTTTGGTGCCCGTCTGTTGAAACTCCTAGATATTGAAATGATGCCCAGACTCAGTGTTGATTATTTCTACAACATCATCAAGAGATTTAAAGACCAGCATCAGTCTGAAGAATCAGTAAGCCTTCCATATGTAATGTGTTAACAAAATTGCGGGCAATTATAGGAATTGCTTGACATTTTTGGAAATATTTTGGGTAATGTGATTTTCAAAGTTGGGTTTCATATTGGACTTAATTGTGATTGCTTCACTGAATAGGCTGCCAGCCGCACTGAATGAGCTTTTGCACCTCTGTGGATGTTCGGGTGGGGCACAGCAGCAGCGCGTGCTGCTTCCTGCAAAACTTCCTGTTGCCCGAGGATTTCGCTGTGACTTTTCAGAAAATTCCAATGACAGAAGTGTTCAGGGCAGTCTTTACAAGTGCATAACATTTAGTCCAGACATGATTATGTCCAGCCAAGTTATTAACTATTAAAATTTTCCTGCATCACTGTAGGACACGCCCTCTGAGTAACAGATTTTTCTGAATGCTTTAAATTTAAATCTCTGTCTATTATCCTCCTCATTAGATGTAAACACAAACAACTTCTGTACATTTTCAGGTAATGATCTATTTCTGGCTTTAAACATTACTAATAATGTTTTCAAATGAACTAGATCTTGAAATTTCAACACATGAGCTGATAAACAGTCTTTTAGTATGTTTTCTAACGTTCCCCATGTTTGTATGTCTGATCTCTTTTTTCTGTAACACATTCAAAGGTTTAGTGTTAGTCACATACAGTACGTGTTGCCCCATACCTAAGTGCAATAAGTAAAATATGAAAGAATAATTGAACTATACAATATATAGAGAGAAGCAGAATCCAAACTGTCCTTTGCTCGGTTAAAAACACCAATACATTTACACACTTTATATATTCTGTGTGGTTTCCACATCAGTTTTTAATCGATTATGACTCCCAGAAATGTATCTTCAGACACTTTTTAAATCTGAACATTGTTTACTATGCTGATTTGTTCCTCCTTTTTTCTATTTCCAAACATCATAAATTTAGTTTTATTCCATTACAACGGTAATATATTTTAATCAAACCAACTCTTGAGTTTGTCCATTTCACACACTATAGCCACTGTAACAGACTTCAAATCCTTTCCTGAACAAAAAAGATTTGTGTCAACAAACAAAAGAAATTGCAAAATGCTAGAATTTTGACAAATGTCATTAATACACAGATTAAACAATTTTCGGCCCAACACTGACCCTTGTGGGACTCCAAACATAACTTTTTTAAACTCTGAGTCAAAACCAGCAAACTGTACAAACTGCTTTCTATTTTCCAAATAACATTTTCAACCATTCATGTGTATGTCCCCTAATTCCATATTTTAGCATTTTGGATACTTGCAAATCGTGGTCTATGGTGTCAAATGCACTTTTTTAAATCAATAAATACCCCGACTGTGTAATGCTTGCTTTCTATGGCTGCTGTGATTTCTTCTATTAATTCTAAAGATGCATTTCTATTTGTTCTAAATCCATACTGTTTCTCACTTACATGTATTAGTGTATTAGTTTATTTTTTTCTATAATTAATGTTGAACCTTTTTTGTATTGTTCTAGCTCCGAGCAGACTTCCTGCAGGTGATGATTCAAAACGAGATACCAGATTCAGAGACAAAGAATGAACAAGAGCAGCCAAGTAAAGGTATTCTCGCCTTATCTCAATTTCTATGAATCATGAAGGTCACTTAAGCAAAATTGTCAAAAGTTTTTCTTCTTAAATTTAAGAAATGGCAGCTTTTCTCTGTTTTATATAATTACAAATTAAATATATGTGTGCTTTAGATTTAACATTCTGATTTGAAACATACCCTTCAACTTATTAAGTCTTGTTTTTCTTTTTAATTTCGTAGATTAAGAACTAGTTATGTGTTAGATTAAGTTTGAAATCATGGAATTTAATCCTTGTCTGCAAAGACTTTCAGCCTCCAAAACCACAACCTGATACATCTGTCCTGTATGTATTTGAGCTTAAGAGCAAATGCCCTGTTTGTGTTTGGAGGGAAATGAAATGTCAGAATGGCTTTGGAACATAGTTTTCTAGCTGTATTTTTGTTTTATAGGTTTGACTGAAACTGAGATACTTGCCCAGGCTTTCCTCTTCATCTTTGGTAGCTATGATACCACAAGTAACACTCTCAGTTACATCCTTTACAACCTGGCCATCAACCCTGATGCCATGCAGACCTTGCAGGAAGAAATTGATACCAGCTTACCCAAAGATGTAACATCATGGTCATGTGATTCATTACCAATTTTTAAATAGCTCACACAATGTTTGTTTGATGGCTCCTTATCCTTTTTCCCTCAAGGCTCCCATATCGTATGAGGATCTGATCAATCTAGAGTACCTGGACCATGTTATTAATGAGTCAATGCGCATGCTTCCTACTGCACCACGGCTTGAGAGGGTGTGTAAAAAACCTGTCCAGGTCCACGGCCTCAACATCCCTGAAGGAGCCATTGTTGGCATTCCTGTGCACATTTTACACATGGACCCACGATTTTGGAGTTCACCTGAGAAGTTCAGACCAGAGAGGTAAGTGTATGATAAGCCCAGACACCAAGAGAGAGGACGCCAGATACATACCAAAACATTTTTTAGGCTGTTGTATTCTTCTGTGTTACTAAGGTTAGGATAGGCCTGCGTGGCTTGGTGCTACGTCATTTGCCTTAACCACCTTCCAGGATAGTGGGGGTCCCAAGTCTCAGGCACCCCTCTAGCAAACTTTGGGAACCCCTGTGATAAGCTACCCTTCTTCACATTAATAGAACAAAAAAGGCAAGAGGACATGAGCACGAGTGCTTCTGTCTCTCCTGGACCTAACTTTTGTAAAAGTATTCAAGTTGTTCTTTGATACGGTGCGGTACTGTCTGGTACAGTACACTTTGTTGTTGTCCCCTGAGGGTAATTTGTCTTGGACTCAAACTGAAATGATTTCCACATTAAGGAGTCTCTTTTGTAATCTCAATAAATGAAAAAACTATAAATTTAATGACGCACACAACAATCATTTGGACCTTTGGAAACAGGCAAAATTATAAACTTGACATCTACAGCTTCATCAAATCTCACAGTTAGGCCCACTCAACTGTTAAATACATGGTTATTGCAGCTGCAGAAAATATGAATTAATATTTTCCACGTCATCAGGCCACTCTTCAGTGCTGTGCTTGCTGGTGGCTTTGGGCCTGACTTTAAATACTACATCTAATATTTCTGTGTATGATGTTTTTTTCTGACACACACTTGTTTAAACATGAATCTCTCTGGATCTCTCAGTTGTCTTGGTGATCTTTAGAGCCCCTGTTTGTGTTTGTGTTTGTGTGTGTGTATGTGTGCAGGTTCAGTAAAGACAGCGGTGAGGAAGTGAACCCATACGCATTCATGCCGTTTGGGCTCGGTCCTCGTAATTGCGTCGGGATGCGTTACGCCATCCTCACTCTGAAGTTGGTTCTTGTCCGTCTCCTGCAGAGTTACTCTTTGGAAACATGCAAAGACACTATGGTAAGAGTTTAGTCACATGTGCACTCAGACTGTCATTTACCGTTGTCTCTTTGTCTCTCTTCTATAACTTACTTTTTTTCCTTTAGATTCCTTTGGAGTTTAACTGGATGTTTCTGCCAAAAAAGCCAGTAAAGCTCAGTTTTGTCCCCAGACAACAGTAGTTCAAGACAGAGCATCGCCAAACATACCAATATTTCTGAATTCCTGTTATACTCAAAATACAGTATGGATTGTTTTTTTTTCTTTGTTTAAAATCAAATGTAACTCTCTTATTCCCATGTTTGTTTCTTTTGATAATATACAGTAGGTCTGTATGATTTTCCTTAAATCAGTTAATGATGAACCTTGAGTGCCTTTTGTAATAAATTAACGTTGATGGATCACATGACAAACGCACAATGTGATCTAACAAAAAGTTTTTCTGTCTAACACAAGTTTCCATTTAAATAAAGCAATAAATTGTTTATCTAATAATTGTATAGTAGCTTGCTGTAAAATGTTTAATTGCCATATAATGGAAAACCAAAAATTACTAGTGAACAAAATGTCTATCTATCTATCTATCTTTCTTATTCCCATGTTTGTTTCTTTTGATTATACAGTAGGTCTGTATGATTTTCCTTAAATCAGTTAATGATGAGTGTCTTTTGTAACAAATGAAAGTTGATGGATAACCTGTGGACCTGTGTAATAACTAGACTACTGGACTCCTTCAAGATTCAGTCATAATAAATCTGACATTTGCAAGAAAATTGCAAAAACTGTGTCTTTTCTTCCTTGTTTTTGAATTTAATAGCATTGTGACAGACGATGTATCTCGCATTTGAATTAAGCATTATAACTTATATAACTCAATATACTGCAACAGTAACTGACCCGAGTGATGGTTGTCACTCTATCATTGATGTGCATTTGTCTTCCTCTAGTGGCTTTCCTTTGAAAATAGCCTCAACAGAAGTAAATCTCACACTAGCATAGCTGATATATGTATTTATTTAACAATAAAGACAAAGAATAGGAGTCGAGGGTTTTTATACTTTTCTTTATGAACTTTACAACAGGATATGAATCAGCTCCTCTCTGAAGTCTAATTGAAAGACCTCAGGTGTTATTGGAGACCATAAAAAGAAGCCTAAAGGAGGATAAGTATTTGGCGCATGCTCACTAGGGGGCCAGACCTTCATAATTTAGTTTCTCCATGTCTGATTGATGTGTAATGGGCCCTTTACCCTTTCAAGCTTAACAATTATCAAAGCATCAAGTGTTGTTTTCACAGCTTTTTTTTTCTGTCCAACACAAGTTTCTTTTTAAATAAAGCAATAAATGGTGTATCTTATAATTGAGAAGCTTGCTGTAACATGTTCAACTGCCATATAATGGGAAGAAAATTACCTTAGATTTACTTTGAGCAAATTGTGATTCAATTAGGAGATTATTGTCTTAATACACGACAAGTAAAACACTGTATGTCATGTATGTTAATTTAGCTGCCTTAGCTGTAACCTAACGTTACAGACAAGGGCAGCTTGAATTTGGTTTTATTTTATACATCGTATATGTACACCTTACCTCACTTTCTGTCTCTGAGAAATAAGGTTCACAATCAGAAACGATGAGAAAAAAGACAAACAACTGTTATTTCTTGCTATCCATAATGACAGCCAATCGTAACAAACAGGAACATCTGGAAACAGGTTACAGTGCTTCACATAGCCTACTAAAGTATTAAATTGTAAGTTACTGACTGTGAAGGGTAACTATTGTGTATTTAAATTCGGAAATAATTTAGTTAAACTTCTTCCTGATTATATTTAGCGTAGCAGTATGCTGCATATGTGTTTACAGTAGGTTGTTCACTTGGGATATTACAGGTGTGTTCATGTGCTCTTAATGTGGAAAAATATAGACACCAAAAAATATTTCTTATATTGTGGTGCCCAAGGAGCTAAGTAAAACACGGAAAGTTGTCGATATTCATTTTTGTTGGTGTTCATATTTTGCTCCAGAGTTGATGCTGCGCGAATAAGTTGCATAACATAATCTCAATCAAAGATTATGTAACGGTCTTGTAAATGTTTGCAATACAAAAGTATGTCTAGAGTTCAAGTTGGGTTGTTAGTGTTTGAAGTTCCACCCACGTAGATAACATTAACAGCAGCCACTGGTCCTTTCTGTATTAAACAATATTTTTTCCAGCTTTGAGCCCCTCCCACTGAAGGGCATAACATGTTGCTTGTTTTTCATTCCCTCAGTTTTCATGTAGCCTACTTTGAGTGTCCGGTTCTCCTTCTACTTGGCTGACACTGACAGGCAAAATGTTTCTCTTTACTTTGTTTTCAGCAACCACTTGGACTTTGCTGGCACTGTGTTTTACCCTACTGATGCTGTGAGTAACTGTCTCATTGAGTTGTTAGCGATTTTGTAAGGCTTTTCCACTGGCGGTTGTTTATTGTAACTTGCAGTCTATGGTTGTAACATTTAAAAATCTTTATCATACAGGTATGGCATTTGGCCATTCAGGGTTTTCAAAAAAATGGGAGTACGCGGACCAAGGCCAATGCCTTTTATTGGAACAATGCATAACATGATAAAGGTAGGAAGACACACCATTAACAAGCATGTAGACACTAATAGGCTATAAGAAGCCTACTAAACTAATGTGAAAAAAATGAATGTATGTTTAGTAAAAGTGATGGCAATAAAACACATTTTCATCAAAACACAATCCAACACTGTTGTTGACATGCCTGAAACTATGTCTTTGTTTAGTTATAAGACTATCTGTTGGACGATCGAACCTGTAAACATTTCAACACATTTCATGAAACTTCTTGCAGGGTATGGCTACCTTTGACCGTGAGTGCCATGCCAAATACGGGGATGTGTGGGGGTGAGTTTTAACCTAATATATAAAAGGGACATGAATTGGGATTTCTGTGTTGGACTGCTCAAACGCATGTAAGGCCTGGAGGTGATGTCGGTGTTGGGAGAATAATTCTGAGTAGTCTCTAGTGAGTCATCATGACATGATAAAGGGACGACAAGCAACCCCCTGTCTTTTTATTTTTCTACTCTTATTTTTTAAACATCCCTTTCTCTTTTGGTCAGTGGTTATTCAATGAATCCATTTAGAAGTTAGAGAAACGTGTTGGTGAACACAACAGGCTCAGTAGAGGGTGGTAAGCCAAAGAGTGGCCTTTAAAATAGGCTGTGTTTACGTTTAGAAAAAGCATAATTTTAGTGTTTTATTTTAATCTAAACGTCACCAGTAGCTATATCAACCAATAAAATGAAGTATAAGATTAATATTAGCCCAGGAAGTATAAAAATACTTCAAAAGTGTACTTATTTAACTTGGACAGTTACTGTACCTTCACAGAAGGACATGCTGGAGTTTGAAGAATTTACAGGCTAGATTGTTCAAACGAGCTTAAAATTAGGCTAGCTGTTTTTTTTGTTTTTTTTGTGTGACATTTTTGAAATAACAAGAACTGATATTAATCCAAAAGCAAGGCTTAAACGAGGGGCATGGGTAAAAGGGATTTATTACATACAATTGAAATAATGTTCAGGAATCCTGGGGCACAATGGCGCTGTAGTTAATTTTGTGCTCGTGGAGTGAGGCTGGGCAGTTGTGGAGGTGCTGAGGCTTGCTGGACAGAGGCACTGGTGAAAGAGGGAAACAGTGGGTTAGATCACTGGCAAAACATTAGGAAAACTTGAGATACGTGCATGCATTAGAGAGTCCAGATACTGCTGAAGTAGCAGGCAAGACTGGCAACCAGATAGCTTTTTAGAAGGAGTAAATCAGCAGCTGTTTATTGCACCTGATGAGCCTAACAAGCACCTCAACCTCTGCAGCAAAACATGAAGAACAGAAAAACAACAAAACTCCAGCCCAAAGCTAAACACCCCTGAATTAACACACAACACTAAATAATGAGACCCACACTAGCAATTAAACCAAAATAAACAAAAAGAGTCCCAACCATGACAATTGAGAAGAACCATACAAATATGATCAAATTACTTTTTAAATTCATGACTTGTGTTGGTCGCTGATGGCCTAGCTCTTAGGTCGTGCCCAATTTACAGGGGCTATAAACTTCAATGAAGGCAGCCAGGGTCGAAGTCCAACCTGTGGCTATTTTCTGTCATGTCATTCCCCATTCTTTCTCTAATGATTTTCTACTCTATCCACAGTCCTATTCAAATAAAGGCAAAAGCCCAAAACTTATTCTTAAAAACAATCACTGTACTGTCTAAAGGTATCATTTTAAAATTTAGGTTTAGGTTGTACAGATTTAATTCTGTATTTGAGCTCACTTGGATGTTTAAAACATACTCTTGTTTAATCCCAGTTGTTTTTTTAAATTCAGATTGTATGAAGGACGGTCACCGATGTTAATGGTATCAGACCCTGAGATTATAAAAACTGTGATGGTGAAGGAGTGCTACTCAGTGTTTACCAACCACAGGGTAAGAAACCTCTCTTTTTGTACATGTTGCAAACCAGAGCATTTCATTTTAGTCAGTGTTGTTATCAAATTACATAACTGGATAATCCCATGAAGCACTCTGCAGTGTTGGGAATACTGACAAAACACAGGACCCTGATGCAAGTATAGCAAATGTGGAAAAATACCTCCCACTGTCACCATGTAGGAAATTAGGTTTCATTGAACCTGCTATCTCTTGTGTAGCTCCTAAATACTGAAGTTCAAATTGTATTTTAAAACTAGCTGTAAGATCAAATGAAGTTCAGTTCATGCGTTGTTTGATGACTCAGCACTGTGCAGACAATTTCAGGTCTAAGAAAGAGCAATGATGCAGGTGTCAAACCCTTCAAAAATGGAAGCCTTTAGTGTATTTGTTACGGCCCCAGCCACACCCACTCTCCTGTGTTTGTGACTGACCTCTGTTTTGGAGTGTTTGTGTGTGAATGTATCCTCCAGGCCTGATTTTGTTCACTTGTGCTGCCTGCTGGAAAAGCTTGATTGGAACACGACTGCAAGAGGCAATTAACCAATCAGATGACAGCCCTGCAGCCACACCTCTTTTAAGAAACTTGGTCAGCCAGCAGTCAGGGCGCAGCTCTGTTGGTTTTAAGCTCGCCACTGTGCCTCTACTCTAACTCCAATAATTTTTACAGGAAAATCCAGTGGCAGGAGCTTTAGAGGATGCAGTATTTGTAGTCAAAGACGAAAGGTGGAAAAGAATTCGGAGCACTTTATCACCATGCTTCACCAGTGGAAGACTGAAACAGGTTAGTCTCATATCTAACCACTTCTGCTATCTCTCTTTTATGACCTAGTCCCATGTCAGACTCAGTGATAGAAATAAATATGTTAAGTTCATTGTCAGTATTACACAACTCTTTGTTTTGAAGGTTTTTCCCATCGTTGCTCGTTATGCAGACCGACTTATTGAAAAAGTTGGACAAAAACATTTGGATGAGCCAGTCGAAATCAAACAGTATGTTCATCATTATTTATTATTTCATGTTTATTTGTGTATGGACATGTATGTAACATGGAAATCAATGTCACACATTACAGCATGTATATCCAAAGCTAATTTGTAATTCCCCTCCCTATTAAAAGTTTTAATATGCATTAAGCTCAACTATAAATACACAAGAGGCTGTATAAAGGACAAAGTACACAATGACTATGTAGAGTAACAACACATATAAAAACTTAGCGAGACCATACAGACTGTACAATACAAGATAAAATCTATAATATCACTCACAGAAAAGACACTAGTTATATATTGAGTCGTAGACTTCAGTTCTCCAAGTTGCTATTGCCTATTACCAAAATGACAGCTGTGTTGAAACTGACAGTCTGGTTCTTTCAGATACATAAAGTATATGACAGCATCATCAGCATAAAACATAACCTGAAAATCTGAAATTGTGGCTTATGTATTATTTGCAAGTTTAATAATAAGGTGTTTGTCAGAGAGATATTGAACGTGGTAGCATTTAATCCATGTTATGTTCTAAAAGAACTCTCTCTCTCTCTCTATTTTGTTTTTGTAGATTCATGGCACCTTACAGTTTGGACGTTATTTCTAGTGTGTCTTTCGGTGTTGAGACAGACTCCATTAACAATCCAGAGGATCCAATTGTTGTTCATCTCAAAAAGCTTGTAAACTTTAAATTTTGGCCAATACTTCTATCAGGTATGCATTTCTTCAACTTTGTCAGAGGCAGAGACAATTTGATTATTTGAGCCTCTTTGCACCACAATAATGCAAAGTTTGGTTAACAACCCTGTGGTCTTTTTTCAGCTGTGTTTCCCTTTGGTGCCCGTCTGTTGAAACTCCTAGATATTGAAATGTTGCCCAGACCCAGTGTTGATTATTTCTACAACATCATCAAGAGATTAAAAGACCAGCGTCAGTCTGAAGAATCAGTAAGCCTTCCTATGTAATGTGTTAACAAAATTGCAGGGAATTATAGGAATTGCTTGACATTTTTGGAAATATTTTGGGAAATGTGATTTTCAAAGTTGTGCTTAATATTGGACTTAATTGGGATTGCTTCACTGAATAGGCTGCCAGCAGGACTGAATTTAGTGCAGACATGATTATGTCCAGCCAAGTTATTAACTATTTACGTTTTCATGATGAGTCATAATGGCGAGTTTTATATTTGCTGCATCACTATAGACACGCCCTCCGAGTAACAGATTTTTCTGAATGCTTAATCAACATCTAAAGGCTTTCCTGATACAAATTTGAGTTGGATATGTTTGACCTGCTTGGAGCAGTGACTTGTAACGTAAACTACGACATGTCCTATTTCCACCAAATGCAGGTTCTATAACTGTAACTTTGTATTGCCATATACATTTGTTGAGCCTGGGACCTTTGTAAAGTTTGTATGGAGTTGGAGCATGTACCGCCATGGCGCCACATTTTACTTTTGTAAAGAAGCCGAAGAACTTTACTTCAGTCAGTTCTCTTGTACTTGTGCGTCAAATTTTAGCTTGATCAGATGGATTACCCAGGAATAGTTTATCCATGTATGACCCCGGAATATGTAATTAAAAAAACACAAAATGTGCAGATTTATTCAAAATGACAAATTACCCATAAACCCATAGATCCATAAACCCATAAAATATAAACATTTTCACCACTTCTGACGGGTGCGCAGTTTGGGGAGTTTTGGAGAGTGTGAAAGAAAGAATGTACGATAGATAGATAGGGCCCTAAAAGCACATTTCCAGTAACGTCGAATTGTCATTAAAACCTGCTTTTGTGGAAAAAGGTGCAACTGTAAAACATAAATGCTACAAAAACATCTGTTCTTTCATATTTTAATTAATAAAACATTTCCCATTTAGTGCCAGGTTGTTTTCGATGCCATTTTTATTTAATGTTGAATGTTTTTCTGTTGTTCTAGCCCCGACCAGACTTCCTGCAGGTGATGATGCAAAACGAGATACCAGATTCAGAGACAAAGAATGAACAAGAGCAGCCAAGTAAAGGTATTCTCGCCTTATCTCAATTTCTATGAATCATGAAGGTCACTCAAGCAAAATTGTCAAAAGCTCTCAGTTTTTTTTCTAAAATTCAAAAAATGGCAGCTTTTCTCTGTTTCATATAATTACAAATTAAATATATGTGTGCTTTAGATTTAACATTCTGATTTGAAACATACCCTTCAACTTATTAATTAAATCTTGTTTTTTTCATTTTGTAGATCAAGAACTAGTTATGTGTTAGATTAAGTTTGAAATCATGATATTTAATCCTCCTCTCAGCCTCAAAAACCACAACCTGATACATCTGTCCTTTATATATTTTAGCTTAAGAGCAAATGCACTGTTTGTGTTTGGAGAGAAATTAAATGATGTTTGGTAACATTTTGTTTTATAGGTTTGACTGAAACTGAGATACTTGCCCAGGCTTTCATCTTCATCTTTGGTAGCTATGATACCACAAGTAACACTCTCAGTTTTATCCTTTACAACCTGGCCATCAACCCTGATGCCATGCAGACCTTGCAGGAAGAAATTGATGCCAACTTACCCAAAGATGTAACATCATGGTCATGTGATTCATTACCAATTTTGAAATGGCTCACACAATCTTTGTTTGATGGCTCTTTATCCTTTTTCCCTCAAGGCTCCCATATCGTATGAGGATCTGATCAATCTAGAGTACCTGGACCATGTAATTAATGAGTCAATGCGCATGCTTCCTACTGCACCACGGCTTGACAGGGTGTGTAAAAAACCTGCCCAGGTCCAAGGCCTCAACATCCCTGAAGGAACCATTGTTAGCATTCCTGTGCACATTTTACACATGGACCCACGATATTGGAGTTCACCTGAGAAGTTCAGACCAGAGAGGTAAGTGTATGATAAGCCCAGACACCAAGAGAGAGGACGCCAGATACATACCAAAAAAATAATAAGAGTTTGAACTCATTTAAAAGTTGTACATTTACCCATTATTGTAAACATTCATACAAAAGTATTTCAATATCAAATAAACCATGTCATTAAGTGTAATGAGTGTAACTAAAGTAAATGTGTAAAAAAGTTTGCACATGGCAGCAGCAATATACTGTAGGTGTCTGCTGCTCTTTAAAGATGAACACACCGTGTCACTATTAATTCCACTCAGTGCTGCAGTCTATACATGAGAATCACTTGTATTCTGCCTCCAGTCTTTCTTACAATAAATCACCAGGCCTATTTAAAAGTAATGGTTTTTAGGCTGTTGTATTCTTTTGTGTTACCAGAGTTTGGATAGGCCTAATGTGATGATGGCAACAACATAGAATACTGACTCAAAAATACTCACAAACCCCCCGGCTGAGCGTCGTTGTGTTGGAGTTCTACTAGGGGATTTCAACGCTCTCGTGGGCAACGATGAAGATACCTGAAGGGGGGTGATTGGGAGTAACGGCTTGCCCAATCTGAACATGAGTGGTGTTTTGTTGTTGAACTTCTGTGCTAGTCATGGATTGGCCGAGTGGTCCATGTTTAAAGCCTCCATTGTGGAAGCGACTGCTGTTCAGAAGACCGTAGGTGCCTGTAGTGGCAGCAACCTAAGAACCCGCTGGTGAACACCAGTGGTGAAGGAAGCCGTCAGGCTGAAGAAGGAGGCCTTTCAGGCTTGGTTTGCCCAGGGGACTCTGGAAGCAGGTATCGGGTGGCTCGGAAGATTGTGGCTTCAGTGGTTGCGGAAGCAAAAACCCGGATGTGAGAAGAGTTCACGGAGGCTTTGGAGAAGGACTTTCGGTTTGCCTCGAGGTTCTGGCAAACCGTCCAACAGCTCAGGAAGGGAATGCAGGGCTTGCCCCAGGCTGTTATCAGCAGGGGTGGAGAGCTACTAACATGGACTGGGAACATCGTTGGGCGGTGAAAGGAATAGTTTGAGGCACTCCTAAACCCAGAGAACACTTCCTCTGAAGAGGAGGCAAAGGCTGAAGATCCGGGGTAAGCCATACCACTAACCTTGGCAGAGGTCACTGAGGCACTTAGAAAGCTCCTTAGTGGCAAGGTGCCAGGTGTGGATGAGATTCGCCCCGAGATTCTTAAGAAAAAAAATGTGGTGGTTCCCATTTTCAAGAAAGGGGATCCGAGGGTGTGCTCCAATTATTGGAGTTTCACACTTCTCAGCCTTCCAGGGAAAGTTTGATCTAGGGTGCTGGAAAGGAGGCTCCCACTGATTTTCGAACCTCGAATACAGGAGGAATAATGTGGATTCCATCCTGGCCGTGGGATAGTGGACCAGCTCATTACCCTCGCAGGGCTTCTTGGGGGGCAAGGACTGCTCATCCAGTCTTACATGTGTTTTGTGGACTTGGAGAATGCTTATGACCGTGTGCCTCGGGGGATCATGTGGGGGGTATTGAGGGAATATGGGGCCCTGGGGCCGTATACGAGCCACTCTTGTCTAGCCTTGGAATGCCTCGGTTTCTCCCAGGAGGAGCTGGAAAACGTTGCTAGGGAGAGGGAAGTCTGGGTTGACTTACTGCACCTGCTACCACCACGACCCGTGCTGTGCTTGCTGGTGGCTTTGGGCCCGACTTTAAATACTACATCTAATATTTCTGTGTATGATGTTTTTTCCTGTTACACACTTGTTTAAACATGAATCTCTCTGGATCTCTCAGTGGTCTTGGTGATCTTTAGAGCCTCTCTGTTTGTATTTGTGTGTGTGTGTATGTGTGCAGGTTCAGTAAAGACAGCGGTGAGGAAGTGAACCCATATGCTTTCATGCCGTTTGGGCTCGGTCCTCGTAATTGCGTCGGGATGCGTTACGCCATCCTCACTCTGAAGATGGTTCTTGTCCGTCTCCTGCAGAGTTACTCTTTGGAAACATGCAAAGACACTATGGTAAGAGTTTATTCACATGTGCACTCAGACTGTCATTTACCGTTGTCTCTTTATCTCTCTTCTATAACTTACTTTTCTTCCTTTAGATTCCTTTGGAGTTTAACTGGATGTTTCAGCCAAAAAAGCCAGTAAAGCTCAGTTTTGTCCCAAGACAACAGTAGTTCAAGACAGAGCATCGCCAAACATACCAATATTTCTAAATTCCTGTTAAACTCAAAATACAATATGGATTGGGTTTTTTTCTTTGTTTACAATCAAATGTAACTCTCTTATTCCATGTTTGTTTCATTTAATAATGCAGTAGGTCTGTATGATTTTCCTTAAAGCACATAATGATGAACTTTTGTAATAAATGAAAGTTGATGGATCCATGACAATGCACACCTGAGTAATTCCTACCCGACTTCTTCAAGATTCAATCATAATAAATCTGACATTTGCAAGGGCAAGAGAATTGTTTTGTTTTTTACAATAAATTGATACAAATACTGGATTTGTTTTAACACATCTTGGCTTTACCTAGCTTTTCTAGCAATGTGACAAACTATATATCTTGCATTTTCCTTGTTTCAACCTTGTGTTGACAAATTAAGCAGTAGAACTTTCATTACTCAATATACTGTCAACAGTAACTGACCCAAGTGATGCTGTCGCTGTCACTGATCAACATTTGTCTCCCTCTAGTGGCTGACCTGTTTGCTTTGAAAATAACCTTATCAACAGAATTAAATCTCACACTAGCATAGCTGATAAAGGTATTTATTGAACAATAAAGACAAAGAATAGGAGTCATAGGTTTTTATACTTTTCTTTATTAACTTTACAACAGGATATAAATCAGCTCCACTCCTCTGAAGGCTCTGTGAAAGTCCACTGTGAAACAGCTGAAGTTGAAGCTGTAGTTCTTCTCAGGTATGAATGTCTGAGGTTTCCCTATCGAGGTTGACTAATGAGACATTCATTTAAAAAAAGAAGAAAATTAAATGCGGTGTGGAGTGACATCCATCTTTGGCCTCAGTTATGTTGATCTGCGGTACTTTACTGTTGAGATGAACAAAATATTAACAGCTTTTGATCTGACGTCAATGTTTTAATCCAATATAACCAATGAATATTAGCATTTGATGAGACTGAGATACATTTTCAAAAACGGACAGAAACAGAAGAAGACAATTTAAAGATATAAAAGAAAGGGAAACCTTAGTGTAACCACAAAATAGCCAGCAGAGGGCGCCTGTAAGAGCAGTGTATCTGTGTGTCAGCTTCTTTCTGTGCATTAAAAATTAATTTGAATCAAATTAAGACTTATTAAAAAACAAAAAGCAACATTAAAAATCAGGTTCAAAACACAGAGTTGAAACCTTTCACTTGACATAAATGTGCTGGTTTTTATGAGAAATGTCATTGTTGCTGTTTTGTGTTATGATTTTACACTTCTACTGTTGTGTGTATTTGTTAGAAAATATGTTTTTTTTTCTGCCAAAGCACCTAAATAATGTTACTGACATTTTTTTAAAATGTAGCCTGAGATAGAAAATTTACCAGGTCGAAAGAAACCTTTTATCCCAGAGAGGTGGTAATATCTTGCATTAAATTAAAAAACCTTGGGAACACTGCTACATTTGTTACAATTGTTCTAATGTCTCAGTATCTGTCGGTGTTTGAAGTATGGTAATTTGGCCCAGTTGGCAGGTTGTTGAAATGATTTATAATACGAGTGTGTACACAACCACACATTCTTTCACACATAGAAAATAAAAAGAGCAGCACAGGCTCGCTTATAAACATCCAGGTTGTAAACAAATGCTCTCTTTCATATCAAAGAGAGAAGTATAAAACTGTACTGCCACAGTGTGTTGTCGAACAGCTCTATGGAGTGACTACTGCATCTGAAAAAGCAACAAGAACACAAACAAAATGTGTGGTAAAAAAGTTCGAAGGATTACATTACAAAGCCTTTTGGGGTCCTGAGTTTATCAAACATATAACAGACAAAAAAGGCCATATAACGAAGAAACCGTTGAAAAGGATTAACAAACTATTTAAAGAATTTCTATCTAGATTTGACAGTTGTCCTGTGTAGTCCTGTCCTCTTCCAGCAAACAAACAAAATCTATTGTTTTCTTTATGTCCATGGCTCCTGTTGGTGACATTATGCAGCATCAGTGTTGTTGACAGGTTAATGAGTTTCATCGAGTTGCTCATCAGATAGGAAAGCAGCATTCTCTTGTACAGAGTAAAAATGATCCTTTACACATTGAAGATGATTTTAAGACTTGTCTGAGTAAATAATACTACTTAATGATTGCTGTGAGTTTGTCACACTTTAAAGGTCACATATTACACTCCTTTTTCACACGTTTAAATAAGTCTCAGAGTTCCCCAAAACATGTCTGTGAATTTTCTTGCAAAAAAATCCACTTCGAACCTGTATTTGATCATGCTTAAAAACCCCTCTATTTCAGCCCTGCTCAGAACAGGCTGTTTCTGTGTCTGTAGCTTTAAATGCGGGTGAGCTGTGTCTGACCACGCCCCTCTCTGAAAGAAAATGTGGCTTGGGCTTTCTTGCTCCATGCCCAATTGTTTATGTTGGAAAGGCAGACTCACAGGGCAGAACAATCACCTAGCTGTGGGAGTGTCACCCACCTGGGGGAGGGGTTACTGCCCTTTGTGATGTCACAAAGGGAAAATCTCCTAACAGCCTGTTTGAGCACACATTTTCGAGTAGGCAAAAGACGGAGAGGATGCACATAATTTGGGCATTTGTAGACAGACAAACGCCCCAAACACTGACACATATTAGTGTTAGAAAACTATTGTAAAGTGTATTTCGCATAATATGTGACCTTTAAATCAAACTATTATATATTTAGAGAGTAAAGCTCTAAATTAACACAAATGTCGTTGCTAACTGGGACACGTGAGGAAAATGTCTGTCAGCATGCAGGCAGATAGTGGCCGAAGAGTTATAGACAAAGTCAGATCCAACACTCTACTTCAAGTTCTCTTCAGTTTCTTCTAATGTCTATTTTGTTTTTTATATTAAATACAAATATCAAACAGGTCATGTCTTTGAATTATCTTATCAGAACCAGAATTACACGAGCAAAGATCAAAGATTTTGCTCTACACTTAAACACCATCACACTGCAGTCTGGTACAACCGCAAGTCTTGGAGCACCGGTGGGTTAAAGAAGCAGTTTGTAAGATTGAGTGGTATTATGCGTTGAGTTTGAAAATGACAACCAGCTCATGGTTCCTCAAACGCTTACTGAAGCCCCTCTCTCAAGATATATTTTGATTTGTCCATTCAGGGCTACCGTAAAAACACGTCAGTCTGTGTATGAGAGGCCCAATCCCTCTGCAGACATAGGATCTCATTCCAAGTTGACAAAAACATATTTCCAGTTTCAGGGGATAATGGACAAATTGAAACATGCTATGAAGTTAATATCTCCGCACGATGATTCCCCTTAATCTTGAACACTGGTTCTTTAAGTCCCACACTCAAAGGCACCTTGGCAAATGCTACAGAGAAAAATGTACCCTCTTCCGTTTCTGGATTTAAACCCACAACCTTCTGGTAACAAAAATGTCTTCTTAAACTGCTGCCTGCCACACAACCTTATTGTTCCAAAATAAACTTTATCACTTAATTATCTGGGAATAATCTGTTGCCATGACATCATCATTACAGTATGGGCTGATACACTTAAAAGAAAAAAAACACTGAAATGGGTCTGTTTTCTCATATCACGTGGGGTTACTCCATGATGAACAGGTAGGAACTTTAAAGCTGCTACACATAAGACTGCTGTAACAGAACGGACAAAAAAAGAGGAACACGAAAAGGACTCAGTGAAAAAAGTCACAGGATCCAAACTTATCCATGGTGTGTCAAATGACTTTCGTAAATCTAAGACACCAGTGCTGGATCTTTTTTTTTTTTGCCTGGCATTTTGCGAAAGTGAGGCTGATTGTAGTTCTAGGAGGTCCCGTCTACTGTGAGAGAAAAATACAAAAAAAAGGCTGAGGTCTTGATGCACACACAGCTTTCAGGGGGCAAAGTCTATAGATTCCAGACTCCACCTGCTGCTTACAATATTTTACCAGCTACCCATCTACAGAGGAAACATTTAACAGCCACATATCAAATGATACCAGCACCTTGCGAGTGGTACTTTCAAACTACTATGAATAAAAAGCCAGGGCTACTGTTGTAACCGTGTAGAGAGCCGTGTATGGATGTTTAATATGGAAAAGACCCGATAAGGCATTCACATTACAGCAGAAAAACTGGGTCTTTTTCTGTCAGTTGCATTGATCTGTGCAGTATAGCTTCATTAGCATTGCAACTTAAGTTGCTAGAAGTAGTATCTCAACATTTGAGATACCCAAACTGAGTTTTATAACCAAGTTCAACGCCTAAAGATGTAAATCTATCTTATATTTTGAGAGGATAATAAACAAAAAGCGGCAACGTCTGAATTTAGAGTCATTATTTTTGTAACAGAAATATTTGTTTATCCTTTAATCATCTGGTAAACCCCTAAAGGTGCAACTTCTCTTAATCAGAGCAGCTTGTAGGGGGGTCAATAAGGTTTGGAAGCTTTTGTAACGACTCGAATGTATCAAATTTGCCAAATTTAAAGGTGACTCCTTTGGCTTGGGGTCATGTTCGTAAAGTGACTCAAACTGAAAGATTAGCACCATCCACCAACTGACTGCTAGTTAAATCTGCATGTGGCTGCTTTACCTGAATAAGAAAGAAAAATGGCTTCCTTTCAGCACTGCGAGTTGCCTGGTAAAATAATGGAAGTGACTTGAGGGGAACTAGTTTGGATTTTGGGTGTGCTCTGAGAATCCAGCAGTGGCTACTGAGTGACGATCCCATTTCTGTCAACAGTAGAGGAAAACCCCTTCCTCGTCTCTGGATCACTGCAGAGATCTTGCTGACTTTCTTACCAAGAGCAGGCTGCGGTTCAGTGCCCTGCTCAAGATCACTGTGTCAGGACTTTTCCTGTAGCAGAATGCTTCATCGTTGCAGGTATTCTGTTACCTGACAGTTTTTGTGATCACAATTCCAGCCCCAAGTTTTCCCAGCAGACCTTGCAGCTTCTACCGACGGGGCTGGTGTCTGGAATGCCTGGGGAAGGAGGTGGGGCTGGAGGAGGATGAGGGTGACATCGACGCCAGGGAGGCGGTGGCAGCGGCGTCCTCCGCCTCCTCTAGCTCTCCCGCTCCGTGAAGCTCCTGGCTGACGCTTGACTGTAAGGCGGCGGGGGTCAGCCACTCTTTGGGCAGGCAGCTCTGCAGGAACGGCACGCAGGAGCTGAAGTAGGCCAGGCGGTTTACCCAGCGAGGGATCTCCCTGCCGCACAAGATCTGAGGAGAAGAGAAAAAGCAAGAGTGGGGGGGGGGGGGATAAAAGAAAGAAGTTATTATAGATGTTATTTCACAAGCTACAGATAAATAAATATCCGTAATGCAAATGCATATGTGTAACACTTTGCCTCAACGTTAACAAGCTTCAGGGGTTTGAATACATAGTTTAGCATACAACACAGGAAAGATGGCGCAACAAAAGCGCTTGCAATAACTCAAGACAGCGAACTACAGTGTGTACGTCAGTATAGAGAGAGAGATGCTTAAAGATGTTTATGTTGATGTGTGATATTTGAACTGGACTGCAAACGAATCAGAGACAAGGTGAAGAACAGTACAGGGATGCATGTACCGTCTTTAACCAACCTCATCCTGCAAGGTTTCCCATCAGCACTGCTTTGACATACAAAAGAATGATGCTTATTTGCTGGAAAAAGATGTATCATTTTGACATGGATGAATAATAAGATTCCACCTCCATGGGACTTAAGCCTTACACATGGCCTGGGGAAGTGTAAATAAAAGGGACAATTTGAGTCAATGAGCATGAATTCCATGGAGTGTCTTCTTCTTTGCTCTCCAAAACAAAATGTTTTCATGTTGGTCGGCAAATGTTTGACTTAATCCTGGTTTGTTGTCCCTGGTTTTAGTGATTTCTAGGTCGGAAGATTTCTGATAGAGTCTTCTGGGTGTTATTAAGTGTAGATGATCTTATAGGGAAAAAAAGGTCTTGCATGTGCAAATACATAACTGGAAAATACGTCTGTCCATTCTTGTCTGGGGAGACCAAAGTCAAGAATTGTAAAATGTATAGCTATCTCTGTCCCTAACAACCAGAAAAAGAAATTCCAATGTCCTACTACTTGTGTGCCTCTATTTTTTTTTTTATTGACTCATCTACTGCAAGTACCGACTTATTCTACTTGAGGATATCTGCTTGGGGGAAGACCTTTCAAGTCTCTGGTGGATTTTTCTCTCATCTCTCCTTCCCTTAACAGACGAGCTTGCAGACGCAGACTGTTGCAACACCGTCAAAGTAAAGGTCTAATTATAATCACTTAGCTCCATCAGCTCTATTACAGCAATACAAGACGAGAGGCTTCCAAGAAACTCAGTGTTTCCCAGTAAGGCTTAATTGTGCTTTTATCTGAACATTCACCAAAGCTGCTGATCTTCTGTTTTTTTAAGTTTGGATTTAAATCTTTTTATTGAGGAGGCAGTTATAAAGCATTCAAAATGACAGATATTCTGTTTTTTAAGTTTCATGAGGACACACAGGCAGTTGATCTATTTTTCTAAGGTTTATTTTGGGGGTTTTCATGCCTTTATTTTAGAGATAGGACAGTGGATAGAGTCTGAAATCAGGGAGAGAGAGAGAGAGAGAGAGAGAGAGAGAGAGAGAGAGAGAGAGAGAGAGAGAGAGAGAGTGAGGAATGACATGCAGGAAAGGAGCCATCAAGTTGGCTTGGAGAACTACAGCCTCTGTACATGGGGCTCACGCAATAACCACTAGGCCACTGCCACCCCAGTTGATTTAGATTTTAACTGCAAAATTTCTTACAAGAATTTAATCTAACTCACTAGGCCAGTCCAACAGATCAGTATCTTGGCCAAGGACACTTTAAAATGTATAAAGGAAGAAGTGGGGATCAAACCAACAACCTGCTCTGTGGTCTGATTACACCCCCCTCTGTCTGCGTAGATGAACAGCAGTGTACAGATAATCTACTTACAGTACCAGATGTTAACAGTGTACGGGATGTGGATTTACTTTAAAAGCATAGGACTGACATCCCGGTCGCACACACTGAATCCTTCCAGAGAATGAATGGTATACTTGATCATTCAAACACCCATCTACATTCAAATCATTCACTTGTCACTGTCTCTTTAAATCACCCTCACAAGAGGTTACAGAAAACATGACAATGAAATCCGGAGGGGGCGAGATTGCTGCCACGTGGTGTCAGCTGTGGGTATATTTGAATTTTTAACTATGTATTTTCTTTACATTAGAAATATGTGGATATAGTCAGGTTTTGTGTATGTTTGTGTGTGTGTGTGTGTATGCATGCCTATGTGTGAGTGTGTGTGTGTGTGTGTGTGTGTGTGTGTGTGTAACCTTGTGTGTGCTTTCAGTAAGCGTAGCCCTGTGTGACTAATGAGCAGGGAGTCTTACAGTTAGCAGATTAGAAATGAGATGGGGATTACGACACAGTACAAGTCCAGTCACGCAGAGCCAGCTGGCAAACACACATACACACATAGGCACACACACACACTCACACATAGGCACACACACACACACACACACACACACACACACACACACACACACACACACACACACACACACACACACACACACACACACACACACACACACACACACACACACACACACACACACACACACACACACACACACACACACACACACACACACACACACACACACACACACACACACACACACACACACACACACACACACACACACACACACACACACACACACACACACACACACACACACACACACACACACACACACACACACACACACACACACACACACACTGCTCAAGTGCTCAAACTCAGAACACAAAAAATAATCAACCAATGGGAACCAGAATAGTATATTGCTCTACAGTGAATATGTGTGTGTAAAAACTGGCAGCAAACTTAACATCTGTGATGTGTGTGTGTGTGTGTGCGTGTGTGTGTGTGCGTGTGTACACATACCTCTGACAGTGCTGAGGAGAAGTGGTTGCAGTTCTTGTGCATGAGGTGGTAGGCGTTGCCTTTATACTCCTTTCCCATCTCCTCGACTATCCGCTCCACATCTTCCTCTGTGAAGTCGGTGCTGCCCAACACTATGGCTTCTCTGCAGACATGAGGGGGGGGGGGGGGGGGGGGGGGGTGTAGGCGGGTGTAACTATTTATTATCACTCTCACTCAGGAAAGTTCAGGAACAACTTCCAGGCATTTGGTTTTAACAATGCACAATCACTGGGTCTTGACTGTTGAAAACAGATGTGAAACATTCACCTTCATTTTAAAGATTATTGTTTGGTCTTTTGCCCTCATTTGAAAGGACGGCTATAGAGATCGGAAATGTGGGGAGAAATAGTGGGAGAAGACATACTCCAAATACCGTCAGGACCAGAAGGCGATCCTGCAACCAGAGCAACGAGGACTGTAGCGTCTGGACGTGGGGGGGCCTGCTCTGCCAACTCATCTCAACCAACACTCATGCATTCACCACATTTCTAGAACATATGAATTCTACAGCAGTGCAGACCTGTCCTGTTAATCATTTACAAAATAAATATCATGCCTTTCTCAATAGACTGAGCAATATAAAGGTCTACTGCATTGTTAAACCAGTATGTGCCTCTAACAGATAAATCAGTATTTGTGGAAATGTTTTTTAATGTGTGCCAATTTAAAAGAAAATACCGGACAAGAACAATCCTTTGGATGATTAAAACTTGTCCACCTGGTATGGGACAAATAAAAAAAAAGTCCAGATATCGTCCGAATCATGAGGGTTCATCTTTTGGAGGACATGAATCAAAATCTCATCCATTCAATATTTGAGTCTGGATCAGAGTGGCCAAGCTGCTAGCATGGCTAAATTAGTCACATCAAGTTGAAAAAAACACGGTCAACTCCACACATCGCTCTACCAGGTTGATCCCTGAAGTTTCAAGGAGGGAGTATCTTGAGCCAAAGTCTTCCACTGGGATAGGCACACCTGAGAATCAACATATCGACAACTGGCCTCTAATAAACATTTCTACTGATATGGGCGGCCGATCAGATGACTATTTAATAACGCTCAAGTGATGCAAGCCATTCATTATCCAGATACTGTTCAATACACACTCTGATCCAGTAGGTGGCATTTTCTACCATGAAGACTGAACCTGAAGAAGTTTTGTTATAATGCCCAGTGAATGTGTTACATTTGAAAACAGTGTAGTTTGTCAGCTCATGTGTGGCCTTTCAAAATAAGAGTACACATCATTTATTACAACTCCACTGCAGAAGAGACTTGATGGTTTCTAAAAGTAGGTGGAAAAACTAAGAGCATATATCGGCGCCATTAAAGCATCAGCCAAAATGAGTGGTAAGATATGAGCATATCGAGAATGTATTAATATATATCTTGCATCTCTGCTTTGGGTAACACTTGGTACATTTTGCATTGTGCAAAGAGAAAAGCAGTGTCTGATTCATGTGCATTAGTCCCTGATGATCCATACTCAGAGTCTAGTGGCCTGCATAGAGACAGCAAGTGTGTCTGTGCAAGAGTGTGTGTGTGTATGTGTGCCAAGCAGAATCTGTCTAAAGCCACAGGGCAGATCAACTAGAGCAGAAGTAATACACAGCAGTACAGCAGCTCTGGGTAGATTAACACACACAAACATACACACAGAAAAACAGACCCTGGGCTGGTTGTGTGGGAGTCCTGCAAAATATCGAGCCGACTGGGTGTCCTGATATCTCACCGCTACAACAACACACTCTAATGTAAAAGCAGTACAAATCACACACATACTTCACTCACTTATGCTGTTTTTTTTGGCCCCCAATTTCACTCTTGTTCATTTCAAGATCAAACCATTTTCCCCCTTCATTTTCTGTTTTCTCTAACTACCGGCTCTAACACAAGTTAGCTGCCACCGCGTGCCATGAGGACAAAAAAAGTGTGAAATCACAAAATGTCTGTCACATGCTTTACACTCTCTCTGCCCTCAATCCATGTCTCTGCCATAGCAGCAGTAACCAGCACGTTCTACTACAAGAAAATGTCAGCCTGGTTTTAGCCAAAACTCAATGATGTGCCAACAGAGTGACTGTTGGACAGGGATTATTTGACTGACAAGTTCCCTTATTTTAGTGCCCAACTCATGACCCTAAAACAAACAGTGCAGTTATGTATTTCGTATTTACATGTGAATATATTTATCATGTTTTCTTTCTTCTTACAGTTCTTCTGTCACAAGGATAATAAACAAAATGATCAGATATCCCGTACTCACTTGAACTTGAAGGTCTCGCCCAGTTCAGTTGCTTCCCCTGGTGTGATCTCAAAGACCCCTGAGAATGGGTATGGGTGTCCGCCATAAGCGAACTCTAAAAATAGAAAAAACACACATCAAAAAGCTTGAAACACACTTCTGAGTAGCAACAAGTGTCACACAAAAATCTCTTGTTGCTTCATAATAATGATTATAAACAGTGCAGGTCAGACCTAACCAGGCTTTCTTTCTGTGACAACATCTACAGAGAGTGAGTCAACTGATATGTGTGGTGTCATATTTCGGAGTAATCGTACCTCTCCCATAGATCTCAATCCCTGAGTGAAAGACACCGATGCCCAGAGTGCTGGTGAACTCATTGATCCAGTACTGAAGAGCCAAAGAGAGACACAATCATTAGTGATGCACACACAGTTATAACATTGTGTATCTATAAATAATAACCCTAGTAAGTAGGGAACTCTAGAACAGACATGTCCAAAATATTCACAATGCAGTAGTTGTGTTCACTCATTTTTTATGTTATCTGCTTTTATCTAATTATCGTACCGCCTCACTTCAGTTCAACAATAAAATGAAGAAAAGTAAACAAGTGCTGGTCACTTACTATTACGGCCTGAAAAAGTCTCCTACATTGTTTTGTTTTCGTTATTACTTCTAAACGACTATCGCTCCAAACGACTATCGCCCCATAGATCTTCTGTGCCAGTGCATTGAGCAAATCAAAGACTGGATGTGTCAAAATTTCCTACAACTAAATGAGGACAAAACTGAGATCATTGTATTTGGTGCTAAAAAAGAAAGGTTTAAAGTAACCCAAAACCTTCACTCTCTGTCCCTGAAAACATCAAATAAAGCCAGAAATCTGGGGGTTATTATGGATTCAGATTTACATTTGGAGAGTCACATCAAATCAGTAACAAAATCGGCCTACTATCACCTCAAAAATGTAGCAAGACTTAGAGGGCTCATGTCAGCTCAAGACTTAGAAACACTTGTACATGCCTTTATAACTAGTAGGCTAGACTATTGTAATGGTCTCCTTGCAGGTCTTCCAAAAAAAACTGTCAGGCAGCTCCAGCTTGTTCAGAACGCTGCTGCTAGAGTTCTAACAAAGACCAAAAAATGTGAGCACATTACACCAATTCTTAAATCCTTACATTGGCTCCCTGTATGTCAGAGAATTCATTTCAAAATCCTACTGCTCACATATAAATCACTACATGGTTTAGGGCCAAAGTATATCACTGATATGCTTCCACTACATAAGCCTTCAAGATCACTAAGATCTTCTGACAGCAATCTGTTAGTGATTCCCAGAGTAAATACAAATCATGGGAAAGCATCATTTAGTTACTATGCAACAAACAGCTGGAATAAACTTCCTGAAGATTTAAGACTTGCCCCAACACTGACCACTTTTAAAACAAGACTGAAAACTTTTATGTTAACCTTAGCCTTCTGCTAAATTTTACCTACATTGCACTTTTAACTTCTGCCTTTAATTAAACAATTTTAATAAGATTGAATCTCTCACTCTGCACTGTAACTTTTAATTCTTTTTATATTTATAATTTTATTTGAATCATTTTTACTTGAACATATTTTCAGATTTAATAATTTCAGTGATTTTTAAATTTTCTATTTTAATACTGAACTTGGCATTTACTGTATCTGAAGTAAGATTTAAGCCTTAATCTTACGGAAATCCTAAGTATTGGATTTCAATCCTAAGTATTGGATTGTCTGGTTTGGCGTACAACCATAAAAATACGCATCCTGCAAAGACGTTTACAGGGTTCAGGGAAAATCTCACGTGAGTCTTTCAAACACAAGTATGGGGTCTGAAAGTAGTAAAAATGCCAAGGGATGTCCTCCAAAATTTCTATTGTTAATTTGTTTGTATTCTCTGTTTTTTTTTAATTGTCTTTTAATTCTTGCATTTTATTTCACTTTATTGTATGACATGTTATGATGTGAAGCACTTTGAGTCTGCCTTGTGTATGAAAAGCGCTATACAAATAAACTTGCCTTGCCTTCTATAAACACTGACACACTTCATGGTTTGCACACATTATGCAAATGAAAGCAGTAAATATTCTTTATTTAGTCTTTCATTTGGTGATTCAATCGATTCTCCAGCCTTGAAGAGGCTGTGGCACAGTTGTTGCAGTTGAATACCGCCCTATTTTTGACTACTGCCCTTATCAAAAATTCAAAGATGTTATTTATTTACAGTCCTTTTTAATACCAATGGGGTAATTGTTCCAGAACTTAAGACCAATGCAAAAATAAAACTCCGGGGGTCGTATTCACAAAGCCTACTAAGTACTAAGAGTTGCTCCTAGTGACAAAATTCTAAGATAATTCTTAGAATCAAGATATTTTCTAAGAATTTCCCCTTAGAGTTAAGACTAGATCCTTGTAAAGATGAAAGTTATTCACAAAGCATCTTAAGAGAGCTCTCAAGGTGTCAAACTGTTAAGGCGCATTCACACATACTCCGTGCGCGCCGCGGTCCGTCAGCGCCGCGCACTACGGCGTAGTTAGCCGCCACTCTAGTCAATCATTGTGTTCACACAGCCGGCGCTGCGGTCCGTCTCCGGAGCGTGCCACCAGCGCCATGTTGCTCTGCTCCGTTTCAAATACGCTGCAGGTCTATTTTCGACGGAGTACGCTGCAGACACGCGTCAAGCTAGACAGAATATCACAACCCGGACAGGAAGTCAGACAAGGAAACGCACAGAGCATCCGGTCAATTTTAAAATAAAACACAATATACGGACTCGCGATCGTATTTTTCATCACTTTATCAACGTAACGTCAAAACAGGCACCAAACAAACAACAAATCATCCTCAGAAAGACAAAGAGACATGTTGTCTGCCTGTTTTTCTCTTTATTTCCGCGTGATCTTGTAGTTCTCCCGTGATGTGTGTACAGCTGATCATGAGTGCGCTTCGCTGCGCTGACGTTCCAGAAACGGATCCAGTGTGAATGGGCGTGCGCCGTCCGACGGAAGCAGACGGACCGCGGCGCGCACGGCGTATGTGTGAATGCGCCTTTAGGAGGAGCGAGGAGGACTTTTAAGAGGCTTAATAGTTTCTCAAGCTGAGGAGAAACGGAGAAATGTTCTTTAAACACTACGTGAAGACTCATCTTTATGACTTAGTTGGGCCAAACAGACAAAAGTTATTAATGCAGACATTTTAATTAATCTATGACTTTTTCAGAGTGAGACATGCATGTTGAGTTTCTCTATATGTGGTCACCTCCACAGGTGCATCCAATCACTAAGCTGCTGCACAAGTGGGCATGTTATTTTAAACACTTTGTATGTTATATACTTTGAAAGTACGTCTTACAAATGATCACACAGATGCTGATTTCATAGTGTTCATAATAACACAATGTCAGACTAGATTCTGTGATTGGGTCTCATCGATTTCACCGTCCTTCTATGCACATTATCACTAAGAAAGCCCTTTTTTTCTCTTTTTTTTTTGATCAACCAATCACAGCATCTGAAAATAATGCGTCATAGCAATGGGGTCAACCACGCCTCCTCACTAAGATAAACGTTTCTGTCCCTTCCTCGCTCAGAGTTGCTCTGAGAATGTTCCTAAATCATTCTTAGGCTAAGACTCCTTGCTAGGTTTTTTTAAGATAAGTTAGGTGCTCTCTGAGAGGATTCTCAGAATGTCAGTGAATACGGCACGGATGTTTACCCGATGAATCTATCTGTAATGGTTGATAGATCACCTTAATCACTGCAATTGGGCTACAACAACTATTCATTATTTTCATTGTGTGTCTATTGGTCAATAAGTATTTTGGTCTTAAAGAAAAGTAAGAAAAAAGAAAATCTGATCAGTAACCACATCCAAACGATATTCAGTTTAATGTCTAAGAATTATTTTGTTGTTTTTCTTAACAATAAATCAGAAATTACTCAAATCGATTTGCATTTATGTAATAGTTGAGAACTTCTAGGCTCATCATGCTATTATAAATTTGCTATATAGAAAAAAATGTCTTGACTAACAGCTTGCAGAGGAAACGAGTGTGTTTGAACCGCACGTCTTGCTGTGCAAAAAGCTGCAGTACAAACTTTACTGCTGACACATGAAACGAGTCACAGGGAGATCGTGCTGTGCTTTTTTTTTTCGTTCTCTCATTGCGCTGAATGATTGCATCCCTCAGCAGAGGAAAATCACAAACGATTGCATCCGAGCGTCTGATGTTTACACAAAATCTCGTACACACACCGACAATAAAGACAAGCCCACGTACAAACGCATGGAAGGGCATGCACAGAATCAATTGTTTCAGCAGCAGCGATCTCACAGTGCCATCCATCTTTTTAGTCCTGTGTCTGTGTAATATCATGAGGCTAAGTGGTGATTGGTCTGGCAGTTGCTAGGCAGAGTTTACTGGTGTGAAAACAATCTTTTTTTCCCACAGAGGATGGAGCAGGGGATGATGGGAAAGAGAGCTTGATTGACATTATCAGGATGCTAAATAATGACTCAACTATACAAGTAAAAGGGTACATTTAAAATACCATACCACTGACAATGTTCAACATAAGTAGAGTTGGATTCCGCTGTATTTCTGCATAAGTTAAACACAAACACAAGTACCAGAACTGTGTGTCCAAAGTTTGAAAAATGTAATTGACTAAACCTGAAAAAAAGGAGGTGTTTTTGTTAATTGACTCATCATTTCAGCACTAGTGATGATTGCAGTGTTGACAGGTCAAAGTTGTCTGTCACGACACAGAAGCAACATCCCTCAGTTTGGGTGGAATGAACTGTGCACAGAGTACACAGATGTTTATCAGACTGAAACCACAGTAACCTATTTTAAAACGGTTCTCTTACTTCCTGTAAAGTGTGATGCAAATACTGCATGGAGCTTCTCAGATGTAGCAGTGGCAGAGCTGGCGGTATCTGCCACACATCTACTTTGCAAATTCTGTACATAGTCTTTAAGAGTCTATCTCAAATTGGGATCATAAAAGGTGACTGTATCAGTCTTTGGCTGTACAGAGCAGGTATGATGAAGACCACATCTGTGAGCTAAAAACGACTTGTTGCACATAGTGACAGGTAATAAAACACTGGCAGGCATTCACATGTATGTGTTGTAGAGATGAAGTAGGGTCATGTTTATGACTTGCAGTAAGAAGAAACAGGAGATGTAAAACGAGAAGGGAAGCATAACCATAGAGAGCTGGTAAGAGAGTTGACTGAACAGGTAACTTGGGACGACTTGTTGCAGATATTGACTGACATTAACATTAGACAACAGCTCTGACTATGAGACCATTCAAACACCTTGACCACCTATGATTGTTAGTTTAAAAATCCTGTGCTGCTCAAGAAAGAAACAACTATTCTAGAAAGCGATGCAACATATTTATACACCCCAGAGTGAATGATGAGCCATAAACAACTATTTCAGGTTTTCCAGGACATGACAAACTCTAAAATTTCACAAAGAGTATCACGACACCTACTTTTTCTAGTACGAGAGTCTGTGAACAGATGAATCACAAACAACCGTTCAATTATTAACCCCTTATTTTATGTAATAACAGGAAATACATTCAGTTCATTGTTTGATTATGAGAACTACTTGAGTCATGATTCTTCTTTTATTTCTAACATTTACTCCCAATCTCTCAAACAGCAGAGTGTGTGTACAAAATCTCCTACCAACTTGTCATATAGTGACTGACTGAGTGGGGGTCACAGGTGACCACCCCCTCACATTTAGATACATCGTGTTGTTGACAAGCCTACAGGATCGACATTTAGTCCAAACACCTCAACAGCACAACATCCCACCACCTTATTTCTTACATTGCCAATAACAGGGGTTTTTTTTCCTGCAGAAAGAATTCCTCAAATCATCTGATCACATAAAAAGAAGGAATCAGTAATTCTCTGTGGGTTTCTCTATGCACGGGAACAAAGTTCATCTGTGTTAAAAACAGCTGCTTCTGAGGCTGAATTAGACCAAAGAATTTAAGCCTCACAGCTTCTATTCATGATCCAGGGCTTTTTCTAAGAACCGAGAGCTTTAAGGTGGCTGCAGTCCAGAAAACTCAAGACTCAGAGAATCCTAAACAGCATTTAAGTTTTAGATAAACAGAGAGACGTATGTTTATCCTCTGCTGCCTCAATACATCTGAGTTGTTTGTATCGATGCCCAAACATGTCATAGCAAAAATCAGCCACTGGGTGAGTTGCTCTGTCTGAAAATATGTTAGTGAGCTAATCTGCTAGTTGAGTTAAATTTTTTCTTTTAGCTGCAAAGGAAATTCTTTTTATTATTATGGTTTCTTTTAAGTCTTAGAGTATTAAGTCTCTCTCTCCATTCATCCGTATACTGTAGTTCAATGCTGTCATTTTCTTATTTTTTCAGACTTTTCTCTTGAAATGATAAAAAGTAAAAAATGGCAAAAAAACAAGTCCTGCACAGCACAGCATGAGAAAAAGAAGTGATACAGTACATGATGTGTGATCATATGTTTCAATATTGTGATAAGGAAGTTAATTGCAATTGAACAAAAAATAAAAAGTGTATAAGCTATAACTCACCATTTGTTTTCTCTCTGCTGTTCTGTGTTTTGTTTTTCACACTACCTGTGTTTTCAACAGGTTTCTCCTGAATCAACAATAAGTCCAAAGAAGCTCGTTTTTTTTTTTATTCCTCCACCCAGTTGGCACCAATGATGTTGAGGGTTGCTGATTACTAGTTTGAGTTTCATCTGACTGGATCAAAATGGTGTAAAATCATTGTCATTATACCCGAGCCTCCATCCAATATCAAAAGTATGCATGCTGAGTGAGACAGCATAAAGGCACTTCTTACTTATTGTGATAGCGATGTGTGCACTGCAAAATCTCACATCGTCATAACCTTAAAATGAGGGTTCATTGTGCAGCCCTAGAGAAGATGTTGATCAGTGTTTCTAAAAGTAAAGGGGGATAACCTCAAATAAATAATTATTATTTTACCAACCACTGTGGGAAAAAAGAAAGAAAATATTCATATTTAAAGGTCCCATATTATGCTTTTTCTGGTTTTATATGCTCTTTAGTGTTTTTTCCAGGTGTCTTGTGCGTGTTTAGGCACATCTATGTGCAAAAATTCAAAGTCCGCGGAAACGCGGCTTCTCCTACCTCCTCCTGTTAGCAGTAGCAGTAGCAGCATGTAACGCTCGGTTCTAGCCCCCCTCGTTGAAAATTGGCAGTGTGATATCACACTGCGATGATGTCACTGATCCAAGCCCATTGGCTCGTTGTGGCAAGCACAAGCTCATGCTGCACATTAGCTACATTCTCAATATGGTAAAAGGGACGTAACATTTCCGAGAATTGTCCGAACGACTGACCAATTACAACAGAGCAGATCGGCCAACCAATCAGGTCAGACTTGGCACACGTGGGGACCCTGCTCGGGGGGGATTCAGAGCGTTGCAAACACAGGCAGATGAGACGGGCTGCATCGATCGGCCGTACATGAAAACAGACGCTTTTTTCGAACATTAGCGATTGTGAACGTACTTTAGTAGGCACATACATTAGATATATGAACCCCAAAAAGAGCATAATATGGGATCTTTAACGAAGCTGGGATCAGAGAATACAGACTCAAACATTACTCAAACCAATATATCGATTAACAATCTGTATAAAAGTCAACAACTAATGCATAAAACATTACAGCTGCACTATTTTAACACTCAGCAGCAGGCTTGTGCCAACTAAAACCAAACTGCAAAGGCTTATTAAGTTAATGAAATGCTACCAACCATGAGCCAAATGCTTTGGAAAGCCGCTGATAAAAGAGTTGATTATTTACTCCAATCAAATGACCCCAGGACTAAAGCAAACATTTCTGACATTAGATGTGCAATGTGTCCAACAATGTTCCCACACCAAACTACACTGGCAGCGGATGCCCCAGAAATAAAACTGCTGTACCACCCCAACGTGTGTCTCTCTCGTCTGAGCACTCAGCACTGTGTAGATTACACAGCAGAAAAACTCGATTAATGAATTCATCCAGAGCAGCAGCCACACCGATACTCTGACAACGAGACGCAGTTAAACCTATTACCCCGATACGTTCTCTCACACTACACACACTCAGACACAGCAGTCCTCAGTGCTGGCAGGCAGACAGGCGGTGTGCAGATAATGCTGTCTCATTAGAGCAGCACACTAAAGCACTCAGAGCTGGCCAGGAAATCCACTTAGCAGAGATGGGAGCAGGACGGCCTGGGGAACTGAAAGAGAATGGGAGAAGCTGAAGGATGACAGGGAGGTATGGGAAGGAGAGGGGTGGGGGGGGGTAGGCGCATTGATGTGTGTATGGTTATTCCTGAAAGTCATGTGACAGTATCAATTCTCGCAGGGAAAAGAGGAATTTAGCTTTTAATCCGGTGTGTTGCCTTATCTGCTGTGGTCTTATCTGTACAGTTTGCTGACTTCCATTAAGACAAACAGCTAGTCACCCAACCAGTCACTCAACTGGTTATTCAGCCAATATAAAAGGTGCTTTTTAGACCCTCAAACAGTCTCCTTATTTATTTTCCTGAGACCTCCATGTTGGGTCGTCTCTGAAAATGCATACATGTTTTTTATTTCTCCAAAAGTGTACAGTTGCAGTTATGACTTTCACACCTATTTACATAATGACAGGTGCATCAATCTATTTAACTAATTCTGGGCAGAAAGGCAAATAAAGGATTTTTTCTTTAAACGTCAAACAAATAATCCATCCCTTGTCAATATTGAGTCAAAGGCAGCAATGAGTCAGTCTTCAAACTGTGAGTCAGCCACCAAGTCAATATGGAAATGGTCACTTCAATTAATTGATATACTGTAGGTTTGAATTGAACATGTATTTTCTGTAAGTTATGCTGCATTCCAGTTGATCTTGGAAGTCTTAAATTCTGAGTTGCCGGTCATCAGGAACGCCCCCCTGAAGTCAGAATTCCGACTCGGAAACTCGGAGAATCTTCAGTAGCCTGAGTTCAAATCCAATATGGCTGCTAAGTGCATCGATAGTGCTGTTTAAGCTGTAACTGTTGTGTTTATTAGCAGTTTAGTCGTCTTTTTGTGTAATTAAATCAATCACACCGATGGTAGCGTGCACGTTCTCTCTGTGGAGGTGTTGTCATGTTATTTTCGGTCAGAAACTATCACGTAGTGTGTTGTTATCGTCCGGTATTAGCTAACATAACAAAGGTACTCCTGGAGGCGTCCACGTTGCTTCTCCGACTTGCAAATTGAAAGCAGTTAACTCGGGTATGACGTCATTCCCAGCTCCGAGATCCGAGGTAACTGGAACGCAGCTTTAGTTATCCAACGGGTCGACAGGAAGTCTCACATTCAGGCGGTGAACATGTAGCTGTAATCCCCAGCAGTCAGTCAATCGGTCAGTCAGTCCCCTTTACAGCACTCAGGTCACAATCAATACACCGAGGAAGTGTTTAAAGTGGAGGGATGAATGAACGGACTCAATGATCCCATTGTTTTCAACGAGCACCAGAACGCTGCTGTAAACCAGCCAAAATCTTGTTCCCACAATTGCACAAAAAAAATACTAACGCCAAAAATATGCAAGGGTGTGAGTCTACATGCACGAGCAGGAACCACAACATTATTTTAGTGTTCACCAACATTCTGTTTCTCACTCACACTCTAACATACTGAGTCAAATCTTAGACCTTAATGTGACAGCTGTAGCTTAGTTAGGGGGGGAAAGCACAGATTCCTAGTATGTGGAAGTGTGTGTGTGTTTCAAATAAGCAGCTTCTGTCAGCTTTTTGCGTGTGAAAGTGTGCCAAGGCCCCTGCAGCCGTTCACATGAATGGAAGTGTGACAGAGATAAAAGCCACTTGGACTAGAAACCAATGTGGACCACAAGTCAAGTGAAAGACATGAGGAAGTAAAAGAAAGAGGGTGAGGATAGAAGGAGAGGAAGAAAGTACACTAGGAAAGGACACAAGAAAATAAGGCAGGAGTGAAAGGATGTAAGAGTAAAACAAACGGAACAAATACAGTAGTTAAAGGGATATGTATGAGTAAGAGGAATTAAAGCTGTGTCCTGATTTCACAGTTTAACATTGTCTGTAGCTCTTAACGTCAATCAATAGCCTCCAACTGTCTGACCTTAGACCTGTAATGAACTACAGACCATTCATTCATGTTCGGGAAGACAACAGAAGTAAATAAGATTAAAAACAGGAAAAAGGACAAAAAATAGACAGTTGACAGGGGCATGAGCCTGTCGTTGATCCAAGTGTAAATTCCTCTTAATATCTTGTGAACTTTTACAAGGTAAGGCTGATAAGAAGGAGACAAAAACCAGCAGAATGTATATCAACAAAAGCCTGTAGTCACCAAGTAGAGGTGATGTCAATGTGTTCATTACGCCAGCCTCTGTCTGTTTTGTAACCCCAACCAACAAAACAATTCCCATTTTAAGGTGTAATCTCTCCTCCCCAGAGGCTGCAAATCAATCAATGATTCATCAACAGATCAGTCAATTTCCAATTTCCCTCCCCCCTCTTTATTCCCACTGAGTCACTCCTACATGGTGACATCATAGTGACTCAATTTCTGCCTCATTCCACAAGAAACACATTCCCCCCTTAAGTAGAAATGCAATTGCTGATTGTCAGTTCGCTTTAACATCAAGATCAGGTCTATTGGTCTAAGTTTTCCAGTTTTCCTTGCGAGTGAATCCTTATAAATCAAGACTTTTTTCTTTTTAACAGACTGAGCCTGAAACAGATTGATGCATACAGAAGGAAACGCCTGGTGCTTTACCCATTGTTTCTTTCTAACTACTGTACATGTTTTGGCAACATCAGCTTAGAAAGAACAATAAGGACCGTTTTGCTCCTCTCCTGATATGGAAACCAAACATTGTCAAGGTCCCACATGTGAGCTATTGTGTGCTTATGAGCCAGCTCTGGGGTTTTAAAGATATTTAGTCTGCTTTACCTGGCTGGAAATGAAAACAGTGTTGTTTTTCCAAAAAGGTCCTCTGGTACTGTCTCGGTGGAATGTATTATACTGGCTAAAAAAGGTTTTAAACTCTGGTTTCATTTTTAAGGGCTGACCTCTCCAAAAGCACTTTATGTCCAGATCAATTTTGGAAGTGTATTATGCAGAGTTACATGGCACGTGTTGCAGGAAATTGGCTGAGAAACTGCTGAACCCATTTCTAAAAGTGAATTGTGTTAAATGTGGCTGTATATGTCGAATTGAAGAGTGTTTCAGGGTCACTTAGAAATAGATAGATGTGGCTGTGACTTTCACATGTATGTTAGTTGTAGCTCTGCATTGAGTCGCCTTTTTATAACAGTGTTTGGCTCTCAGCACTGACATTGTTGACAAAGCACGCTCAATAAACGACTGAACCACAGTCCTGATGTTAAGCAGCACAGAAGTGATATATTGTACATCATTGTAGCTTTAAAATCCAGGATCTTCATTTCTACTTACCATATCATAAACGTTCAGGATGATCGGCTCGTTTGCCATCACTGGCATCAGAATTTTCTCCCCTTACGTCCCTTCTTCTCTGCGGGTCTTTTTCCTCCACGCACCCCCCCCCGACACCTTCCTTCCTTCGGTGCGAGATCCACTAAACTCTCGCCCTCCAAAAATAGACCCTACCCCTCCCCTTATTCCGAGCACTTTCACGATAGATGATCGGCTTGATTATTCGACTTCACAACCCGGTGTAAAAACGTTCCTAGGTTATTCTTACTGTCCAACATCTGACTGGCTTTGTCCAAAACCTCCCCCCGTAACAGAGCAGCAGCAGCAGCAGCAGCAGCGGCGGACAGATGAGCCCACGGTCGCTTGTCAAAACGAGCTGGCTTGCTAAACCCGTTCAGCTACCGAGGTCGAAGTAAAAAAGCGGACTTTGCAGGAGAAAATTCGTCGTACATGAGTCGTTTTGGCATGGGAAAATCGTCAATTAATTTCCCTTAAAGGCTAATTCTGCAAAAACACATGATACGGAGGTGAAAAGGGCAGAATTTGCTCTGTAAGAAAGGCTTGCTACTCCCTTATTGGTTAGCTAACGGTAGCGCAACAACAGGCAGTCAGGCAGGATGCGACCGCTGGGAGAAAATTGGACGGTCTGTGTGGGCGAGTGGAAAGGAACGATGAATCCACACTCGATTCATAAAACTCGATGCTGTGTATTATGGGTAATGGAGTTCTTAAATTCCTGAAACGAAACCAATAACATAGGAGTCTATTGTAGACACCCTGATTATAAAAATGACGCTCCCACATACACATTTATTACAGCCATCAATCAACTGATCACTCCACATAAAATTAACAAATGAAAATCTTCCATATCAAATATTTTTTGTCAATCGTTTGTAAAGCACAAATGCCAAAAAAATAACTAGTTTGTACTGAACGTTTTGTGTGTGTTTGTCTTTCAACATTAAGGTGATATGTTTGGGTTGTGGAGCCTTTTGGAGCAATCAATTTGGATATTTCTTGGTTTTCTAGTATTTTCTGAAGACCAAATAATGAATACGTTATTCATTAAAATAATAATCATTTCAAGCTATTTGTGATAATTGCACTGGCTTTAAAAAACAAAACCAGCTAGATATGAAAACAGTTTTTTTAGATTGATGTGGAAAAAGTTGACTGGCCAGCACAGAGCTCTGCTTGAACTACACCCTATCCACCATCTTTAGGCTCAACTGGATCGCAAATAATCCATGCCTTATTGTCGGACATTGGTTCCCAGACACACTACTCCTACTGTGGCTGAATTAAAGTACACTTTTGAATAATTATTTCACAAAACAAATTCTGTAACAGAATTTTAAGTTTTATTTGCTACTTTCAGGTTTGTGCTGACATAGGTTCATAGGTAGGTAGCCGCTTCACACATTCCACAGGTGTTGAAACAAGAGATGGGCAGAGGCATTAGTCCTTGGTCCCCTACTTATTATTCATCATGGTCATTTTCCTAAGTTTTTCCGGCAGGATTTGAAGCATACCAGTAGTAGGATAAACAAATATCGGTAATATATCATGTGGCGTGAAGTTTCAATCCCATCAGAATCCATGCACCTTAGAGCCAAACTCATGACCTTCCCTGGTTGTTTTCTCCCAGCAGTTCAATGAGTATCTCCTGGTTGGAGAACTCTTGTAGTGAGGAGTTCATTTCGTCCAGCAGATTCTCTCCCAGCAGGAAGCTCTTGATGTCATGCACCGTCATGCCGATACGGTGGTCTGTTATACGGTCCTGGGCAAAGTTGTAGGTTCGAATCTTCTCTGATCTGCCTCTAGTACCAATCTAGAGGAGGAGAAGGGAGAAACGTATTTTTTGACCATTCAAGTAGGTGGTGCATTTAAATGGATTTATTTAATTCCGTTACTGGGTAATTACATTGTAATTCACCTAATTTTGACATTATTATGAAATCCAACATCCTGGATCTTTCAATAATAAAAGCTAGCAATGTTTAGGAAGGAAAACCATCACTTGAAGCACCTGTTTACATTTCACTGCCTTCCCCTTTAAAGTATGACGTATTCATGTTATTCTGTATAAATTTCACCTGTACTTTACGCTGGTTGTAGCGTTTGCTGGTCTCCTCCTCATGCTTTATGCTGTACAGTTTAGCTCTTAGAGCCTTCATTGCTTTCTCCTTGTTCTTCAGCTGCGACCGTTCCTGCTGGCACTCTGCGACCACGCCTAGCAAACACACATAAGTATTAGAGTACAACTCTTTCAGTTGAAGTATAGCTCCTTTATGACTTTGTAATGATGTGCTATCTTGACCAGGTCTTCTGGAGATCTGAATCACTAGAACTTTATTCAACTTACTTTTACTGTTGCACATATGACTGCTACAAAAATGACTTGCAGTAAAAGAAGCTCATGTTGTGTAGAAACAACCATTTTATAGATTACAACCTTAGATGTTAAACAACACCGTATTAAATCAAACATTGGTGTTTCTTATTAACAACGCCAACATTAAGCTAAGAGTTCAGATCAGACCAAACATGGCAGGAGTTTAAGAGGGCTTGTACATAATTTTAAAATACTTCATATAGTTATTCCCTTAGTAAATAAATAAGAAATGCTGTTATTGTTAGCATGTACAACCAGGAAATGTCATAGGAGCAGAAGGAAGTTGCGTTTGCATTGTTAAAGAACATTAAAACGAGAACATGCTTGTAACATAACAGACCTTTTATGTCCTTTGAGGCCCATTTCTGCAGCATATCAGTTACTTTTATTTGCAGCATAGTAGTGCCAAGTGTTTAGCTTTTTAGCCATAGACTGTAATTAGTAGTGGAATAAGCCTGAGTGACGTCACCCATCTGTTACTGCAGGGGGCTTTGGAAGCTCATTGATGGTGGTAGCCATGCTGGAAATGATGTCTCAACCTAACTTTCAGTCAACCTATAACGACAGGCTAAGAGGAGAAGGAAGTGGAACCGGGTGTCATGACTCCTGACAAACTGTTACATCACACACGCCCATCAGTCAGGTCAGCCACGCACCTAACTATGCATAACTCTTATCCTTACAGTGTGTGCCGATGAAGACAAAAACTAATCCAAGGAAAATCATTTTTTCTTTTATTAAATGGGGTGTGTATGTGACTTCCAGGTCTTTTGGGGCCATTCTCAAGCAGACACTCGATGCACTGCAGTTTTTTTGCAATTCCGCCTTGTCTTTATTTTTCAACACCTGAGGTTGCTGCTTTCTTTTTAACCTTAGTGTGTAAATGTTACAATGTTTTTTTTTATTTAGTGACAGACAATTGAAAGCCCACACTATTTATGCCTAACTTTAAAGAAAGCTTTACTGTAAAGTGTTCAATATCTTTTCATCCAGTTTACAGTTTTTTACCTGTTGGTAAGTGAACAATTCTGACGGCACTGTCTGTGGTGTTCACGTGTTGACCTCCGGCTCCACTCGCTCTCATTGTGTCTATCCTCAGGTCCTTTGGATTTATCGTGAAAGAGATCTAAAAGGAACACAAGCACTCACATTTTACATAGGTCTTAATTAACATTATATGAGCAGAAGAGCAACCCTACTTGTTTTATCAGCAGCAGTGAAAACAACAGGAATGAATACGCTGTTTGTGTTTATGTCTGCAGCTGTACCTCGGTGGGTTGGGGCAACACAGCCACGGTCATAGTGCTGGTGTGCATTCTGCCCTGTTTTTCCGTCTTGGGGACCCTCTGAACACGATGGACTCCAGCCTCAAACTTCATCCTCTTGTAGCTCTGAGGACCGCTGATGCTGACTGAGGCATTACGAAGTCCACCTGGTCACAGGCGAACAACTAGTACAACAAATTCAAATAACAACTGGAAGCAACAACATGTGTTTACTTTTAATGTTCAAACTGTAACAGCTGGAAAAAACAGTGTAGCTTCTGTGATTCTCTCCTTTTGACTGTTTTTGCAAGGGGTTAAATCATGACTCCTCTTGTGGTTGGAATTGGTTATTGCAGTAGTGATTATACTTTTAAAAACAGCAAGAGTTTGCATTTTTCAATCTACTTATCATAACATCTCATAGGTTATTTTAAAAAGAACACGTTATTAAGTTCTCTTTACAGTACACTATCCAAATCTGTTATTAATCCACCTAATCTAAATACCCTGAACTAAAAGTATTTTTATTATTTTTTAATCACTTGGGACAACCTAGTTTAAGTGTTCACATGAAAGCAGCAAAGGTTGGTTTACTTTATGGGAAAGAGAAAACAAGAACCCATGAGTCTGTATCCACTGACCTAGTTCACTTGTCATGTGCTCCAAAATGTCAAAGGACCAGCCGTTGTGCTGAGCGTAGCCATGGTACATGTCAAGCACCTACAGAGGAGAGGAGACAAGTGGGCTTTTAAAAACACAAAACTAGTTGTACTTTTGTCTCCTTGTTGCTTCTTCAGTGCCTCTAAAGTCATTTTAAGGTGTATATTGATGTCTTGATTAGTGATGCACAACCAGTATCAGTATCAGGTGTGTTGATATAATACAGAATAAGGTATCAGTGATAAAGGGGCATGTGTCAGCAGCCCTCTTAGCGGTTATTTTTGAAGAAAGAATATTAATTTTGCTTCAACAAAGTTATAGAACGTCTCCAAATTGACCACCTCACTGATGATTGAAGCACCTTCGGAAACATCATAGGAAAGTGATATTGTTCTGTCTCCATACATAACAAAACATGATCCCAGTCTCTTTAACTATGTGAGTCATTGGTGTATTCATTATAACAAACATGAAATGATTAATATTCTAATTAAGTACATTCAGACCTCTGATGTGAATAGCATGGCCTCCTGACCCCCGACTCCAGCTGTTAACTCTAGCACGAGGTCGCTGAGATCTGCCTCCTCCTCAGGTATCAACAGATCCAGGATCTGATGTGAGAAGAAGATGATGAGACAGAAAGGTAAAAAGATGTGATGTGTAAAGAACTGAATTTCTAAGGTGCAATAAGTATAAAAAAGAAAAACGGTGCAAATTAAATTTTGTCAGTTAGGTTATTGTTTTGTTTTGTTTTAAGCTGGATTTGCCTCTAACTACTACCAGGCATAGAGGAGAGTTTTGTTGAGGGCTACTTTTGCATTCCCTCGCAATATGTTTTGTTTTACTTTGCTATACTTTTGCTTTATCTGGGCATACTTTCGCATTCCCTCACGGTACATTTCTTTCTCCTTCTGAGGGAGACGTTTTGCTAGGTAGCACAAGTACTGTGAGGAAATGCAAAATATTGCAAGGAAACGCAAAATTATTGGGAGGCAATGCAAAACATATTGCAGGGGAACACAAAAGATAATGGGAGGCAAAGCAAAATATTGCTTGTCAACGCAAAACAGGTTAATAGGGAATGCAAAAGACCACTCAAGGGGTCAGTAAACTGCAGCTTTTTGCCCCCAAAAAAGACAACGGTAATTTACCTTTTGATTTAGATCTTGAATATCTTGCAGACAGCTTTCTCTTTCCAGCTCTGCCAGTTCTCTCAGGGCTGGATCTTCCTCTTTGAGTAAATTAAAATGAGATTAATATTAATTAGAGATATGGACCAAATACTTCCATTGGAACTGTCTCTTGTCTTAGTTTGGAAGCTGCAGATCAGTCTCACCTGTCAGTAACGTCTCAGTCTCAGCCAACTCTTTTTGTTTGGCGTCCAGCTCTCTGATGCTCTGGATGAGAGGAGCCAATAGGGACACTTTGGTCCTCTTGGCTCTCAGTTCGTCCTGACTGCACTGTTGGTCCGTCACACTTTTGTTGACTTCTCTAAAACATTCATTGTACTCCACTTCCGTCTTCTTCAGGTAATCCTGTAGAGACCTCTTGGCAAAAAGCTCCTCCACAGACAGAAGCTTGGCTACCAGCAATGTTGTGCCAGCGTGAAAAGTTCTTACAGATCTGCCAACTGTATTAGTGGTGTGTTCTTGGATTACGAAACATGGCAATTTTTGTTGACGAGGATTCCACAGACTAAAAACACGCTCCTTTCCTCTTGGAAGAAGGTTTACAACTCTTCTGTACGCCATCGCATAAGGGGAGACAATATTTTGCAGAAAGAAATATCCCAATATGTCCTTGCTTCGGCTCTACTGGACCAGCTTTTTATGATCAGCAGTAATTTTATTTTGATGAAGTGTTTGGTAGTTACAAACACTAAAAGTACTTTACAACCACAACCAAACCGAGAGATTTAATTTGGACAATGAAAACCTCTTAAAAAATAAGTGACTGCATGTCTGTGATGTCTTAAGTGCTGCATATCAAACTACAAAACCATTGAGTACGTTAGGGAAAGTATTGAACTCACATTATTGAATCTATAATCGAGATAACAAACCGACGAATGCATCCGTCTTGACGTCTTATACATCGGCCTGACTATTACGAGACAGGTTTCACTCATAAAATGTCTAAGGACAGTATAGCAAGCGGTTGTTGGCGCTTGTTTTTAAAAAATAATTCTTCTTTGCCACCTTGTTGTAGAGCGCAGACATATTGAATCTAACACGCATGCGCAGAGGACAAGGCATCTTCTTCTGCGGGGAAATTTCCGCAGGGTTAAGAGTGACTCTACTCATGACTTTTCCAGAGTAATAAAAAATAAGTAGGACCGCCAAATTTAACTAAAAATGGAAAAATAGGATATGGAGGATCTCAATTTAAAATAAAACTCAAAATTGTACATTATTATAACAACAATAACAAAATACCAGAGACTTTGCTGTCTTGTTCTTTTTTTAAATCCAAATGCCTGTGTTGATTTTTTTAATTGGACTTATAATTGAAAATGAATTAATTCTGGGACTATTGTTGAATTAGAATTATGCACACAAGTCTGCAACAATGTTAAGTGTCAGGGATCAGAAGGTCTTCCCTCTCCACATTAAGCTAGACGTTGTGTGTGTGTGTGTGTGTGTGTGTGTGTGTGTGTGTGTGTGTGTGTGTGTGTGTGTGTGTGTGTGTGTCTCGGTGGCCTCAGTTTTTTGCACTGTTTCTGTATATTTTCCCTGTCAGCTGTCCTACACTTTTGTCCCCTTATTCTACTGGGCACAGGCTGCATGTGTGTTGACTATCAGCATGATGAAAAAATCCTAAAATTGTTTAGTTTTGTTTGGATTTGTCCATCTTCTGTAAGAAAAAAACCTTGTATGGTTTAGTAAGGCCTTCAGTTGGGATGTATTCATCTTGTATAGTTTCTGCCTGAAAGCACAATGAAGACCATGCAATTACGGTAAAACAAATGGTCCAGTATCTTAACTTGTAACAGCCCAATAGTCTACAGCCCCATCCTCCCACTTCCCCCTGTCTAGTTTCAGTGAAAGAGCCACTTCACACATTCCATGCTCGGGTGTGAAGTGACCTGTCCTTCAGATGTCTTTTGGCTCTTTTTTTTTTAAACCATGGGATGCCAGACAGAACAAAAAGAAAGGAGAAAAAATCATTTTACTGTATCCAAGTCACATAGGCTACTTTGTTGTTGCCATAAAGCATATCACTTAGTAGATCTCCAAAAAGACTGTTGTCTGCTGAACAGTATGAAACCTGAAAAAAGGGCTCTATGAGGAAAATCTGATGTTTCTTCTTTCACAACACCTCATTGAAATAGGCTACATTGCTTATGATGATGCTATTTGAAACGTTGATGCCTTAACCTTATGCTTTGATATCTGAGTCAAAGCAATATTGTAACTGCATACCTCTCAGCACTGCATGTGGGACATGTTTTAATTCCACTTCTCTTTAACAACCTTAAACCTATATCAGACTGGATAGCAATAAGCACCCCCTGAAAAAAATGTCATCACATATTATTTTATTATATGATATATTATCATAGCTAATGCATCTATACATCTTTAAAAAAGTAAATATTGTTTTTGCTATAAAAACATATTTAAAAAATTGACATGATATAAGTATCAAACTTCCTCAGCTTGCAGGCACATTATTTTAGATATCTGAATGTAACAGCGAATTACCACGACAGTACTTCTTCATCTGTGTAATTCCCAGATACAGTACAATTTGTAGACATCTAACCGACCTCTAGAGGCCATTTCATTATGACTTTCAGATCGAGAGGGAAACACTAGTACCACGTCCACTACGTGCTTACGTCACCGACATCCGTCGGTTTCAAATCTAAGCTCCCATTGGTGGATGTTTTAAAGGGACGTCCACCCGCTTCACCCGATTGGTTTGCGCCTTTTGCGCACGTATTTCAAATGACTAGGATCGACTGGCGGATTTTCAGTTGAGGAGCATTTAATTCTTGAAGAGCGGGTCCCGGACGAGAGATACCTCAACTGCAAAAATAAGGAAACTAAGGGAATGAAGGAATAGTCTGTGGATAACGACATAAAACAACCTCAGGTACGAGACTTTTTTAAAATATATTCTAGCCTCCGAGCTACTTAGATTGATTGACAAGAGCTAGCGGTTGTACTTGCTGGGTTGGCTGTTAGTCAACCAACTGACTTGGATGATTAAATGTCAACTAAGTAGATAAACCAACACTATGCTGAATTTCAGAACATACTTACAAATGATAGTTTAAGTCCTGTATGTAGTTGCATAGGAACCAGCAAGGTTAGGTCGCTAGCTTCTTAGTTGCAGGCTACTTCCAATACACAAAGTATTACTACGCGCGTAAATGCAGACTAGTAACTTAGCTTTGGTTGTTTGACAACGAGCATTCATGTTACAATATACAATAGATGATAAACCAACAGGATATCAACCACTTGCCTTAATAATGCATTTTATTACTGAAAATAGCCGCTCGTTCGTGTATCTTCACGTCACTATTTCCGCCAAATCTCCATCGCGCCAAAATCGGTTTAAATTCAGCAAAAATGCTTGTCGGACAAGTAACTGTACTCAAAGGGTTTTTGTTTGATACAAGTTAGAGTAAATGAAATGATTTTATTTAATCTCAGACAAGTTATGAGTGATCTTTTTCGCAGATGTAACGTTATAGCTGAGCTTGTTTGCACGAGGCTTGTTGCTTTGCATGTTTGATAACTACATGTAGTTTCTAATACCTATGTAATCCTAATATTACCTCCTGCTTTGTTGTATTATCTAGATATCTACGTACTCCACCCTGTTTATGTTTCACTGAAAGAAAGTCACCATGAAATGCCCCAGCTACGAAGCCACCAGAACAAACAAAATGGAGAAAAGCTCTGCTGCAGAGTCCAAGGTACTGCACCTTAAAGCGTCCCCTGTGAAAGAGCCCATCCCCATCAAACCTCAGTGTCCACCTGCAGGAGTGACCACAGTGTTGTTCTCTCTCAACAACACCGACACAAGAGCGGTCCACAACAAGGAAAACAGCAACAGCAGGGAACATGACAGATCTCTTGATGAAGTGTTTGAAGACAGCGGCTACCTGTCTCTGCACAACAGTCAGCTTGCTGATCATCATGGGGAGGAAGAGGACCACATCCAGGACAAACCCCCAGCATTGCTGTCTTCTGTTGCTACACACCATGAAAAGACAGAGAAATCCCCCTCCAAATGTGTAAAAAACTGGAGCCGACTCCTGCCTCAGGTGGCAGCGTCCCCTCCTGTAGATTGTCAGAGGAGAAGAGCTGCCACATATTCGCTGTCATCCACCCCAAAAGACAATCTCAAGGACCCTAATCTGCCTATTCTGAAGTTCCAGCGTGCCGTGTGTGAACAGCTTGCCAAGAGTTATCAGAGGAACAAGAGGTAAGACTACATTCTTCTTTTGTGGTTATGGCTGTAAAACAACATACAGACAAAATATTAAAACAGAAATAAAGTAGTAAAATGACAGATCATTTTATACAGTGGGTAGAACAATTTTATGGTTGGTCTGAATTAAAAGACAGAATGGCAAATACATTTTTCTGCTTGTGGGATATAAACACAATCAATATTTGAACCAGATTGGGATCCTGTTATTTAAAGTTTAATGTTGTCATTCTGTCGCACCCATATGAGTGACATTTAATTAAGATAAGACAGAACTTTTTAACCACACACATCCACTACTCCTCTTGTAAAATGCTTACAAATCCGACCAGAATTTCAACTAGCGGATGGGCCTTAGGGCACACTTATTGTGAAGACCATGTTTAATTCTGATCCCTTCTTTCAGGTGTATTAAAATGCTAACAATGACATGACTTTAAATATTCATGAAATAAGTTAGTTACAATCATTTCCTTGTGTCTCAGGTATGACTGGAGCATCCCCTCACAAGTAGCAGAAGATTATCTTTTGGATCGAGTGACGGGAGGTCAGATGGGCCTGGAGTTCGTCGATATTTTTGAATCACTGCTTTCCAGGAACATGAGAATCATCTTGACCGACATTCTTGCCTTGCTGAGTGACATGGACCTTATAAGGTAAACTTACTAATGCTTCAATATGTGAGGAGGGGGTTTATACTTTAGTGAAACTGACAGCCTTTTTTGATTCTATGGAGGGGCGAGTTGAGGTTCACTTTTCAACTACAAACCTGACCAACCAAAAACACTGCCATGAATAATAAAACCGATAGCATTTTTGAAAGTAGGAGATGTAACACCAGGAGAAAATGATACTCTCTGCATTCTCCTCAGCTAAAGTCATGAGTAGATAAATATTTTTCACATTAGATCAGCTTCAAACAAGACTTGTGAGGGCTTAACTTTTTCTAAATAAAACTCTGTTTAACTTAAAATTGTTCAGATACAGTAGTTATTACAAATTCTACTGCCTCCTTAAGATTGCTGATTGTTTCTCGTGTTCATCATGTGTTTACAACAGCTGTAAGAAGGTGAGCAGGACATGGAGGAGGATCATCTGTGAGGACACAGCAGCTCGGAGCAGGTGTCAAAGAGCCAAGCAGGAACTCGGGGTGAGAAGACCCACATCATGTGTACTCCATACTGACAACATCTTAATAGCACTCTGGAAATATTGTCTTAGCTAATCTTGGCTAAGACAACCGTGACATTATTTTACAAACCCTTTCCATCTTACCATCACCACACCGTATGTACATATAGAGAACATATACTGTCTCATCCTTACATGCCCTTAGTGTAGACAGAAACTTTGAACCATTCTGTGTTTGTTTTTAAGACCAGAGCACCCTCCTCATGTACACAAATGTTAAAATCTCAGCTGAACCACACACTTTTTATGATTTAAATTTAACTTGACTATCTGGGTTTGTTTTATGTTTCTAAATGTGGGCAGTACAAGACAAACACTCTTGTTGAATAAAACATCTATGAGGATACAGTACACTTCTTACCGTTGTAAACTTGTCGTAATGTACATTAAAAGTGATGGCAGATAATTCCACAAAGTTCAACTAGGTTTAAGGGTTTTGAAATACAAAATGTGTATATTCCCCGTGTCTTTCATATTCTAATAATTTAATGTTTTTATTCTCTTAAAGGAGTCACGGAGCTCTCAGAGAGGTTGCGGCCTGACCAGAGATGTAGCGGTGTCCAGGTTGGTGCTGTCCAGCATGCAGACCCTGGCCTCATCAAGCACTCCATCTTCATCGTCTTCTTCCTCGTCTACACTGAGCGGCAGAGTCAACAGGCAGACAGATTCCTCTCAGAGGGGCAGAGCACCTAACTCCCAGTGTACACGCTTTAATGACTATGTGCAGGTGAGCGATGGTGTTCAGATTAGGGCTGTGAGCACTTTTGACTTCCAAATAAAAGCACATATACTGATCTGTTACTCTTGCTTTAACAAACTTTTTCTTCCTTCTGTCCAGGCCGCCAGCAGCCTGAAGCAGCATGAGTCTCTTCGTTCCTGCAAGTGCTGTGGCTCACCATCGACATTTTCGGCCGAGGCTAAGAGGGCCAAATGCACGCGCCTAAGCTGTCAGTTTGACTTCTGCACCCTCTGTCAGCAAGCCTTCCACGGCTCCACGCCCTGCAGAGTGGTGCAGCCCAGAGCCCACTTCACGTCCTCCAAGACCAACCAGATCATACCGGGAAGTGCTCGCAGCAAGAGGAACGTCCGGCGCCTGTAAGGAAACTTTAATGAGGTTTTTTATCACAAACTGTTTTAACTGGATGAGGTCATCTTTCCCTCCAAATCTCCGACAGAGGGGACATTTTTTACGCAAGTTTGTCCTGAAGTGGCAACTGTACGTGCCCCCGAGAAGAAGAAAAAAACCCCTCCATGAACTGTTGCTGCACCTTACTGAATAGAGTGACTGAAGCACTTAATGAATCACTGCTGGAATAATCAACCAGTTAGTGTCGTCTGGCTAAAACTGTTGTCGTCTGTGAGCGACAATCACATCTGATGCCAAAAAAAACAAAACAAAATTGTACAGTTTTATTATGTTTTAAAATGAAATGGATTTAAATATATTGTTTTAATTAAAACGTTTTATATTTGTTGTTTTCTAAATAAATGTTGTTCCACATGTGGTCCTAAAATGTTAATATTTACTGTATTTGTATTCTCTGTAAATATACATTTTCTTAAAACTTATTCTGGATGTTGTGGTGCTTTTTAAATCAACATTTATTGCAGAGTTGACAGCAAGTTTTCATGTTTTTTAGGGATAGAAGCCATTCCAGCCCGCTCACCAGAGTCTATTCTAAGATCCCAAAGAATGAAGGGCTTGTTTCCAATATTGAGTATAGCAGGGGAGAAAGTAGTTCTCATTCTTTGTGATACTTAACCACTGCACAGAAATAATTCAAAACCTCTTTAAGGTTAACTTTTTCATATCCTCAAAACGTGTGTGGAGGTTTAATTTATTGAAGAACAAGGACACAAAGAGATGAAAAACTTCAGTGCAGGTTGGTCTCTTTCATATGAAGATACATAGAACAATATCCTAAACTTTACAGTCCTCCCTGACTTCACTTGTGGCTTACATGCAGTGGACAATTTTTAAATGCTCTCCATCAAATCAGAATTATTTCTAGTTCTATTCATTTCACTTTTATGTACAAAAGTTTTTCCACACAGGTGTCCCATGTCGCTGTTTTGCTTTGTGTCTTCTGCTTGCAGTATTTGAAATGTTCTTTAGAGGGCAGTATTGTTTTCTGGCTGCCCCTCAACTTGGCATGGATTTCTTCAAACTGGGATGGAGTCTCTCCTTGCTAAGGCTTTTCTTTCTAAAAGTCAACTAAAGAGCTAAAAGTAAGTAACTCTTTAATTACTTCGTATGACAAAAGTGTAAATATGGTCTTTTTACTACAGCCAAAGACTTACAATAAAACATATATATAGAATAAAGAAGCACTGAGACAACTGGGACAATTTCACTTGCAACAATTATTCAAATACACACAATGGTGATTTTTTTTTAAAGTGGGGTAATAACAAAGGGAGCATTTTTTTTATTAATTGGTTTTATTATTCCTTCATTATTCATTGCAGGGTTTCATCTGCTAATTGTGTGACCACTTAAAAAAAACCCATCAGTCATACGACTGAAAAATCTCTCAGGATAGAGTAAACATGGGTCAGTTTTCTTGTTAAATAAGGCAGCTTTTTTTGCCGTATCAGTCAGTCGTCATTTGTTTAGGAGATTTATGTAGCTGCGAATAGCATCACTGGCGTTAGTTAGCTACCTCTGACATTTACAGAATGACCCATTTGTCTCTCCCCTCTCTCTCTCTTATAGCTTAGTTCCTGTGTGTGAGAGTGATTTGTTGTGATTATGTAAACATCAGTTAGCTCCTGCATGGAAATTATGTTTGTTCAGCTGGATGTCCTGTGACGAGGAAAACTGTGTTTGCTCAGAATAATAATCTGATAATCATAGTTTTAGATCAATTTATCACTATTCATTCAAATTCAACATAAAATACTTGATGTGAAATATAGATATGGGAGGGTTATACTCTTGCTTCAATTGAATTTAGTTTCTCTATTGCAGGAGATGGTGTGACCATATTTCAAACACTCCCTAGTATAAACTTATCTTGTAAGGAAAAAAAGGGAATGTATTCTATCTATATGTATATATATCTACTCCTTTGTCATTTGTCACTATCACTCAGGTGTCTGTACAATACTAGTGCTGCCATGTCATTCAAACCACTGGGCTTGAAAGTATCACTCAAAGTAAACCTCAGAGCATTGTAGAATTGAAGTTCAAAGATAGAGTCAATAGCTTTTTCCTAAAAGGTAAAATATAGACTTACAAAAAGAAATGGAGCACAATCATCCCTTATGGGCCTTCATACATGTGTGGGGGTGACGGTGTCTGCTGAGACCCCGTCCTCTGCCCGTATTTTGATGTCTTGGTTGACTCGAGATGTTTTTGTGCAGGGGAGTGGATGTGTTTCAGGGGAGTGGATGACAGTATGCAGGTAGGCTGAGAGGAGGGAGCTGACAATGAGATTGGAAGAAATCAAGATGAAATTGGAAGTACGTGATATTCTACTAAGAGACTCTAGGTACAACTGTTATAGTTTCTTATCTGAATATCTCAAAAAACAAACACATTTTATGGAGAGAAATTAGTTATTACTTCTTTTTCTTCTTCTTCCAAATTAGGATGGAGTTACTGATCCACACTCCATACTAGTTGGTGGAGGTAGTGCACCAAAAAGTTGTTTGCCAACAGCCAGAGGAAGAACAAAACAGCACGCAGGTGAGTTTGGGAATGGATACAATTAAGCTATTTGACATTTGAACAGGCCAATATTACAGACACAAATAAGAGAAAATATAAATAGTGAGGCGAAACCCTGCTTGTTCCAAAAACGAGGGTTGGTATTTCCCCCTACAGACGCATAGTTGGCCTGCTTTCTTTTGGACAGGCTGGTGCAGGTTTGGCAGGTGACAAACACTGGCAGTTAGCTTGTGCTAGCTTGCTAAATTATCGGCTTTTCCATAACAACAAATGTAATAACAAACCTACACTAGCTTTCATTAAACGTACATGCTAACCCTGCAGTGGACGTGTGCCTCTGGTGGCGATGAGCCCAGGAGAAGGGGCCCATATTCTGATGTTCTGAAAAATAAGAAAAGAAATAGTGACCATCTTTGTAACTAGACTTTCTTTTCTAAGACTGCTAATAACATCTCACCATTGTATCAGTGCTGAAGTTAAAAAATGTCTCTGCACAAATTTACAAACATGATTATCTTTTGTATTTTTCTTCTATAAAGTGTTAAATGTACAACTAAGTACTTTTCATGGTCACAGTAATTCAATAATAGATAATAAATAACAGATTATAAGAGACCTTAACTATTGAATTTCAGAGTATAAATTTAATAGTTTTTCATGCCTCGTACAATAATTGAATAATATATGACTTCAAAAGTTCACATATCAAGCCATTAAATAAGCTAGATACATTAAAGAGCAGCATCTGTATATCTCCCATGTAAGAGAATGTGGCTCTGAGGGATCTAAATGGAGAACTTTATAAAGCATCAGAGCTGCTTGTGTCACTGTGGCGGTTTGGCGGCTGCTGATTAGTCTGTGCTGTGGCCTTTCACTCCCTCAGAAACTCCAGGTCATTTATCTGGCAGATTTATTGATCCACTGCGGCACCAAGACACATTACCAATCAGACCTGCTGCTAATTGTAAAAGTCATTAGAGCCGGCATCAACAACTTACTGTGTGTGCGCGTGCATGTATGTGTATTTGTGTGTGTGCGTTTGTACTGATGCCTTTGTGTGACCTACAAAAGTAAACCAACCATGAATGATAAGATAGT